>JAJJWX010001484.1:0-436464 GCA_023529315.1 Papaver bracteatum | reverse complement strand
TATTGTTGGATCTGTAACAATAAAATACTGAAAGAATGATGTTAGAAACAATTTCTGAAAAAAGCTTAAATAAACACTTAATGGGAAACAACAAACATAGGACAGAGTCACATGTTCAACACGCTATCCTTAACACGATAGTTCACCGGTACGCCTCAAAATGAGTGATGCCTATACCCCATGGTGAAGTCGTATCCAGGATAAAACTGCCCGTTGCAAATACTATAAGCACTATAATACTTGCCCACTCTTACGAACTCAACAACAATGGAACATAATGAAAGTAAAAACCACACAGAGGGAGAGAGACGAAAATACAAGGATAGTCGCTCTTCTGGACACAACATGGAATGAAGAAACCAAAAGGTTTTTATAGTGGAGAAGAGAGATAATCGAGAATAATGTGCATTAAGAGTGAATTAAAGAGAATATAATTTTGTAATAAAACCAAAATAAATTTTCATTAATTCAGGATTTTCCAAAATGGTAAGATAACATAAAAATTAAATGCACATTATGTCGACATAAAAATAAAAACGGAAATAAATAAATCCTCTCCAAGTCATACGCCCCCCCACATTAAATACAAAATTTATTTGATATTAGAATATTTAAAGAAATATTTCAAACGAATTTTATTCAAAAAGATAAGTCTTGGTTGACCTATGTCCACGGCGTAAGAACAAGCCCAAGCCTTAGTGAAAACAAGTATTGTTTGCTCCACCCGTTCCACGTAAATTGTTTGTCTAACTATCGATAATGAAATAGTTAAATAGTGAAGCTCCTCTTTAGTTATACCCTATGTAGAACTAAAGGTCACATTTCATTCACTCATAAAAGAAAATGAGCAAGTGCCCTTAGAGAATCAAAGGTCCTAAGTTCCATTCCCACCAAGAATACAAAACCAAACTAATAAAACTCATTTTCTCCAACAATCCCCCACATGAATGAAAGAAAACGGAAACGAAAGAAATACCGATAAAAATCAGAAAACGGAAAGCGAGAAATACCACTTAGGCAATAGGTGTCCATGAGGTCTTGAACCTTTGCTTAGTGAGAAATTGCCGGAATTACTTGATGGATAGTGAACGCGATGTCTTGAACTTCCATCGTTTGGTGTAATCCGCGATAATAACTACGCGTGATATCTCTCTAGGTGCTGTCAAGTTCATGCCGTTGTGTCCTTTTTGGCCCTGGACAAATCCCGTTTCTCAGAATGCTCTAGAGACTCAGCTCTATTCTCATAGGAAGCGACCCACTTACATATTCAGATAGGTGATTCCATCAAGAGTGTTTACTTCTACACCCCACTTCAATCTTAAATTGAAACTATAGAACTCATTAAGACTTAGTTAAAAGTCATCCTTCACATGCAATCACACTATCACGTCTACACCATAGGGAAGGGGCGGAGAATGAAATTCTCTGATAGTGTTTACCTTGACCCACCACAAATTAGTTGTCTCATTAAAAACCTTGATCTTGGGATCTCCAGTCAGCAAGGTTGAGTATCCTTCATGGCAAGTTTATTTAATGAGCCTAAGCCCTATCCCCCTTGATGCATTATTAACTATCTCTTTGGACAAACCTTTCGTCAAAGGTTGCGCGATATTCTCCTTGGACTTTATCCAATTAATGGAAATAACGCCGATTGAGATTAGTTATTTTTATCTTTAGCAATTATATCTTGGCTAACACAATGTATAGATATAGCTGGCACAGGCCTATGCCAGAGAGGAATGTCTTCTAAAAAGCATCTTAGGCACTCGGCCCCCTCTCATGCTTTATCTAACGCAATACTCTCAAATTCCATAAAGAATTGAGTAAAAATATGTCTGTTTGGAAATCTTCCAAAAACAAACCCTCATGCTAGAGTGAAAACATATCCACTCGTAAACTTGGACTCCTCTGAGTCAATTATCCAGTTTGCATCACAAAGTCCCTCAAGGACAACAAGATACCTTTCATAAATCAAACAAAAGGTAGTAGAGTATTTTAGGTACCATAATACTCTACTAAGTACATCCCAATGCTCTTTATATGGACTACAAGTATATCTACTTAACTTACTCACAATATAGGCAATGTGTGGACTCTTACAGTTCATTAAATTTATCAGACATCCTATAACTCTTTAGTATTCAAGTTAAGATTCTCTATTACCCTTATTTTTCTCGAGTCTACAAGAAGAATCGTATAGAGTACAAGAAAGCTTACAATCGATGATTGTATATCTTAAGCACAAATTCAACATAATGAGAATGACTAAGACTACAAATGTTTGATTATCTTTTAATCCTCATCCCTAAGATTACATCGAAAGGGCCTAAGTCTTTCAAGTCAACGTTCTCATTCATCGCAAGTTTTTAGTGGAATTAATTATATCTATGTTTGTATCAAGTATAAGCATATCTTCAACATACAAGCATACAATCACACAGGCATCCTTAACAAGTTACTTGTAAATATACTTGTTAGATTCATTAACTTAAATCCACTATACTCATTATCACATGATCAAATTTTTCATGTCACTATTTTAAAACCATACAAAGATTCGTTCAACTTACAAACTTTGTCTTCATAACCTTTCACTACAAAGTCCTCAAAGTTGGTCTATGTAAATTTCTTTATCTAATTCACGGTTTTAGAAAAGTTGTCTTAACATCAATCTGATGTATCTCTCAAATATAGCAGACAAAAGCAATTAGCATCTCAATGAAAGTAATTTTCGTCATAAGTGAATAAGAATTAAAGAAATCTACACCTTATTTTAGTTTATAGCCTTTAGCTACCAACCTAGCCTTATAATTTCCACAGTTTCATATACCTTACGTTTCCTCCTAAAGACTCATTTACACTCTATGGTTTTATTCCCTGGAGGTAAACTAGCAAGCTCCCAAGTCACGGTTCACGGATCGAGTCCATTTCACTAAATGAAGCTTCTTGCGAATGGGGTTTTAATTAGTAAATGTTATAACTTCTTTATGAGTCCGGAGCTCGAGACAAATCTAGGAGTATTATGAAGTCATATCTATAATAAGTCTCAGGTTCTAATCCTTTTACTTCTCATAGGATCAACTCTACTCCACCTTTCTTTGAAGGTAAATTCGACTAGTTGAAAAACATCTAGGGATCAACAACACATCGTAAGAAGAGACAGGTTTCATAAAAAATATGAACAAAAAAACTCATCATCCCTAGACTTCATAAAAGTATGCACACCAATATCATAATAAGCAAAACCCACAACAAAAAACTATATGCAACAGGGTACTCAGTATACCTTATCTAAATACCCCCACACTTAGACGTATGCATAAGAAGGTTGTCTAACTTTCCATAATCATATGGATTTTTATATGATCCTTTAAAGGTTACTCTATTCAAGATATAACAGTTTTGAAAACGACCTCCCCCACAAGTTGGTGGTTTAATCCTGAACTAGTCAAATGAAGGCATGTATCATCTCCTTAATGGTTCTTTCTTATGTTTAACTATACCAAAAGACTATGGTGAATAAGAAGTGTGATCTTATGAATAATGCCATTTTAAAAGTAAAATTCTCTTTAAGAATTTCATACTTGCTATCACGTCCGGACCTAACCTTTTTAATGGTAACACCTGATTGATTTTCAACTTCAACTTTATACATCTTATGGATTATAAGGCATCATCCTTATCCCTAAGCAAGTATATATGACAATACCACGTGTGTTCATCTACGTAAGTTACAAAACAATTGTTACCACCTTAGAAAGGATTAAAAACAAGTCAATTAGGTCTAACAGGATTAAATTTTGCTAAAATATTTAAAAGCAAATTTGGATTCTTCACAAGTTTCACTTTTGTGTTCAAAACCAAACTAAATTTGGGTTCCTCTGCTACGCTAGCCAGTTAATAAAATGACTTATAAACTAATGGTTCTAAGTATACCATGCAAACATTCAAAAACACACAAAAGAAAGCATGAGAACCATCTATGTTTACTTCATCAGATTTTTCGTTAAGCTTATATAGACCCTAAGTCTTATAACCCTTGCCTAAAAAATTAGTGCCCTTGGTTTCAACAATTTTTACAGATTTAATTAAAATTTTAAATCTTAAACCTCTACAACAGAACAAGAAACAAGATTCTTACAAATGCCCGGAATATGGAAACTCCATTCAATGTGAGAGTCTTTTACAGATATGAGCTTCTGCTCGACCTTTCCCTTTATGCAACCTTTGTTGCGGATGAGTTACTCATATAGAGTCACTCGACATCCCTTATCCTATGATAAGAGGTGAACATGTCTCTGATTCAACAAACATGCTTAGTGGCTCGAAAGTCCACCCAAGTTTCTCACATTGGTTCTTATAATAACTTCCGACATCATGCCACTAAACTCGTTCTAGATTGTTTCAACTGAATTAGCATTCACTTTCTATTTATTAAGGTTTTTATGTTGTCTACAAATTATTGTCGTGTGGCCAGGAATTTTACAAGCATAACAATCACCCTTAATTAAAGTAATGCCAGATTCAGTTTAACGAAACATACCTTTCTTATGTTCATCCACATGCTCCTGGTAGCCATGTCCCTTTTTTAACTTCATGTCACAATCTTCGTTTATACTCTAAATACGGACACGGTAATTTCCCAATCACCTCCATTATAATGGAAGTGATCGGTTTGACAAAACGGATACGTTCCCCAGAAAATTTTGTAGACCCATCAACATCGTTCTTACCCATTGTTACAGACAAAAATGAAACTATCGTGTTAAGATTGTTGGATCTGTAACAATAAAATACTGAAAGAATGATGTTAGAAACAATTTTTGAAAAAAGCTTAAATAAACACTTAATGGGAAACAACAAACAGAGGACAGAGTCACGTGTTCAACAAGCTATCCTTAACACGATAGTTCACCGGTACGCCTCAAAATGAGTGATGCCTATACCCCATGGTGAAGTCGTATCCAGGATAAAACTGCCCGTTGCAAATACTATAAGCACTATAATACTTGCCCACTCTTACGAACTCAACAGCAATGGCACATAATGAAAGTAAAAACCACACAGAGGGAGATAGACGAAAAGACGAGGATAGTCGCTCTTCTGGACACAACATGGAATGAAGAAACCAAAAGGTTTTTATAGTGGAGAAGAGAGATAATCGAGAATAATGTGCATTAAGAGTGAATTAAAGAGAATATAATTTTGTAATAAAACCAAAATAAATTTTCATTAATTCAGGATTTTCCAAAATGGTAAGATAACATAAAAATTAAATGCACATTATCTTTGAGACATAAAAATAAAAACGGAAATAAATAAATCCTCTCCAAGTCATACGCCCCCCCACATTAAATACAAAATTTATTTGATATTAGAATATTTAAAGAAATATTTCAAAAGAATTTTATTCAAAAAGATAAGTCTTAGTTGACCTATGTCCACGGCGTAAGAACGAGCCCAAGCCTTAGTGAAAACAAGTATTGTTTGCTCCACCCGTTCCACGTAAATTGTTTGTCTAACTATCGATAATGAAATAGTTAAATAGTGGAGCTCCTCTTTAGTTATACCCTATGTAGAACTAAAGGTCACATTTCATTCACTCATAAAAGAAAATGAGCAAGTGCCCTTAGAGAATCAAAGGTCCTAAGTTCCATTCCCACCAAGACTACAAAACCAAACTAATAAAACTCATTTTCTCCAACAGATATAACTCTCTCTATTTATAGGCATTCATACAGTCAATGCAAACAGTTACATTATGTGTGCATTTTGCATAGGGAAAAGAGTATTTTAAGTATTTTTTACAAATCATATCTTATGTTCCAAATTTAAGTATTTTTTATATCAAGGTAGGGAAAAGAGTATCAAGGTAGGGAAAAGAGTATTTAGGCAATGTGTGGACTACAAGTATATCCAAAGTTTACTCATTAATTCCTTACAAATCATATCTTATGTTCCAAATTTGATAAAATACAGGGAAAAACATGATGCGAGATTTCATAATAGCAAACTATACCATGGATTTTAGTATTTTCCCTAATTTAAGTTTTAGATTGTGGGCTGACAGCAACCACATCACCAACTACTTGCCAAAATTTAAGTATTTTTTACAATCATATCAAGGTAGGGAAAAGAGTATTTTAAGTATTTTTTACAATTATGCCCCTATGGATAATAACTTGTAAAGTTTCGAAATGATTTTTCTCTCAAACTATACCATGGATTTTAGTAAACTTTGTATCATTGAAAAGCATTTTAAGACACCTACGTAACGAATATAAACATGAATATCAAATTATACATATTTATTATACTAATGGTAATAAATCAAAAGGATAATTTTAGAAATATCCCCTTATTTAATGAGATAGAACAACTAATAGTGGGATAAAACTTTAAACAAAGTAGGTCATCTAATAGTGGGACAGAGGGAGTATTACTCATTTATGAAATCTACAGAATCTTTGTTGGACTTATTTTCTATATCATTCCTTTATTTCATCCAGAATTGCATCATCCACAACATGAAAGTATATATTGTCCCACTGCAACTTTTTGGACCATCACATTGCTAGATCAGCTCCCCTTCTAGCTCTGTAGATTACAGAGACACTGTTTCTGTTGTTTCTTGCTCCCACACAGTTTCCTGAATAATACACGAAAATTAGAGCAAAATTATTGCGAGAGTAGAATTTAACATTTCTTTCGATGATAAAAGAATCCATTGAGCTTATGCTAACAATTATGCCAAATTTCTCCTTATGATTTTTGATGATACTATTAGAAAAAAACGGATGTTTTATTAAAAATCAAAAGTGCATGGACCATGTTTTGAACCCAAGACCTATTGCTCACTAGTTGTTTTTTCATTTGAATGCATAAAACATTAGTCCCACATAGACTAAAATCCTTAGAATTTTAGACTTAAATACCATGGGTTTTGCCTTAAGGGCATGGCCCTTTGGGTCTCTAGACTTTTGTGGTTGGGGGAAGACCTATACTATGGCAAGGTTGTCTTTCCCGTCCACGCGGTGCTTCGCACAGAAGAACGCACGCCGCCGTCCGTCCAGTCGGTCGGGTCGGGTGTGGGTGTGGGTTCAATAAGATCCTATCTTTTTACTGAATTTGGTCTCATGGTCTCACGTGTGAATTTGGTCTCTGTTTTCTCGCGTATGCTACATGGAAATTTTAGTAGTTCTTCCTCGTGAAGAATCTTTACACGGTTTTTCCTCGTTGAAGAATCTTCTCTTACGCATGTTTTCTTCACGCGTGCTTTGACTGCCCTATAAAAGCAGCAATTTCTTTAACTGTATTTTTCACGCCTGTTTTATTCCTGTCCCTTTTGTCGCTCATTATTCTTTGTAGAAGAATAATTTTTCTGTCACACGTGATTTACGGTCGTCTGTCGCGCATGATTCATTCTTTGTAACGTTCTAATTTTCGTTATACTATAAATTCGAGAGAAAACGTTCAGTTCGAAAAAGATAGAAAATTATCCTCTTCTCTCCTATTATTTTAGAAACCAAAGTTCTTATTAACATTTCTTTGAAATCAGTTTTAATATCAACTTTGATTGAAGATTACTCTGTTTTCAGAAACCAAAATTATTTCTCTGAAAACAGTTTTGATAATCAATTTTGTTTTAATCTTTTAAGTTTTTCATTACTGCTGCCAAGTTCTTAGAGTACTTTCTTTGTATGCTACGTAGAGGAGTACTAAGAGTGGTTGTATACATAAGGTGACTTACCAACTTGCTATAGCATCTCGAGAGGAGTATCAAGAAATATTACCTTTAGGTCAACGTATCTTATACGTGCCTCTAATAAGTTTTTGTTACTATCATCGGTGCATCTCTTGGAACAACAATCACATATCAGTGCAAGCTAAGTATTTTTTCTCAGTTGAATACGAATGTTATCATTATTTCCAACATTCTAAAGGTAATATAGCGTTGTTATAATTTTTGCTGTAATAACATGGGAAAGATTATTGTAGAAAGACCACCAAAGTTCAGTGGAAAAGACTTTAAACGATGGCAGTCCAAAATGTTATTTTTCTAAAAGGACCTAAGGTTAGATGAAGTTGCCTTACAAAGACCCTCCAAAAGACTTGGTGACCGTGGTAATGAAGATAAACTGGATAGGTAGATTAGGAAGAACTACATGTGAAAAAACCATATTCTTAATTGTCTAGATGACTCCTTGTACGACTTTTATAATGCAAAAGAAATTTTTAATGCTTTTGATTTAAGGGAATCACTTGAAGAAAAATATCTTGTTGCAGCTGCTGGAAGCAAGAAGTTCTTGGTGGCTAGGTTCCTGGATTATAATATGACTGATGAAAATCCTGTAGTAGAAAAATTCGTCGAACTTCATATACTCATCAACGAAATTCTTGCTGAGGACATGCATATTGATGAAGTTCTACAAGTATCTGCAGTGATTGAAAAGCTTCCACCTTCCTGGAGCGAGTACAAGAGGAGGCTGCGACCGAAGAATCGGGAACTAACCATGGTGGAGCTAGGGAAAAAGATCCAGGATGAGGATCTTCTGTGCTGAAAGGACAAGGGCCTGATGTTGAGCAAAGACAAGTCAAATAAAGCTCATGTTCTGGACGATAATGCTGCGTCAAAGAAAAATCATGGAGAATCCAACAAAAATGGTAACAGACGTAAAAAACGTCGAAAATCCAGAGGTAACAATTTTAATCCAAGGGGTGGTGTCTCCAAAAACACCATCAAAGGCGACTTCTTTAATTGTTGAAAAAATGGTCATATGGCCAAGGACTGTAGAGCGCCTAAAAAGACCAAACATATTCCAAAACAGAAAAATAAGGCAAACATAGTAGATGATTCTGGATATTTTACTGGCATGGTGTCTGAAGTCGACCTTGTCTCTAATATAACCAATGTTAAAGACTGGTGGCTTGATTATGGAGCCACTAGGCATGTCTGCAAGTTCAAAAATGATTTCTCCTCCTATGCCACAGTAGGAGATGATGAGAAACTGTTTATGGGAAACTCTTCCACCGCTAAAGTGGTGGGAAAAGGCAAGGTTGAACTGAATCTCACTTCAGGTAAAACTCTCACATTGAATGACGTGCATCACGTCCCGGACACATGAAAGAATCTTATCTCAGAAACCATCTTACTAGGAAAAGGTTTTAAAATTGTTGTTGTGTCTAATACTGTTGTAATTTCTAAAACTGGTAACTTCGTAGGAAAAGGTTATGTCACTGAAAACATGATTAAGCTTAGTGTATCTTCTTTGAACTTGAATGTTAATGCATCTTATTCTGCTTATGTCTGTGAATCCTCACATGTTTGGCATGATAGACTTGGACATGTTAATTTCAAATCTCTAGAAAGACTTGCTAATTTAAGTTGCATTCCAAAAATAAACATTGACAAAAATCAAAGATATGAAATTTGTGTTGAATCTAAATATGCAAGAAACCCATTTAATAAAATGGTTGAACGTAAAACAGTTCCCTTAAAACTAATACATTTGGATTTATGAGACTTGAAATCAACACCAACTAGAGGTGGTAAAAAATGGTATATCACTTTCATAGATGATTACACACGATACTGTCAGGTTCATCTTCTTAGAAGTAAAGATGAGGCCTTAGAGGCCTTCAAGTTTTATAAACTTGAAGTAGAAAACCAAAAAGGGGTTAAAATTAAAACTCTTAGGTCAGACCGTGGCGGTGAGTATATGATACCCATAGGTGAGTTTTGTAAACATAACAGCATAATTCACGAAACCACTGCACCTTTTTCACCTGAGTCGAATGGTGTAGCCGAAAGGAAAAATAGAACACTCATAGATATGGTGAATGCTATGTTGATCAGTTCAGGGTTACCTTCGAACTTGTGGGGGGGAAGCTATTCTCTCAGCATGCTATACCTTAAACCGAGTTCCATTTAAAAAATCAGATAAAACTCCTTATGAATTGTGGAAAGGTAAACAACCTTCCTATGCATACTTTAAAGTGTGGGGGTGTTTGGCCAAGTTGGCCATTCCTCGTTCCAAGAAAACCAAAATAGGTCCTAAAGAAGTAGACTGTGTTTTCTTAGGTTATCTTGAGCATACAAATGCATATAGGTTCATGGTCATCAGTTCTGACCACAATAACATTGGTATGAACACCATAATGGAATCAAGAGATGCTGTGTTTTTTGAACACATATTTACTTTAAGGTATGGACCTTAGAAAAGGGTCCATGATGACCTCTCGGATGTTCCTTCGACTAGTCAAACACTGTATGTAGTATATGAGACTGAACCGAGAAGAAGTAAGATGGTTAGAACCGAAACAAGTTTTGGTCCAGATTTTGTGACTCTTACGGTGAAGTCTGAACCTCAAACCTACAAGGAAGCTATGACTTCTCCTGAATCTCCCTTCTGGGAAGAAGCTTCAATAAGTGAATGGGAGTCCATTCAGCAAAGCGAAACTTGGGAGCTTGTAGACTTACCTCCTGGTAGTAAATCCATAGGTTGCAAATGGGTGTTCAGAAGGAAACATAGAATAGATGCAACTATAGAGAAATATAAATCTAGGTTGGTAGCTAAAGGCTATAGACAAAAGGATGGATTATATTTCTTTGAAACTTATTCACCAGTCACTATAATCACATCTATTAGGATGTTGATTGCTATTGCTTCTATTTATGATTTGCAAATACATCATATGGATGTTAAAACTGCATTTTTATATGGTGAATTGAATGAAGAAATTTATATGGACCAACCTGAAGGTTTTATTGTGAAATGTTGTGAAAACAAAGTGTGCAAATTGAATAAATCTCTGTACATTTTAAAACAAACAGCTAAACAGTGGCATGAAAAATTTGATCATGTAATTATTTCTAATGGCTTCAAGGTTAATGAATCTGATAAATGTGTTTACATTAAATCTGTGGATGATTCTCATGTTATTGTATGCTTGTATGTTGATAATATGCTCATATTAGGCAGTAACCTTGATATTATTAATACCATTAAAAGCATGCTTAGAGAAAATTTTGACATGAAAGACTTAGGCCCTACTGATGTAATCTTAGGGATGAAAATCAGAAAGACTTCTGATGGATATAGTCTTGGTCAATCTCATTATGCTGAAACTGTACTTAAGAGATTTAATTATGAAAATGCAAAACCTGTATCTACTCCTTATGATCCCAATTGTAACTTGAAAAAGAACAAGGGTGAGGGAATTTTTCAACTTGAGTATTCTCGTATTATTGACAGTCTTATGTATCTGATGAACTGTACAAGACCTGATATTGACTACACTGTGAGTAGATTAAGCAGGTACACTTGCAACCATGGGCAAGATCACTAGAATGCTCTCTACAGAGTTCTACAGTACCTGAGAGGCACCTCAAACTATTGCTTAAGTTATGGGAAGTATCATGCCGTGCTGAAAGGGTATTGTGATGCCAAATGGATATCAGACTCAGATGAGTGAAAATATACTAGTGGGTACATCTTCACACTTGGAGGTGCATATGTATCTTGGAAGTCTTCCAAACAGACATGTATAGCTAGATCCACTATGGAGTCTGAGTTTATAGCCTTGGAAAAGGCTGGAGAGGAAGCTGAATGGATACGATGTTTCTTGGGAGGAATTCCACTATGGAACAAGCCTGTGTCTTCAATCGCAATCCACTGTGACAGTCAAGATGCTATTGGTTGCGCAAGGAATAGTGTATACAACGGAAAGTCTAAAGACACGAGACGGTAAACAACTACATCTATTTATTATTTCAATAGACTTTGTAAAGTCCAAGGATAATATTGCAGATCCTTTGAAGAAAGGTTTATCTAGAGAGGTAGTTAGATCCACATCGAGGGGGATGGGACTTAAGCTCATATGATAAATCACCAAGAAGGATACTCAACCTTGTGAATGGAAATCCAAGATCAAGGTTCAATGAGACAACTAATTTATGGTGATATTTGGAAAACACTATCTTTGTCCCTCCCTATGATGTAACCGCATGATAGTGTTGCCTGCATAATTTAGGATGATCTGTTGAGATCTTAATGGGTTCCATGTCTTTGTTTAAAGCGGGGTGTGGCAGGACACTCTTAATGGACTCACCTATGTGGATGTTGGAAGTAGGGCCGCTTCCTATGAGAATAAGAGATGATTCTCTATAGACATTCATTAAGTTCGAGATTTATCCTACGACCAAAACGGGCACAACGGCAAGATCTTGGAAGCATTCGGTTGTGGCATCAAGTGAGGATGTTATTTCTGAATTGCATTCACTGTTGTCGGTTCAATACATTGTGTTCACCGTTCAACTAGAAGTTCCGGTAACCTCTCACTAAGTTAAGGTTCAATCTTTGGGACAGCTTAGCCTAATGTTGATGCCTTCTGTTTTCTCGTTCTTTATCGACATGTTTTATCATTCATATGGGGGATTGTTAGAAAAAAACAGATGTTTTATTAAAAATCAAAAGTGCATGGACCATGTTTTGAACCCAAGACCTATTGCTCACTAGTTGTTTTTTCATTTGAATGCATAAAACATTAGTCCCACATAGACTAAAATCCTAAGAATTTTAGACTTAAATACCATGGGTTTTTCTTTAAGGGCATGGCCCTTTGGGTCTCTAGACTTTTGTGGTTGGGGGAAGACCTAAACTATGGCGAGGTTGTCTTTCCCATCCACGCGGTGCTTCGCACAGAAGCACGCACGCCACCGCCGTCCGTCCGGTCGGTTGGGTCGGGCTCGGGCGTGGGCGTGGGTTCAATAAGATCCTATCTTTTACTGAAATTTTGAATTTGGTCTCATGGTGTCACGTGTGAATTTGGTCTTTGTTTTCTCGCGTATGCTACACGGACAGTTTAGCAGTTCTTCCTCGTGAAGAATCTTTACACGGTCTTTCCTCGTTGAAGAATCTTCTCTTCCGCATGTTTTCTTCACGCGTGCTTTGACTGCCCTACAAAAGCAGCAATTTCTTTAACTGTATTTTTTCATGCCTGTTTTATTCCTGTCCCTTTTGTCGCTCATTATTCTTTGTAGAAGAATAATTTTTCTATCACACGTGATTTACGGTTGTCTGTCGCGCATGATTCATTCTTTCTAACGTTCTAATTTTCGTTATACTATAAATTCGAGAGAAAACGTTCAGTTCGAAAAAGACAGAAACTTATCCTCTTCTCTCCTATTATTTTAGAAACCAAAGTTCTTATTAACATTTCTTTGAAATCAGTTTTAATATCAACTTTGATTGAAGATTACTCTGTTTTCAGAAACCAAAATTATTTCTCTGAAAACAGTTTTGATAATCAATTTTCTTTTACTGCTGCCAAGTTCTTAGAGTACTTTCTTTGTATGCTACGAAGAGGAGTACTAACAGTGGTTGTATCCTGGAGGTGACTTGCCAACTTCTATAGCATCTCAGAGGAGTAGCAGACAATATTACCTTTAGGTAAGCGTATCTTATACGTTCTTTTACTGCGTTTTTGTTACTATCATCAGTGCAGCTCCTGGAACAACAATCACATATCAGTGCAAGCTAAGTATTTTTTCCTCAGTTGAATACGAATGTTATCATTATTTCCAACAGAGACATCATAGTATACATTATATCCTCTTTGGCGCTCTTGCATAAATTGTAGATGTGGTCAACATAACTAAGAATGATCGCAATCTTAGCATTTGTGGGAAGAACTCCATGAGCGTATCTCCATATGGACATTTGAATACTAGAGGGGAAAGTGTATATTTTCTGGATATCTTTCCAAGCATGGTTGATAAGATCATCTTTTTACTTGTCTTGAATTTTCTTATCACTGAGAGATTTGACTGTAAAATCCCTTTTTTTTAGTTGTCCATACATGTCTTCGATATTCTTTTTTTTCTTCCCCCACTTTCAAGTTGTAATACTTAGGAATATTTTCAACACCTCGGGGGATACCTTTCAAAATCCAAGAATAAGTTTATTTGGGCTTGTGACCATTATGATAACCTCTTGACTTTCAAAGTGATTTCATTTCATGGTGGAGGACATAATGAGTCCGGATTGGGGTGAGTATCACACAATTTTAGTGATCATAATATTTTTAAAGAGTTCCATGTTTCTGAATCCAAGACCTCCCAATTTTTGGATTTAACCGAGATCCGGGCAATGTAATAGATTTCCTTAGGCTTCTTAGGATGTTTATTCCACAGTAAATATCTTTGAACTCTATCCATGTCCTTGCAGGTCTCCTATTAAAAGGTTAGCATATCTTCTTTAGATCCATTGGTTATATTTTTGGAAAACTTACAAAAAAAAATTCTATAGACATTGTGGTTTTACGAAAAACAGCAAGGATAAAAAAATCCATTGTTAGTGATGCAGGGTGGGACAAAATGGATTACATAGTTGAATTGAAAAATTTAATGGGTTCCATGCTAAGAGTGTGTGATACTTAGAGGTGTAAATTGGGATGTGCCAGCACGAGCACATCCCAACACAACACGCTAAAATTTGAGCACCACCCAACACAGCACGTGACTTAGTCCAGCACGGCACAACACGTTAGTTAAATGGACGTGTTGGGGTTGACTTATTGGCATAGTAGCACAACACGCGACACGGATAAGCACGTGGCTCAGCCCAGCACAACACATTAAGAAATCACGCATAACATGTACAAATACACCATATAACAAGGAATAATACGTCACATTTTTTGTATATTTCACAAAAAAGTCACTATTCTAGCAAGTTTTTAACATTTTATGATAGCTTATTTATAACAACACATATAATACCTTAATATTTGGAAAATATATTTCAATATCGTTGTTATAATGTAAGTCACCTATATTGAATAAACTTGTTAATTTACTTGAAATAATTTCAAATGATATGTTGTCTAATTAAATTCTTGTGATAACGTACGACTTAGTGATTTAAAATTGTTTATAGCATGTGTGACAGCACAGCACAACACGAAACGTTTATTCGTGTGTTGTGCCCGTGGGCTTTGTTGTACCTAGATTTTGACTAGTAAAGAACATCACGGCACAACACGTTCAAATCGTTGGCATAGCACAACACATGGCACGTGAAGCACTCGACTTCGTGTGTCAGATTGTGCCGGTCCGGCATGTTTTACACCTCTAGTGATACTGATAAGCCTACTTTTAAACTTGTGTATATGAAATGTGAAATTCGAATAATGAAAAAGTAAAAGAAGCTATCTACAAATATGAGGTTGAAGCTGCACTTATCGACATTTATGAATTTTGGGAAGTTGTTAGAAGTCCATTGGTAAAGAGGTGGACTAAAAGAAATACTTCTTCATTCCATTGTTTGGATCATAGTTTTAATTCGAGATATTAGAAAAAGCAAGATAGGATTCGTATCACTACAACTAAGTAATTAACCTATTGAGGCAGGAAATGGTTATAGCATAAACCCCTACAAGTGACGTGATAATCTATATAACAAGAAGTTTGTTGCCGCATCCGCTTTTTGTTATTGCAACAAGAGATTATATTTTTTTACCTAATTTATTTCATATTGTTGCTATAATTTTATGATAAAAGTTTCATTTTGTAGCAGTAAATTATAGTTTTTAGTTGCACTTGAAAACTATTGTGACTAAAAAATATATTTTACAACATATATATTGAAGATGTGACAATATATATTGTACCAATAGGTAGATTTTATTGTAGTGTATGTTTATCGAGAGATTTCTACAACCCGTGAAGATTCTTCTATAAGGATCTTTCCAGAATATGATAAACAAGTAAAGAACATTCAGAGTTAATATGGAAAGTTCTCTTGTGGAGTCTGAGACTTAAGGAGATATGGATTAATGTCCGATAGATATTTTGAAGATACAATTGTGTGGTGGGATTGTAATTACCCGATTCTCCACTGATATCTTCCTCACTTAGTCACTGTGGTTATTCACAGTGTAGGGTTTTTAATAAGCATTACTGCGATAATCCAGCAAGAACTTTCCAAAATGTCATCCAATCATGGATTACTCCTTCCTGAACAAGCTTAACTGCATAGTTGTTGTCGACTCTGGAGCCCATGCATTGTGTTGAAATGGCCTCGACTTTAGGAATGAAAAAATGATTACCTATATTCCAATCGACGAGCCATACCTTCCGAATCATACCAGTTAATTTACCTAATTTAATTGGGGGCCATAAATTTTAATTGGGGGCCTTGACTTTTATTTGCACCCCAAATTTATCAGGGTGTATTCATCCGATTATGAAAATATTGTTTTTCCCTTGACTATTTTTTTTCCTTTAAATAACGACTCTAGATTAACGACCCTTCAAAGACACTAACGACTTTAAGGGTCGTCATGGTCGTATTCAAGTCTATTACGACCCTTTAATGAAATTTTACTATTAATGACTCTTCGAAGATAACGACTCTTTCTAGAGAATAACAACTATCATTAACGACTGTCCTCCAACTAACCCTATCTTCCTAATCAGGGTATTACATGGATACAAATATATCAAGTTTTCTTATGCTACATCCGCTGGTAGCCAAACTTATTTCACAGTCATCTCCATCCTCTTGTTATTAAATAAACTGGACTAGCTAGGTAAAAATTTGGCGGCGGTATGTGTAGTTGTAGGAAATCCTACAACCACATCCTTATTAAAATCTATAAACAATTTAAGAGAACATCGTAAAAATCATAAGAACCTTTATTAAAATCATTAAATCAAATACTAAGTTGTGAGAAAACTCTAACTTGGGAAGCAAATAATATTTCTCTCCCCTAATATATTATCTAAACTCTCAAAAAGATCCCCCACATTACAAGGTCACTCGGCTCCTTCTATTGGAGTTTAAATAGTGGAGGACATCTAATAAAGCCCATAATTTTGGATCTGATGTTCGTTAGTGTCGCGTGGACTTTATCATTGACGCACGATTTGTTTACTACCGCACGACCCTTCAAACTTTACTCGTGATTTAGGTGATGTCACCTGATACGCCATTTTAGGTATTTTGTATGCGGTCATCTTCGCTCAGTCTTGGTGATCATCATTTCACATATCTGATAGGTGTGCGGTATTTTGTATCCACAGTATGAGCCGAATGCTTGGTATGTGTAGATTCAAATGTAAGACTTTTATCAAGAAGAGAAAACGAACTATGAGGTCCGACCATCAAAGCATTGGGATGCATTGAGTGAAAGCATCAACCTGGAACGAGCTTCTACTTTAGAAGTTGATGAGATATACTTAGATGAACCTGGTTAACAACCTTGTCTTTTTGATAAAGAGATTGAAAATGGTACGTTTTAAAGTCTTAGAGCATCTGCAGTGGTAGGACTAAAACCAAAGAGTAAAGAACAAAAAAAAAATGGTTTAGTCCGTGGTCGGTATGCAATGGTGAGTTCCTAAAATTTGGTCAGGCGCAACTTTTTTTATTTTTTATTTTTCTTAATTCGGGCGTAACTTAAAGTTACGCCCCACCATCACGCGCAACTATAAATTACGCTCCATCAGGCGCAACTTTAAATTACGCCCGACTAAAACCAAACTAAAGACCATATTTGGTTTGGTTTTTGGTTTTACTCTAGTCTTTGATCTTTACTCTTTCTCCACTGCATTTGGTTTTAGTTTTGGTCTCCCGCTATGGATGCTCTTAGAGCAACTGCAATGGTGCGATCAAAACCAAAGAGTAAAAACCAAAAAAAAACTAAAAGATTTGGGTTTAGTACGTGCTGTGACGCTACGGGGAAAAACTAAAAACTAAAAAAAATTCATCATTTTTTTTTTAATATTTGGGCGTAACTTAAAGTTACGCCCCATCAGGCGAACTTATTAGTTGCGTCCCATTTATTTTTTTTAATTCGGGCGTAACTTTGAGTTACGCCCACCATCAGCATAACTTCAATCTTCGTCCCATCGGGCGCAATTTTAATCTACGCGACTAAAACCAAACCAAAGACTAAATATACTCTTGTATTTGGTTTTACTTTGGTCTTTGATCTTTACTCCTCTCCACCAATCTGCTTTTTACTCCAAAATTTTAGTATTAGTCTGCGACTGTGGTTGCTCTTAGGACATCATTATTAGTCTAAACGTTTTGTTAACACCGGGGCAATCTGACTATACGTGGCACATTTAAAAAACAAAAAAGATTGTTCATAAGAGTCTTTAGATGCACAATGTAAGATAATGAAATTATGTTTTGGGATTACCATTAAATTTTTGGGATTACCATTCACAAGGAAAGGGTGTATAGCCAAGCGGCAAGGCATGATCCCTTACGCTCTCTTCTTGGCTACCTTGAACCATTGGACTGGATTGATCTAATCTCGTATCTTAGGTATGATTCTATCTCTTACCCCTTAATGATAGGCAGGTGCTCCTCACATTAAAGAGAAGGAGAATGCGCCTAATATGTACATTCGGTCATGCCATTGAGTCTCGCCTCTACATTTTCAATCTCGGGTCTGATGGTTATGCGTTCAAGGTAGCCGCGAAAGTCTTCAATCAAATAGATGAGATTATAGCAGTCCCTACTGACATTAGAGGTATGAATCTGGTAAACGAGTAGGAAAGGATTGGACTGATCTTGTGGTGCGAGGTTCTCTTCCTTCTTTATGCCTTTCATGTTCACCGACTAGGACTCCAAACAAACTTCCATCGAGCTAGGAAAATTTCCAAAACTCGAGATAAGATGTGGGTAATCAAGAAGGTTGTCACAAGCAAGGTATGCGATAAAGACCAAGTAAATCTTACGCCGGCACATGCCTCTCGTTTCATCTTGTTAGCTATGGGTTGCTTGAAATGATGACTTGTAGGAGCACTCTTCACTGAGTGGTTAGAATCGTATCTAGTGGAAGATCTAAGGCTCCTTAGGGATGTGCGGTTAAGGCATTGGATACTCATTAGCGTTCTAAATATTTGACCCAAGATTCAATTGGACTCTATGTTTCCCTCTTTATCTGAATATCTTTCTTTCTTTATTGTTTTGGCTTACCCCATCAAGATCAATGGCTCTTTTCTTGCTCAATACTTTTTCGTTTCATAGCTCTTTTCTTGGCTTTGGCAACAACCACTTTCTGATCAATTTTCAGCGCCTGGCTGCCCGCTTTATTATCTTTAGTATAAAGGATCGTTTCAAAGTGTCTGGATGTATAGGGAATACTCAATTTCTTACAATTCGTGTCGTCTATGCTCTTGAAATGATGACTTGGAATGAAGTGCACCAATAATGCGTTCTAAATATTGACATCAATTGGACTCATGTTCACTGGTCAACAATACTACTCATCAATAGTACGTTTCAAAGTGTCTTGGTAGTCAGTCAACTGAACTCAATGTTCCATCATGTTAACGATCAAAAGTACGGCTGGAACTCCACTCAATGAGTCCTCGTTTGACCAAAACTGTTGCGAAAATTCAAATGCAAAGCAGGGCTTAAGAATAATACCGTTGACCAAAAATCCAAAATGTTGTTTTCATTGAGTTTTGGTGAGATCTTGTGCCAACCTTAGTCTTTGCCAAATTCTACGGTGAGGGTTATGATCACCTTTTTGGAGATAATGATCCTCTTATCCCGTTGGAAGACAACAACTCAATTGTTATATCTCGAATTGGTAAAATATATTATTCTTAATTTGTTAGTATAATTAGATGTATACTCCTTAAGCTATTAGTTGTTAATTTCTTTGAAAGCGTCTTTGTCTTTTGTCTTCTGTTAAGTTCAACAATTGATCACGAAAACTCACTTCTCCATAATGGAGATGAACTAAAAGAATCGAAAATCAGTTGCCACATACTCCCGATTAATACGCTAGATTATTGAGATACAACCTGCACATCCAATGCGCACATGAACCCTAGCCAAAGTCCCTATTTGGGGTTCATTAATTCCTTACAAATCATATCTTATGTTCCAAATTTGATAAAATACAGGGAAAAACATGATGCGAGATTTCATAATAGCATGCACATATACTCACCATGTCATAGAACACTAAAAGAATTTAATGCAGGGAATTGAAATCACTAGCACTGCAACGTGTACAACATAATGAAATATGTTTAGGCGCACAAGGTGACCAACTGCGTTGTTGCTTATTGTTGGTGATGTGGTTGCTGTCAGCCCACAATCTAAAACTCCATCAGGTATCTGCTTGATCTTGTCTACAGCAACAGCAAAAATGACACCCATACCCATGTGTAAATGCGGTTCAATGTGACAATGAAATGGCCAAACACCTGGATTATCAGCGATGAATCTTATGGCTGTCCATCCATAAGGGAAAACAACTACAGTATTTCTCAATGGTGGGTTCACCAAATTCAAATTTTTCTCATCATTTTCTTCTGAAAATTTTCCATCTCCATAACCCAAGACCCAAAAATCATGTCCGTGTAAATGCCATGGATGAATCTCACTCACACCCTCCTCTCCCAATACATTAGCATTTTGGAGAATGACATCAACAATTTCCATGTGCTTAAAATTATAAACACCACTTCCGTACGTCGAATTTGGGTTGGCTGGTGGTTTCGTTATATCGTAAGTAGAGGGGAAAGTCTCTGGTGGTGTCGTAGCATTGAAACCATTTTTCAATCCAAACTTGAGTGAACCTAGATATGGCGTTGCTGGTAGAACTAAAGAGATATTGTTTACTGACCATTTGACATAGCCATTAATCTTGGTTTGGGTATTTAAGAGAAAGATCCTACGGTCATGATGAACCGGAGGTCTGGGTATTGCTGATGGGTGGGGCTGGAGGAAAATTCCGTGTAAACCCAATACTTTGTTGGTGAAATTTTTACTTTGAGCTAAATCATCCCATGCAGGAGACAGAGGTGGTGGAAAAGGAGGCTTTATACCAAAAACTGAATTTGGCTTGTAGTGTAAGATTGTAAGTGCTGGTGGAGGAAGAGGGGGTTTTCTTCCTCTTTGACTTACTGAAACCCAGTAGTTCACTGATGGATCTTGACCCGTGTTAAGAATAACGGAGTACGATTCCCCTGAATAAATGTCGAGGTTGGTAACATATTTCGGTTCAAGGTAATTCCCGTCAGCTTCCACCAATAGCATCCTGTGATTCTGAAATACAGATAAACACATATCATGCTAATTAAAGTCAGTGGATCCTCTCAAACCAATTGGCAATAATGAGGCAACGTGGGAAAAGTGTCCTTCACATTATACGGTATAGTTGAAATCCTTACCGCGATGACCAAATTAAGGGAGGCTAATGAAGTAGTGCTTGCAATCCTCAATCTGTAAAACTTACTTGGTTCGACACTTAGAACATATGGTTTGCATTGATCAGTTGCTTGACGGTATATATTACAATAATTTGTTGTATTATCGTACTTGGCAGCTATAGAACAGTTGTACTGTCCTCTCCCGTTGATCAAAATAGACTGGAAGAAAGAATTTACATATAAAATTGACTACTAAAAAACCTGTGTTTGTAAATTTTAAGCAAGGGATGATACATAGCTCATATTCATATACGTATGTACATACCTGTGGCTCACCGATCCACTGGAAGGGATTAGATGACAGAGCAACTTCTTGATCATGAGCACTTTGATGCCACCAATCACTTAATAGTAGGTTTATTTCACCCTGATAAGGGAAAGGTTCTATCTTACCATCTGCAACGTCAACGATTAAGGATCCGTATAACCCAGCTGCTCTTTGCATTTCGTAGTGTCCGTGGTAGAAATATGTCCCCGCCTTCACGAAGTAATTAGAAAAACAAGCTAATATTTATAGTGCACCACGGATATTGCAGGATATAAATTTTTGGTTGAATATGTGTTGCCAAATGACGAGAAGACTACAATTATACATACCCTGTCAACTATGAACCTGTACTGAAAAGTCGCTCCTGGGTTGATGGCACACTGTGAGACGGAAGCAGTTCCATCTGCCCATGGTGTATCAAGCTGTCTGATACCATGCCAGTGAATGACAAGACCTTCCTTTGTGTTAAGTTTGTTGCTAAGGTTAACAACAATGGTATCACCAGCTTTAGCTCTTATTTCTGGACCAGGAAACTGACCATTTATACTTATAACAGTATTTTCAAAACAATCTGGTAACCATTTCATATATGCGACTTCCCAGTTGTATGTCTTCACTTCAGCAGCATCAACAGTACTATTCTCAAAAAATAATGTTAAAAACATGATTGTTACAAGAACACTAATTGTATGTGATCTCCTTAAGCTGATGAATAAACCACCCATAGCTCTAGTTGATTGTTAACCAGAGAGGATTGTTAACTGAAGACGGTGTTTTTGATAGTAGAGATCTATTTTTCTCTCTCTATATATAGATAGATAGATAGATACAGATACAGATACAAATAATAAGATTCTATTCATAGTAAACTCTTGAGTTTTTTTTTTTTTTTTATTATGTTTTGATCAGAATATGATATGCCAACTATATACATAGTTGTTGCACATGCATATTTATTTATTTTCTGATGTAAGTTGCAAATGCATTGTATTAAGAAAGTGCATTATTAGTATAAGTCAAATACGTTATAGAGGTGGGTGTGTGCATCAATTACCAAAGGATAAAAAAGAAAAGAAAAGAAAAAAAAAAAAAAAATGTTCTTATATATCAACTGGCAGAATCAATATATAATATGTATCTTAATTGATGAGGCAAAGAAAAGAAAAGAAAAGAAGAAAAAAAATGTTCTTATATATCAACTGGCAGAATCAATATATAATATGTATCTTAATTGATGAGGCAACTGAACAAGTGGTTAAGTCAACGTAATTTTTAGCAAATATACATAGGCCATGTTCAATTTTCTTTTTTTGATAGGGTAAAACCGGACCCAGGCCCCTACCCAAATCCAGCCAGTTGGACTAACCCCACTGTTAGACTCAACCCTACCAAACCCCTCTATACAACTAATTTAAATACAAACCTCTACAATGGTGGGGATCGAACCCCTGACTTCCTCCTTACTGGAGTTGAAGGGATACCACTGAGCTATGCTCTTGGACTCGATATGAATGAATAATGTCCCTTGATTTTAATGAAAAGCCATCAATTACGAGTTGATATTGTCATTCCTGAAATTTTACTCGCTTCAACTGTGAACAAAAATGTCTTACCAACTTAGTTATTAGAAGCTTAATGTACGACTTTAATGATGATTAGTTGGAAAACCCTCTTAAATATTTATTTATCCATACTTATGGGAAAATTAATGGGTTAACAGTCTATACACGCAAATGATGCGTCTTAATGTGATTTAGACAAGATAAATTAACATTAGGTGCAAATATCGGTAAGTATATGATTCCGTGAAGATACAATAAACAAGACTTGCAAAGATTCTCTTTGGAATGCAGAAAATACCATACAGGCTACGTACTCTATTCTGGAAAAACTCCCACAAACTCAGGTAAAGTATATAAATAGGAAATATAACTCTGCGGCGGATTACATTGCAAAAAAGTGTGTCTAAAACATCTTCGGCACATGTACAAAAGTATATGAGCCCAAGTTTTGAAATCTAGTGTTGATTCTAATGTTTTTGATAAAAATAAGCTTGTAAATCTTCTGTACAATATTTTCGTGAAAAATTTATACTAGCAATGCTCTTATTCACTTTAAATTTGACGATGCA
Source organism: Papaver bracteatum (assembly GCA_023529315.1). NCBI lineage: Eukaryota > Viridiplantae > Streptophyta > Magnoliopsida > Ranunculales > Papaveraceae > Papaver > Papaver bracteatum. The sequence goes on along the minus strand of JAJJWX010001484.1, from coordinate 412,821 downwards.
ATTTTGTGCACCCATGGATTGCAGTAAGTTTCTATATATGGTAGACAGGAAATACTTTTTATTTTATTTTTGCACCGCCATTCATAGGTCCACGAATTTACACTCAAACACGACCCTGGAAAAAATATTTTTTATCTGGCTTACTAGGTCTCAACCCGTGCCGTAATGGTATGGGAAATGATATGTGTTTCAAATGTATCTATCGATTCATACATGTCGTAATTGTCTGAGAAGAATCGAACCGATCGATCCAGGTCTAAATGTTGGTTCATAAACATGTCCTTATCCTCGAATCTTTTAATATTGTGTATGTAAGTCATACACACCTTTGGGACAAACATTGTTAATCGTTAGAGCAAATCCCATGGGAAGTAAAACATTACTTCGTTCACTACTTCAAAAAAATATCATCAAAGGTCATTCACCAAACTTGTAACAAAACTAAAAACACCTAAAATTACTTTAAAACCAATTAGATTAATCTTACAAAATCTGTTAGCATTATAATTTAATTTTTCTCTTTGATATAAATTGTTGGGTTCCCAAGTTACATAGATTTGTGTTTATTCATTTTCCTAAAATTTATATATCTTGTAGGGCCTATGGCCCATAGGTTTGCGGCCCTACTAGATATCTAGGGTCCCCCTTCTACATGTATATATAAAGAATATTGTTTCATGTAACCCTATTATCTTGATGAATGGAAACTACTCTGCCTCTCTACTTTCCCCTATTTTTCCACTACAACACGTTATCAGCACGAAGACTCGCCTTATGGTGTTTGGTAGAACTTGGTTCTTTGGAAAATATACAGGTATTTGGTGTGGTAGTGCTAACCAACCAAGTGTAAAGCCTATTGGACATACATAATTAATTTGTCATAGAGCATAATGAGAATAAAGTAGTCTTAAAGTACAAAGACTCGCCTTATGGCGCGAGGTTTCTCACAAAGCCCATGGAATTGTTCTCTTGTACTGAACGTTATAGAGTTCCGCTACTTAGTTAGCTTGGTAATTTTCAAAAGGACTTGAAATGCAGCATATGTATGTGGTTGTTACATATCTCTGAAAGAATCAAGAGATAGAAGATATTTACAAAAATGCTTGATAGACTTTTGTTTCCCAAATCAAGTAACTCTAAACCACAGAGTGCAATTACAATTAGATAGAACATTCACTTATAGATTGAAGCAATTGGGCGGAAGTGGTATACCCATATAAGTGGCTATTTGATTTGGAGGGGATAGACAAGTAAGTTATTTTTCCTTGCGTGTTCATAAGAAAGTTCCTGATTTGGAATTATAGCTATTTATGTTGATGTTACAGACATGATGTGTACTCTTGATGTAATAAGAGACCTTAAAAGCTACTTAAAATCCGAGTTTGAGATGAAAAATCTACGGAAAGCTCGATAGAATATTGAGCTTGTGGTATATTATTCCACCAGTTTGCATATGTCTAAAGTTGTCAGGCAATTTAAAAAATACATGCATCCTGATAGCACTCCCATGATTAGTCGAGGTTCAAATTAAGTAATTGACCATTTCGTTTAAATGAAGATGACGAAGATGTGTTGGGAGATGAAATTCTCATATCTAAGTACAATAGATGCATTGTTGTACTTAGTATAATAATGTAATCGATAAAATTTTGCATCCTCAAGGAACTTGTTAGCTAGATATAGCTCAGAGCTAACGCAATGTCATTGGAATGGTATAGTGAATGTAATCATGTACTTAAAAGTAACCACTGACATAAATTTGTTTTATCCCTGCAAAGACATTAAAAGGAATGCTAATGAATGTGCAACCCAAAAGTTGTTGATTATGAAGGAACAATAATCTCTTCTCCAACAAAAGTAATCAGGGGAGATATGGTAGACTATTTTCTAAGTCATTACCGATATTCAGTTTCAAAAAGTACATGACTAAAGGAACTGTCTAGAACAACTCTGAAAGTAATCAGGGGGAGATGCCGACATCAGGGGGAGGATCCAAGGATATGATGTCGACATATTTTACTTCGAAATTGAAGTTGTGTTGTACTCTTTTTCCCTTCGATCGAAAATAGTTTTTTCCCAAAGTGTTTTGTTACTCGACAAGGTTTTTAGCAAGACAACACTAAAAACATCAAGTACGTTGAACGTTGAAGACATAAAGAACGCATTGATATTACTGAAAATATCTGAATCAAAGAAATGAAACGCGATATTCTCTTAAACAACGTAACTTCCAGAAACAACAACATTGTCTTATAAACATTCATGTCACCAAAGTAAAGTCTGATAATTAAACTCCTTTTGACTGTATTAGACTAGTGAAAATTGTCTGAAATCAGGGGGAGCATCTAATGGTGTGTTGAAATATTTTCCTTCACCGAGGTTATTTTTTCCCACAGGGTTTTGTTGCTCAGAAAGATTTCTAATTAAACAACAACAAAGACAGGGAATTAAATTCCTATGTAAGGATATTGTCTTTTCTATAAGGATTTTATGCCTAAGAAGTTATGAGGAAACTAATCAACGTCAACGAAGCAAAGTGATCATCTGCAACAGATCACCCTTACTTTCATCTGTCACGTTGTACTCTTTTCCTTTCGTCAAGGTTTTGTCCCACTAGGTTTCCTTGTCAAGGTTTTAATGAGGCAACATATTCGAGTCCAACTATGTTCTAAGTTTACTTAATATTGTAATTTTTTTTTTAGTTCAGGTTTTGTCCCTCTGGGTTTTCCTAACGAAGTATTAACGAGGAAATTAACTTAGACTAGTCGGTCCTTGAAGTTCGTATTGCATGTGACGAACTACATGTAAAATACTAGATAACATGTGAAGTACTACATATGTTTTGTCCCACAGTATTTTTCCCTTGTCAAAGTTTTAATGAGAGAATTTATTTATGCACAAGTCATCAAGGAGAGGACGACATTTGAAGAACTACACTCGAATCACTAAATGTGAAGTGCACTACATATGAAGTTCAATTGGACCGCACAAGGGGGAGTGTTGTAGGTCATATGGCCCATAGGTGTGCGTCCCTACTAGATATCTAGGGTCCCCTTTGTACATGTATATATAAAGAATATTGTTTCATGTAACCCTATTATCTTGACGAATGGAAACTACTCTGCCTCCTACTTTCCCCTATTTTTCCACTACAACATAATAATATTTAATTCTTGATCCATTTATTTTCTTGTATCTTTACCTGTTATCATGAACTATTTCTCAAGCATGCATAATTACACGAAGTTGCGAAGAAATGACAAAAACAAAAATCATGACAAAAAAATGGGAATAAAGAGACATGTGGGAAACTTAATCGATTACAATTAATTCACGTGTACCCTTGCATTAACAGATGAAATATGAGAGAAATAATGACAGAAACAGAAACCTTGACAAAAAAAAGGGAATAAAGAGATGTGAGAAACTGAATCGATTACAATTAATTCACGTGTAGCCTTGTGTTTGGTCAATTATTTTTATAGGTTTCATTTTTCTTCCTGCCCTACCCGTCAAATCTTAAAATCATAACATCTTTTTTTTGGAAAAATCTGGCCTTTAAAAATTCTTTTAATTTTTAAAAAAAAAGTAATTTGAAAACTAAAACAAAACAAAGAAAAATTAAACAAGGGTGACTATACATATCTTAGGACACCTTTTCTCACCCTACAACCACTACTTCTTCCACCACCACATTATCTTCACCACTCCACCAGTCTCACCCCTAGTTAGGGATTCGGCGAATGATTACGTATCAATCTCTCCCGTACAATTCGCCACGCGCACTTTATGAGGTTCCCGATTTATTCGGCATATTAAGTCGGACCATGATACATTGACCCAGTTACTATTGGACTCTTTTTAAGAGCATGTTGCAGGGACCAACTAGCTATCTCTCCTTCTTTTTTCCAAAAACTACTCACGAAGGGAGTCGAACCATTGACATCTTACTCCCATACTCGGATCTTCTCCAACGAGCTAGTTGCTCTTTGGTGCTAATTTTACATATATATTGTATATGTAGGATTTTCTATACAGAAATCACATTTTGCTCACCATATTTAATCTTCTCAAACCATTAGTGCTAATTTCACATATATCTTGTAATATGTAATATTTTCTATACAGAAATCACATTTTTCTCACCATATTTAATCTTCTCAAAACATTAGTACATGCCGACTTTTGTGTACCGAATTCATATCTCTAAAACAAATTATACACGTATGTATGTCGTTCCGTATTAGCGTTGTATCACGAACCATTGACTGAAGTCTTGACCGAATTCGGTTTTTGAAAATCCGTATAATACCCATGCGTATCATGTTCCGTACGTCTCATGTATCCCGAATTGCTAACTAGAGTCTCACCAATACCCACCACCAGTATCCCCACCGTCGATCCACCACCACCACCCACCAACACAAACACCATTAGCGCTTAACTTACTTATCTTAATTAGGGCCCCCTTTCTCACCCTACTACCACTACTTCTTCCACCACCATATTATCGTCACCACTCCACCAGTCTCACCAATACCCACCACCATTATCCCCACCACTACCCACCATCACAACCACCATTAATGCTTATGATATGGTTAATATGAAATAAATTTATTTGTTTGTAAGTTAAAATCACTTCTACCCCAAACACAGAACTTTTTATGATTTTGCTGATCGGAATCGATCACTGCTTCAATTTTCAACTGGATTATGGAGGAATGGGGGGTACCGGCAAAAAATCCTCCGATGCTAAAGTCAGTTTTAGGATTTTTTTTTATAGGAGTTTTTGTGGAATGAATTGCTTACCTTTTTGGTTAGGAAAACGTCCATTTATATATATGGAAATTTCTGTTTCATTTATCTCCATTCAATACTGCCATGAATGACCATAACTGTCCCTGCATGCCTCCATTCCATAAATCTCATGCATGTCTGCATGGCTATGGCATTGACATCCCCTGCATGGCTCCTACAATGGTTTAAAGAATCACAAAAGGGTGTGGATAAACAAAGATGTAAGAGAAGTGGGTGTAAGCAGGCGGGGCGCAAATATCCTCGGAGTAATAAGACTGGGGCGCAAATATCCTTGGGCTACGAGATTAAGCAACATTGCGCAACACCGGATCAGGCCTGTCAATTAATCGGCATTTAATCGCCGATTAATCGGCACTTAATCGCCCGGCCTTTTCCACCGGGCTTAGGTGAAGTGTCCCTCTGCCACATCATCATCCTTGCATATGTGACACTTGTCTAGCCTTAATTTGGGTATTTTGCACATGGGGTGCCTTGTAAGGCCTAGTTAGCCATACTTGGGTAAATTAGGGAAGCACCTTAGGCCCAACGAACCCTCTTTTGCTAATAGTAGGACCTTTGTTGGCCTTGGCTAGCCCATTAATTTGTGTAAATTATTAAGGGTAGAAACATCACCCCCTCTTAACCCATAATCTGTTATGGGTTAAAAAGTTCGGGTTCTCCTATGATTATATATTTTTATGGAGTGTTACATAACCCGCCCCCGAGCGTGATCCTCAGGGATGTTATGATTGTGCTGGAGTGTTATATATCTCGTCCGTCAATGGTTGAGGTGATATATAACTCGCCCCCAGTATGTTTTGTGTCATGCTGATCAATGCTCGCGTAGGGGTGCACCTCCCTACTGCATTTTGCTCGCGCATGGAATGAAATGTTGAGTTTTTCTGCTATCTTGAATTTGTACAAGGGGCAAATCCTGCTATTCAAGATGTGCGCAGAGTTTTTGATGTGTACATTTCACATGCCTGGGCAGGTGAAAATGTTCGCCACATTTGTAGTTGTCCCGCATGATGGGGATAAAATTGAGATAGGGAAAAAATGCTTGAACTTTGCACTCACCCTATCTGAGAGGTGTCAGAGACGTTGTTGACAGCAGACTCGAGTTGTACTATTTTGAATACCAAAATTGATAAAGTATGGAATACCAAAATAATGCTGAATTGAATTTCTCAATTGAAATAACAAGATAAATACTTACTACTTCAACGACAGCTGCCTCATTAAAACCTTTGAGTGGAAAACCCAGTAGGATAAAACCATCAAAAAGGAAAAAGAGTGCAGCACAGCAGGATTTGAATCTACTCCTAATGGTAAAACTTCTTCAAGTGGAACGAATTCCACGGCTTCCATGGTTTTGAATCCTCTTTTCCATAGAGGTTTCTCAAGTAGTAGGATCCTCGAGATGCTGGCCTATCCACTATGTATGGACCTTCCCAGTTTGCTCCGAGCTTGCCACAGTTCGGTTCCATTGTGGCCGCTCGGGTTTTTTTCAAGACATATTCCCCCGGCTTGAATGACCGTTCTATGACTTTGCGATCATAACTAAGCTTGATTGCCTTCTGATATCAAACTAAATTCTGCAAGGCCGTTTCTCTCTGTTCTTCCAACAATTCCTTATCTAAAGACAGTATGCTGTCGTTTTTCCCGGATTTGACAGCACGAGTCTTGGAAGTCTTCAACTGCTCCTCGGTGGGTATGACTTCCTCTGTCCCATATGCCAATGTAAATAGCGAAAACCCGATGGATCTTTTTGGGGTTGTTCGGTAGGACCATAAAACTCCAGGGAATTCTTCAGTCCATTTTCCCTTTGCCTTCTCCAGTCGTTTCTTGAGGTTGTCCATGATTAAGCGGTTGGTCGCTTATGCCTGCCCGTTGCTATGATCATAGTAAGGAGATGAGAAATTGTGGCGAATATTTAGGCCTTTGCAGAAGTCTTTGATCACCCCGGAATCGAACTGCTTCCCATTGTATGATATTATCGCGTCCGGGATTCCAAATCTGCAGACGATATTCTCCCATATGAATCTTTTCACATCATGTATGGTAACGTGTACCAGTGACACTGCTTCGACCCATTTGGTGAAATACTCGGTGGCAGCTAACACGAACGTAACGCCCCCAGGAGCTTTGGGAAGCGGTACTACGATGTCTAATCCCCACATAGAGAATGGTCAGGGGCTGAAAACTGGATGCAACTCATTAGATGGTTTTTTAGGGATTAGAGCGTGTTCTTGGAATGTCACACATTTCTGCGCATATTACTTTGCATCTTTCTTCATATACGTCCAGAAATAACCCTGGTTAAGGAATCTGTGTGCGAGACTACGCCTTCTAGATTGGCTGCCGCATATTCCTTCATGAGCCTCAGCCAATATCAGTTGTCCTTCCTAGGCTGATATGCACCGCAAAAATGGCTCCAAAGCTACAGGTTTGCGGTATAACAACCCTTCGATCATTGAGTATCGACATGAATTATTTCTTACCTTTGCAGCAAGTTTCTCATCTTCTGGGATTTCGCCGGTTGTCAGGTACTGGATGTAAGGTTGACGCCAGTCTGTAATATTTTCAACATGACTGCCTGAATTATCTGCCACTGGACTGTTAATATCCATATTGCTGTCGATATTTTCATTATCTCCCTGTGATGACGTAGATTCCCTCTCGCCCCCACTAGCGTGTTCGAGAGCCAGAACACAGTGGCTATCGGAGATGCTAGGTAATTCTTGGAAATCTACTACAACGAAGCGAGCGGTATCCATTTGGACTTCGGAAAAGAGATATGCTAAAACATCTACGTGCATGTTCTCCAATCGTGGTCTCTTCCCAATAGAGAATTGGTCGAACTCATTTTCCATCTCACTCATATGATCTAAGTACAGGGTCATTCTCTCTTCCTTTGCTCTCTAGGTACCCATAAATTGGTTAACTACTAGCATGGAATCAGTCAACAACTTCACATTCTTCGCTCCCAATTGCTTGAAAACTTTCAAACCGATAATTGCAGCTTCGTATACAGCTTCGTTGTTTGATGCTTGGAAACCCAGCCTTGACGCATACAACTCCATCACCGCCAACATTTGATGACCCATCAGTAAATACGGTCCATAATGGTTCTGGTGTATCGATCTCCATAGCAGACTCGCCCCCAGTCTGATCAGTGACCGGTTCCATGGGTTTGAACAACTCCTCTTCTTCTCCAACAACGGTTTCTATATCGTCCACGGGAAAATCTGCTAGCAGTGCAGCTAGAGCGTGTCCTTTTTCTGCATTTCTGGTTTCGTACTTGATCTCATACGCCCCAGAAAATTTGACCATATGGATAGTCTACTGGAATCATCAACACGTTCAAGGATTCTCTTCAACGGATATTCCGAGTATACTACGATCTTCCTTCCTTGGAAATAAGGATTGAGGCGACGAGATGCATGGAATAGTGCCAGTGCTATTTTCTCAATTTTCTTGTACCGTGTTTCCGCCCCCGTCAAGGATTTACTGACGAAGTAAACAGGTTTCTCATGTGGTTCCGTAACAAACAGCACTGCGCTCACAGTGTTCTCCGTTGCAGCCAGATAAACTCCAATGGGTTGTCCAATTTTTGGACTCACCAAAACTGGAGGGGTTGAAAAATACATCTTGATCTCATCAAAAGCCCTTTCACACTCATCTGTCCAGCCAAAATTCACTACTTTCTTTAGAACGTCAAAGAATGGCTTGAATCGATTGGATGAGCGAGAGATGAAACGGTTTAAAGCTACTAATCGTCCTGCTAGCTTCTGGACCTCCTTCTTCGTCCTTGGGGATGACATTTCTTTTATTGCTCAGATTTGTTCCAGATTTTCCTCGATCCCTCTGTGCGTCATCAATTATCCAAGGAACTTCCCCGATGACAGTCCGAATGAACATTTTGTTGGATTGAGCTTCATGCGATATTGCCTTAAGATATTGAACGTCTTCTGCAGATCAATAAAATGTGATTCTTTTTGATGAGATTTTACTACCATATCATCGATGTATACTTCCATTGACTTCCCGATCAGAGGCTTGAACATATAGTCTACCAAGTGCTGGTAGGTTTCCCCTGCGTTCTTTAACCCAAACGAAATTACGGTATAGCAGTAAACTCCTCTGTCAGTCATGAATACAGTATGCTCTTGATCGTCCTCGAACAAAGGTATTTGGTTATATCCAGGAAAACCGTCCATGAATGACAGTCTCTCATATCCTGAGGTTTTATCTACTAAATCTCTTATCATTGGTAGCGGGTATGGGTCACTCGGACATGCTTTATTCAAATTGGTAAAATCGATACAGACACGAATTTTATCATTCTTCTTTGGAACGGAAACTACATTTGACAGCCATCGATGATATTGTAATGGTCGGATAAACCCTGCTTCCAACAACTTTTCGACTTCTTCAGTAACTCCATCTTTTTTGCTTTTCGCCATATTCCTGATTTTCTGTCGAACATGATGGAACTTATCATCAATATTTAGCCTGTGGAAGGCTACATTCGGGTCTATCCCTGGAATCTCAGCAAAACTCCATGCAAAAACATCGACATTTTCTCTTAGAAATGTAACCAAATCATCACGTTCCTGTGCATACAGATCTGCCCCTACGAACGTTGTTTTGTGTTCTTCATCCCCAATATGGACCTCGATCAGTTTTTCGACCGTCGTGGGTTCAGCTGCATCCTCTCCCCTATATGATTCTGAAGGGAGAGGATTGTTTAATTGATATTTCTTCTCGACTCGCATGATCTGGTTTCCGCTCACTTCTGACTTCTTGTACTCGTCCATTGCACTTTCATGACATGTGTGGGAGGCCATCTGGTCCCCTATCACTTTCACGACTCCTTCTGGGGTGATAAACTTCAGGCATTGATGATTGGATGATGTGACTGCACCGATATCATGCATCCAGTCCCGTTCTACGATAGCATTGTAGGGTGCTCGGCAATCCAACAACAAGAAAGTGCCCAAAACAGACTTGTCAGCCACTGTTATTGGTATCTTCACTTTTCCGATTGCTTTTGTAACTTCGCCACTGAAACCGATAATTGGATTTTCATCCTCCTCGATCAAGTCGTGTGGGAGATTCATAGAGGAGTAGGCTCCTGAAAATAGCACGCTCACTGAGCTTCCTATATCAACTAGATTCCGGTGCACACGAAACATTCCAATCCAAGCAGTTATAACTATAGCATCTTTGTGCGAAGCATATACGCCTATCATTTCTGCGTCGGAGAACTCGATTTTTTTGCACCCAAGATCCCTTGTTTCTGAACCAGTACCGCTGACAAAATCGATGTTGTTAGTCAAGTATCATTCTTTCAACTGCCTGAGCTTCCTCCTGGTTTCGTCCTCAGATTCCCTCCTGGATATTGAATGGATCCTGGCATGGCTGACGTTAATCACACGTGTGTTAATCACGTTGGTCATGCCATACTGTTCGGGACCTTTTCCAAAGTCCCTTTTCACGTACTTCTGCAGCTTCCCAGCGTCGATCATCCGCTGAATTTTGATCTGTAAAGAGCGGCAATTTTCAGTTTTGTTACCATGGACTTTATGGAACTTGAAGTATTTGCTCCTATCACATTTATCACGTGTTTCTGCTGCCAAAGGACGTGTGGGGATCAAATCCTTGTGTATTTTTTCTTACAGCTCCGTAAGACTTACGTTCAGCGGGGTCAGCTTCATATCGTGAAACTTATGATACCCAGTGTCCGTGTGTTCACCTTGATTTTTCTCTCGAGCATCCCCACGATCATTATCCTCTCCGCTCGTACGGTTCTTGTATTTTTATTTCTTCCCATCATTTGGATGATTGGATGATTTGTGAACTTCTTCTCGAGCTTTAGAATCGTACTCTACTCGTGCGTACTCTTCTACTCGATCATATAGCTCTTCCAATGTTTTTGGTGGTCTCTTGACCAGAGAAACGTATACGCATCTTTGATCATGCTGGTAAGCCTTTTTTTATGCCGCAATGACAAACTGGTCGTTGGCTCTATCTACGTCCGTTAACTCTTGCTTGAAACGCCTAGTGAATTGTCTGATGCTTTCCTCCTTCCAGATTCCTAGAAGGAACAATGAATGGCATCCTTTCCGGTCGCATTTTTTGTACTTATAGTTAGAGCAAAATTCATCGATGAGCTTATGGTAAGTCCCGATCGACTGTGCTGGAAGCTGATTGAACCACGTTATAGCTCCTCCCGATAAGGATTGCGGAAACATTTTACACATCAACTCGTCGTTGTACTACCATAAGGACATAGCAGTCTCATAGTGTAAAACGTGTTGATCTGGATCATCAGTTTTTTCATCGAATTCCGGTAATTTTGGGACTAGAAAATTTATTGGTGGCCTGAATTCTCTTATATTCTGCTTGAAAGGCGCTCCTGCTTCTCGATGTAGCATGTCCATCTTTTTTTCTCGGGACTATTTTTTCATCATCACTTTCTCGATCATCTTAGTAAGACGGGCTTCTGTTATGGCGGTTAGGTCGCCATCTGAGGAACTGCCTTCCCATTCATAATCTCGGTCCTCCAGAATATGATTATCAGATCTCCTTTTTTTTCTCTGGGGTCCAGTAGGTTCTTTTCCAGCTCTACCTTGCTCCAAACGAGCACTGTAATCCTGCGAAAAATATTCATCATCATTCCAATCTCGAACCTCTTCCTCACCATTTCTAATGCGTTTTGAATGAGATGAAGTTCTGGATGCGCTCTGTTGTGTTGTAGCTATCTGATCCCCTGCTCACCTAGGTCATTTCGGTAAAGCTCCAGTGACCAATAGATTCCTGTCTCTGCGATCAATATCCATCACTTTTCTATTAGAATCTGCAACTTGTGGTTCAATTTTACCTCCAAGACGTTTCCATACAGATCGGACCTTCTGTTTATTCAAAACACCAGACCTAGGTCTAGGTCGGTTTGCACGTTCTAATCTCTGGAGGGCATTCTCCTTCTCTAGCTCATATAGAAGATTCAGTAGCCGTTCTTCCTCTGTACTGGGAGTCGCAGTGTGGCCATCATGCAGATCTTGCCGATTGTGATTCTTCCTAGATGGGATGTCGAACGCATACCTTTTTTGTCCATGGACATCTTGGTTTTCCTCCTCAATTTCGACAACTTCGTCATATATAACTGGTTGTTTTTCCTTTCTTCGATTAAGATCTATAGCTCTGTCACGAACACGATCTCGATCTCGTCCACTATCCAGTGATCTGTTATTAGCATGATCTTAACCCTGTCTGTTTCTAGTGGGTATAGCAGGTACAGATTGAACCTCAATTTCGTCCCTCTCAATTTCGCGTCTCCTGCGCGGTTGGGAATTGTCTTCAGAATCAGACCTTCGTGTAGTCTGTCTGATTATTGACATGACTAAATTTGGTAAAACACGCTTTTCTTTTCTCGAAACCCTTAGTCGGCGCCACTGTTTGTAATGTAAAATCGCTTCTACCCCAAACACATAACTTTTTATGATGTTGCTGCTCGGAATCGATCACTACTTCAATTTTCAACTGGATTGTGGAGGAACGGGGGGGGTACCTGCAAAAAACCCTCTGATGCTAAAGTCAGTTTTAGGATTTTTTACATGAGTTTTTGTGGAATGAATTGCTTACCTTTTTGGTTGGGAAAACGTCCATTTATATCTATGGAAATTTCTGTTTCATTTATATCCATTCAAGACTGCCATGAATGACCATAATTGTCCATGCATGCCTCCCTGCCATAAATCTCATGCATGCCTTCATGGATCTGGCATTGACAGCCCCTGCATGGCTCCTACAATGGTTTAAAGAATCACAAAAGGGTGTGGATAAACAAAGATGTAAGAGAAGTGGGTGTAAGCAGGCGGGGCACAAATATCCTCGGAGTAATAAAACTGGGGCGCAAATATCCTGGGGCTACGAGATTAAGCAACATCGGAACAGGCCTGTCAATTAATCGGCATTTAATCGCCGATTAATCGGAAGTTACTAGCGTTCATCTCCTAATCGTCGATTAATCGGCACTTAATCGCCCGGCCTTGTCCGTCGGCCTTTGGCCGCCGGGCTTAGGTGAAGTGTCCCTCTGCCACGTCATCGTCCTTGCATATGTGACACTTATCTAGCCTTAATTTGGGTATTTTGCCCATGGGGTGTCTTGTAAGGCCTAGTTATCCATACTTGGGTAAATTAGGGAAGCACCTTAGGCCCAACGAACCCTCTTTTGCTAATAGTAGGACCTTTGTTGGCCTTGGCTAGCCCATTAATTTGTGTAAATTATTAAGGGTACAAACAGTATTATGTATCAACAAAAATATATTCATTTGATTAGAAATCAATTTAACATTTCTTATTAAATTTTTATTAAACTTGATCATTTATAACGGTAGATTTATGTTCAGCAAGTATAAATTTGATCGTTCTTTATATAGCCTAACTTGTCCAAACTTTGTTTTGTATTCTGCAAATGTAATCAATTTTATTTTAAATTATCATTTATTATGAATTATCAATTGAATATTTATTATTAAATTTAAATTAAACGTGATCATTTATAGAGGTAGATTTATGTTCCGCAAGTATAAATTTGATCTTTTTTTATCTAGCTTAACTTGTCCAAACTTTGTTTTGTATTCTGGAAATGTAATCAATTTTATTTTAATACTAAAAATCATGATTTATTCGATCGGGTACTATAAATAGCTGGGATCCCATTTGGGTGATCCAGCGGTCATGATCATATTGTCTTATATGATTTAGTATCCTCCTACAAATATTTGTGTTTTGTCCTTACCAGTTATGCTAAAAACAGCCAACGACATCTATCACAATAAAATGTTGCCCGTTTTGTAAAGACACAAAACTATTATTGTCCACTATTATTCACTAACATCCACCACCGTATCTAACAACCATCCACGCCCACTATTTTTTCCACCACCAGTAATTTTACCACCTCCACCACTCACAAATACCCACTGCTTCTTTCACTACCACCATTAAAAATTATTAATTTAATTTTAACCGGGGTCACTATAGTACAGTGGTAAAGTCATTGGGTGATGATACCAGTTACCTGAGTTCAAAACTCGCCATCACCAAATTCTTTACCGATATATATATATATAGTTTTTAATAAACTTATTTATTAACAAAAATATGTATTTATTAAATTTATTAAATGAACATTTATCATGAAAAAATAACTAAATATTCATCATGAGAAATTAATAGGACACTAATTAATAAAGTATTTATAATGGTTAGTTGAAAAAACCACGGCCGTAGGTTTATCCCTCCCAGACAAATCTCGGACACTCTTTATCTATCCTAACTTAGCCAAGCTTTGTTTTGTATTATAACTATCCCTTAACCCGTGCCGTAACGACATGGGCCATGATGTTGGTTCATTCTTAATATATCGTATAATTTGTATCCCGAATACTTATCAGATCCTTATGATTTAATATGTGCTTGTCATAAAAATAGTTGGGATTTTCCTCTCTTTTTTTCTTTGTTTTTTCCTTTAATATTTTACTGCCAGAGATTTCCTCAAACGAATAAATATAATCTTAACTTCCATACACTTTTTTATTTAGGTTCATTGCTTATAATGAGATAATGCTATACATGAACATGGAAGTTTAAATATTTTTTGGAAATATGTCGTCAGTAGTGCTCATCTCAGTGAAATCAACTAATCAATATCATCCATAAAAGTCTCCACATACTCATATTTCGCTCCAGCTGACTCATCTATCATGGTTATGTTGTCGATCCTCCAAATAGGCATAGAATAGTTGTTTTTTTTCGTCGAACGAATGATACAAACTATCCAATGTGACATGATTTTCCTGTAATTTTTCAACATCCATTAGATGACAATGTTTAAAATGTGTACCCATTACCTTTTCGAAGGGATTATATATATGCGAACCTCTACCATTGAATCTTAAACAAAGTATTGTGCCCAACAATTCATCTTAACGAAGACTTTGGTAACTTCAAAAGTCTTGGACATTTTGTTACTTCTGTATGTTCCTACCTTCACTTGGAATACAATATGGTGACACATTACCTCATAAAGAACCTTAAACACATATTGTACTCCCTGATCCTATTTCAAATTAATAGGTTGTCAATAGATCCTTTACCAAAAGTTGACATATTCTACGTTGAATATTCATAAAAAATAATTATGGTATTATGGATCGTTGCTTTCTAGGATTGTAGTTTTCAAAATTGGCCTCTTCAAGTCCCACGGCTTTCTAAGTTTATATATCTTGTTTGTTTTTAACATTTTAGTTAGCCATATTATGTTTGTTACTAAATTTAAACTTGATGTCATCTTCTACTGTGAACTTTATGTGATTTCAGAATCGAAATAGTTATACCTCTTTCATTCGTATCAAGTAATCTGTTGTATATCCCAACAATTCTTCTATAACAATTCCTTTCTTTTTCCATTTCTGGACCATCAGTAGACATTATTGTCAAACACAATCTATCTAATTTTCGTTGATGTTATGTATTTGCAATGTTCATTTTTCTCAAATAAATATATTATGGAAAAACTAAAAAAAAAAAAAACATAAGTATTACATCAGGTCTAAGTTACTATATCCAAAATACTCCGGACACTGCTTCTGGTGCCTTGGTTCCGCAAATTCGTCATTGAATTCTAGACAATACAAGCAACACCAATCATTTGCGAAGTGAGCTATTTGCGCAAGTGTGGTAAATGTATCCCTTTCCTGTAATAATAATAATAACACATCAATTTTTTTCAAGGCATCCAGTTGTAAATGGTATGAATCTAATATATTTGAATTATACCTCAATCTTAGATATCACCTTCTTCTCACATAACATAGCAATTGAGGGAGGACAAATCTTAACCACTCTTTACATATGCAGAGTTATCCAAACTAAGTTTTGCAATTATCTTACGTGAAAATTATTATTAATCCATATTTTAGTCATCTCCTATCGAAGCCGATCTAATTAGTCCTATATAAAGTTAATCTTAAATTTTTAACCTTATCTCTTGACCAAATTATTGAAGTATTCTCAGTCATGTTTGTTACTAACTTTAAACTTGATGTCATCTTCTACTGTGAACTTTATGTGATTTCAGAATCGAAATATTTATACCTCTTTCATTCGTATCAAGTAATCCGCTGTATATCCCAACAATTCTTCTATAACAATTCCTTTCTTTTTCCATTTTTGGACCATCAGTAGACATTATTGTCAAACACAATCTATCTAATTTTCGTTGATGTTATGTATTTGCAATGTTCATTTTTCTTAAATAAATAGATTATGGAAAAACTAAAAAAAAAAAAAAAACATAAGTATTACATCGGGTCTAAGTTACTATATCCAAAATACTCCGGACATTGCTTCTGGTGCCTTGGTTCCGCAAATTCGTCATTGAATTATAGACAATACAAGCAACACCAATCATTTGCGAAGTGAGCTATTTGCGCAACTGTGGTAAATGTATCCCTTTCCTGTAATAGTAATAATAACACGTCAATTTTTTTCAAGGCATCCAGTTGTAAATGGTATGAATCTAATATATTTGAATTATACCTCAATCTTAGATATCACCTTCTTCTCACATAACATAGCAATTGAGGAAGGACATATCTTGACCACTCTTTACATATGCAGAGTTATCCAAACTATGTTTTGCAATTATCTTACGTGAAAAATATTATTAATCCATATTTTAGTCATCTCCTATCGAAGCCGATCTAATTAGTCATATATAAAGTTAATCTTAAATTTTTGACCTTATCTCTTGACCAAATTATCGAAGTATTCTCAGTCATGTTCTGCTTTGTGTCTACTCTACCTTCTAACCCAGTGAATGAAACCTATACATATTGATCCGTAATTTAATATTTTTGATTTGTCATCAAGAGGTCACGTGATTTGAGAATGTAAAATATAAAAAATATTCTATAAACATCGGAGGCAAAATTTAGATTTATGATTTAAAGTTTTTTATTATGATTTTGATGAACAGTGGCGGAGCCAGATAATGAAGTAGGGGGGGCTAAAAAAAATAAAAATAAAAAGAAGGGCACTTTTGTGGACTAAACCTAAAGTAATATGGGGGATAAATACAAATTATAAGATAAATGTAAGGGTATTTTAAGGGTTATTATGATTTTAGTGGGGGCTAGAGCCAGGGTTAGTCAACCCTTGGCTCCACCCCTGTTGATGAACAAACATAATTTTCAAACAAATATTTTAGAATGCAAATACATTTTCCCGGTCAATAAGGTTTTATATCTGGAATTGAGTGAAATTTGTTGTCTTTGTAGGTAGTTGTCGCGAAACAACTCGACATTGATGGTCTTTTAGGAAAAACAATGTAATAGTACTTTAGGGAGCGATAATGTTCTCTTACGCGGATACACCAATTGCCTTTATATAATATGGGTGATCGAACATTCATGATCATATTGTATTATACGTTCCGGTATCATCCTCAAAATATTTGGTTATTGTCCTTATCAATCATGCTAAAAACAACCAATTACATCTTTCACAATATAATGTTGCATGTTTTGTGAAGATTATTTTTTTACTTGGTCAATAAAACTCACTAAAAAGCAAAAACTATTATTATACACTACTATTACCAACACCCACCACCATAAAAACCATCCAACGCCACTATTTCTTCCACCAATAGTAATGTTACCACCTCCACCATTCACAAACACCCGCCACCGCTTATACTAACCCTACTTCCACTACCACCATTGGAATTAATATAGTTTTTAGTAAAATTATTTATTAATAAAATTATGTATTTATGTTAGATTATTAAAGGGACATTTATAATAGAAATTTAATTAATCATTATGAACAATCAATGGGACATTAATTAATAAAACGTCTGAAAATGGTTAAGTTGAAGAAACCCTGACGGTAAATTTATCTTTGCCAAGGATAAATCCTGACCACTCTTTACATAAACAAATCAATCATAAATAATTTCATATGTTCTGATCTTGATTCGTGTCGTTCGTGTTTATTTTAACATTAGAATGATCAACAATGTTTTATATTTTATAATATAACACTACACATTTAGTGGCGTTACGAAATTAGCATAATATGTTTTTCTTCACCAATACCCGCTACCACCATAAAACCATATTAATCCACTTTTTTTATCCACCACCACCTAGTGGCGGAGCCAAGGTGTGACTAACCTTGCTCTAACCCCTTAAATATTTAATAACTATATAACTTTTTAGTTTATTTTATAAATAGTAATTTGTCCATATATATTTATGGTTTAGTCCATCAAAGTTTACATGTTTCTTAAAAAAAAAATAGGTCTCCTCAATGTCAATTTTTAACTCCACCACTGCCACCATCACTGCCGCCCATCCCATGTAGATTGTTGGATGCAATTATAATTTTCAATCACAATTACCATGTATGAGGTTTAGATTGAACAAAATTTCGTCAATTGATTAGTTTCATTATTTTTTTTCCATGTATATATATATTCTTTTTTGTATTTCAATCAATTTTATTTTAACATTACAAAATCATGATTTATATGATATAGTACCAAATATAACAGGGGTACGATTTGGGTGATCCAACTACGATCATGAAAATATTGTTTTGTATTATATCATCTCTGAAATATATGGTACCTTCATTTATCAAAAGTGTTAAAAGCAACCAACCACATCTTCCAGACTGTGATGCTATCGATGTTGTAACGACAACATAAAATTAATATTTTTCATCACTACTCACCAGCATTCACTGTCACTACTTCTTCAACTACAAACCAGGGGCGGAGCCAGGATTTTGAGGAGAGAGGGAGAAAAAATTCTTGACAAGTTGGATACATGTGAAAAATGGACTTTGTATCTCATTTTAAGATAAAAGAAAAAAAATAAATATAATTTTGCTTGGCTCTTCCCTTAACCACCACTAATCTTTCGGCCTCCACCTCTTCTACTACTCATTGTCGCAGAATTTTCTATTGATATTATTTATCAAAACTACTTATTAATCGTAATTATTAATTAAGAAATATTATAATTATTAATTAAGAAAATATTTATAATTAAAAAATGATTAGTCATTTATTATGAGAAATTAGTGAAACACTAATTAATAAAACACTTTATAATGAATAGATTATTTATTATGTGAAATTAGTGAAATACTAATTAATAAAGCAATTATGGTATTTAAGTTGAACAAACCACCGCTGTTGATTTATCTTTTCTATCAATTCCAACCAAGGTGGAACACTGGTTAGAGGCCACTCTTATGACACAATAGGTCATGAGTTCGAACCTCCACGTTATAATTTTTGAAATTCCATATCTTGACCGGAGTATTCATTTTTCATTCATAATATTGGAATTAATTCCACACGTGCAAGTTGTAGAGGGTGGTCAGGAGAACCACAACCCTTGAATTATCTTTATCTGGACAAATCCTGACCACCACTAACACAGGCTAACTTATCCAACGATATATGGTATCTTCCTTTATTAAAAGTGTTAAAAACAACCAACCACATCTTCCACACTACGATGTTATCGATGTTGTAACGACAACAAAAAATTAATATTTTCCATCACTACTCACCAGAATTCACCATCAGTACTTCTTCCACCACAAACCAGGGGCCGAGCCAGGATTTTGAGGAGAGAGGGAGAAAAAATTCTTGGCAAGTTGGATACATGTGAAAAATTGACTTTGTATCCCATTTTACGATAAAAGAACAAAAATAAATATAATTGTGCTTGACTTCTCCCTTAACAACTACTAATCTTTCAGCCTCTACCTCTTCTACTACTAATTGTCACGTAAAATGTCTATTGATATTATTTATCAAAATTATTTATTAATAAAAAATTATAATTAATTAAGAAAACATTTATAATTAAAAAATGATTAGTCATTTATTATGAGTAATTAGTGAAACACTAATTAATAAAACAATTTATAATGAATATATTATTTATTTATTATGTGTAATTAGTGAAACACTAATTAATAAAACAATTATGGTATTTAAGTTTTATTCAAACCACCATTGTTGATTTATCTTTTTTATCAATTTCAACCAAGGTGGAACACTGGTTAGAGGCCACTCTTATGACACAATAGGTCATGAGTTCGAACCACCTCGTTATAATTTTTGAAATTCCATATCTTGACTTGAGTATTCATTTTTCATTTATAATATTAAAATTAATGCCACGCATGCGAGTTGTAGGTGGTGGTCAGGAGAACCACATCCCTTTATTTATCTTTGCCAGGGAAAATCCTGACCACCACTAACACAGTCAAACTTAGAAATCACCATTGTTGATTTATTTTTCTATAAATTCCAACCAAGGTGGAACACTGGTTAGAGATCACTCTCATGACATAATAGGTCATGAGTTCGACTACTGGTAGAGCCTTTTCGCGCTGATTTAGATTTCCTTCCATTGCTCAATATAGGTTGTGGAGTTGATTTAATTTACTAAGGGGTAACAAAAACGATACCCCTCGAGATGAAAATGATAAGCTCCTTGTTCTCAGTTAAACAAAATCTGTGAAGAAGAAAGTGATTGGTCTTGAATTTTGAAGAGGAGTGGTAGCTTTTGCTGCAATAGGTTTTCTTCTATTTATAATACTTGATGCTTCTTGTTTAGGGGTTTGATGTGATGAAGTTGTAGCAGTAATGGCAACCACCATTATTAGTCAAGCCAATAATATTTCTAATTTCATTTCTCTTCTATTTAAATAAAAAAAATTAATAGTAAAGATAAAATGGGATATGTAAAACAGTAGAATTAATCTTTTCTATAATTTATTAATCAGCCACCATTAATTTATGTGCTTCTGATGTCAACTTGTTTCATGTCTTCTTCATCCTGCATCATAGCGTAAAATTACGGGTTAGCACTCGGATTTGAAAAACCAATGGCTTCCCAACAAGGCAACATATTAAGAACAGAAACATGAATTGGTCAAAGCGGTGGTTTAGATTGGGTTCTAGAAAGGGTTACGCATGTAGCAACAAAATCCTATATTCAAAAATCACCAGGAGATAGCCGCACCCGCAGAAGGTGTTCCACGAAATCCTTGAACGAGTATAAAAACTCCAATGTTCAAGGTCAATTTATAGCCGTTGGATCAATTAAGTTTTAGTCGTAAATTCATAATGAAGAGAGTCACATGTTTTGATTCAAATCACGTGCTAACGGCGAGTTAACGCCATTAAGTTATTAATTTGTATTAACGGTCCACGAGTTATAACCCCAAAGGTGTCACTATTCATCCACGATAAAACCCTCAAAACAAAAGTAACACAAAAACCACAACAAAACAAAAATAACTCGTGGTTGGTGAAACCCCAGAGAATTTGATGAAACCAAAATTCGGTTTTATCGTAAAATTTGATGAAACCAATTTTGAAATTTGGGGTTTTTATAGAAGAATTAATTGGGGGATATGGGAATTAATTGGGGGATATGAATTACTTCCCCCAACCCATGGTGTGTGTTAAGGGTGACTTTTGGTTATGAATATACTAAAATACCCTTCCCTCAAAATAAATAAAAAAAACTTAAAATAAAAAAACAAAATCATATCCCCCATTTCCATCTCCACTTCTTCCCTCAAAATAAAAATTAAAAACTTAAAATCAAAAATCTAAATCATATCCCTCATTTCCATCTCCACTTCTTATTAATCTTATTTAGGGGTAGTGTTTTGAAACCCAAATATTCTCCATTCCCTTTCAAATTCTAAACTCTCCCCACTCTATATCAAATTCTCTTCACCTCACTTTGGAAATGAAATTTTTTTTTTTATTCGGAAGTGATGAAGATCATCTTTGAAAGTGATGATGACCATGCCGGAATTGATGAAGACCATGCCGGACGTCGGTTCCGGCATATTGTCTTTATCAATTCCGGCATGGTCTTCGTCACTTCCATTTTGAATTTTTCCTGGCTTTAAAAAACTTGGTACCGGCATGGTCAGTTGATATGAAGACCATGCCGGTATTTTTCCCGCATAGTTTTCATATTTATTTCCTATGCGAGAAAAACAATACCGCATGGTCTTCATATCAACTGACCATCTTTTCAAGCTTTTTAAAGCCGGGAAAATTCAAAATGGAAGTGAGGAATACCATGCCGGAATTGATGAAGATCATATGCTTCTGAACGACCTGCACTGATGCCCGATAATTTCCTATCAATGCCTCAGTCAAGTGAAAAAAAAATCAACATTCGGATACTTTTCATTCTGTTCCGGCATAGGTATTTAAGCAAAATACTATGCCGAATGTACCTGCACGCTCGAAAAACTAAAAAAACATTCGAAAAAAAAACTAAAAAAAATCAACATTCGGAAGATCAAAACCAAAAAAATCAACAAGATCAAAACCAGGATCGCCGCCTCCGAACCCCCCCGGATAGTGGCAAACAATTTATGAACATTTCCAACAATTGCCGGCATGAGTTTTTGGTTGAATACCATGCCGGCACCAAGCTTTTTCAGCTGCAACAATGGTGGATTCAAAGAAAAAAATCAATTTTTCAACCTCTTATTATCGGAATTCTCTCATCACAATCATCTTCCCATTTTCAGAAAAAGAAATTCCTCTCAAATATTTTTTCCCTCCTTCTACTCTCACCCAAACACAAATAAAAATACACACTAATTTATCCCCAAAATACTTAACATTTTACTAATTATACTTAATCACTAATCCTAATTAGTGGGGGCTAGATTAGGAATTAAAAAAAATTACATAGGGGGTCACCCAGAATTGCTATTGGGACACCTATTTTGTCCCGTAGCTATATCCCCCAATTAATTCCCATATCCCCCAATTAATTCTTCTTTTTATATCAATTTTTAAAATTTTGGGGTTTTTGTATCAATTTTGTTTAAGATGGAGTTTTAATGGATCCACAAGTTTGGTCACCTTAAGTTTTTATGACTAGTTTTGTTGTATTAATAATTAAAATTTAGAAGTTAACATCAAGTTAGGTCAATGATTTGTCTTTAACGGTCAACGGTAGGTCAAGGTACCAACCCTTAATATTTCAAATATTTGATACCAAAGCTAGGTGTTGGACATTTATTGGATGCCAAACGTTAAATAACCCTTAAAATCTAGACATTGTTCCATTTCTATCACTATCATTAATCCCTATCTCATGGAAATGTCAATATCTATATTCTTTACCCTAAAATCATAGATAATTGAAGAAATCGATGGAATCGAGGGAGGACCTTATATGACCACTTTTTTGTAAAATCTAAGTCATCAATTGACACAAAAAGATTGGAAATGGTTAAGGCTGAAGAACCAATAATCCCCCTCTAAATCATATTTTTATTTTTTTTTCCTTTAAACATTTTTGTAAATAAACCGAAGAGGAAGGGAAATATGTATTACACATTTTCGTAAATAAACCAAAAAGAAAGGGTAGTAGGTATTAGACATTTTCGTAAATAAACCAAAGGGGAGGGGTAATAGATATATTCCCTCTGTTTCTGAAAGACCGTCCTCTATTCCATTTTGGTCTGTTTCAAAATTGTGTCCAGCTTCTGTTTATGGACGTATTTTTTCAATGATCTCTCTAATATACCCTTAAACCTTTTATATTTATAAAAAAAAAATTAATGGGACCCAATCTAAAAATCTATATAATTAAGGAAACACATTTATTTTACATTCCTTTTAAAAGACAATATATATGGTTCCAAATTAAATTCTTTATAAAGTTTATCCTCCAAAATTATACAATCTTTTTATCTCTATATTCTTTTCATTTTTTTTTTCTTTTTGCAAACACCATTTTTAATCTCTATAATCTTTTCACATTTTTTTTCCCGAACCTCATGGATTATGAAAAACTAGGTTACTTAGGGGCTATGGCGGAGGCAATTTTGGTAAAAAAAAAATGGCTCGAAATGAATTCATCAACCAAGGATAATGAGCACCAAGTTGTTATCCGTCAAATGCTCAAAATATATATGCCTAATTTTTTTTTGATTAAGAGACATTTGGTGATACTATTTCCAGAAATGATACTTTGCCGCACAATATTCCAAATATTTTCTCTTTTAACTTTGGTGATACTGTTTCCATAAATGGGATATATTTTAATTTTATTTTTTTATTTCCTATTTACAATTCCATATCAATTTTCGGAAGTTTTTATTATTAACATTTTAATTAACTAAATTAGGCAAGTATGCGCACTTTTTTTTCAAAAATCCCATGGACTCATGAAAACTTTGATATTTCGTTGGATAACAACACAAACTTGTGTCTTGAGTACATTATCAGATTGAGATGCACTTTTCTAAACCAAATACTCGGTCTATTTTATAATTGAAAAGAAATAGAAGTAACTACAGAGATATAAACTCTATATACATATTGTCAAGAAATAGAAGTACACATACCAGTTTGGGAAAACGGTATAAAATACATGTACTCGGTATTGAAATCTTTGATTCCTCCCATGGACTCAGTGAGGGAATCAGAAAAGAACTCCCTGTAGTTTGGTATCTAGTAATTTCTCAACCTGAGATAATAAAATATGCTATCCTATATCTTTGGTTCCTCTGAACGAGGGACTGAAATCTATATCTAGTTATCTCTGAATGTAATATGATAAAATATATTATTCAACATCTTCGTTTCATCGGAATTAGGGACTAAAGTCTACATCTTTGGTTCCTCAGATTATTTTGTTTACCGGGTATAAATACCACACCGGTTTTAAAACCAACAGTTTCTTTACGGTATGCATAATTTGTATGCGTACCATTCTGGTCCACAAGCAACTGACTTTTTATGTTATTAGTATTGGGTATGCAAACTAAAAAGTTGTTGTCGAGGGATAAAATATGACTTTTGAATGTAAGATGATAAAATATGTTATTCCACATCTTCGTTTCCTCAGAATGAGGGATTGAAGTTTCTATATAGTAATCTCTCAACCTAAGATAATGAGACATGAGGTTTATCTCTAGTATTCTGCTAAGTTGAGTATGCATATCGAATTCCTAAATCTACCAGAGAATCATGACTTTTGATATTTTACATCCACAGGCATGAAGAATGAGACCCGAGGTCTGTCTTTAATAGTCTGATAAGCTGAGTATGCATACCGGGTCACTAAATATACTGGAGAACCATATCATTTGATATATTTTACATCTTAGGTTAGCGAATGAGACTTGAGGTCTATCTTCAAAAATCACGTAACCTGAGTATGCATACCAGATCGCTAAATCCACTAGAGAACCATAACATCTGATATTTTACATGTCAGCTCAGCAGAATGAGACTTGAGGTCTATTTCTAGTAATCTAGTAAGATGGGTATGCATACCAGATCGCGAGTGACCTTATATATCAGAAGAGAATGATTCAAAAAATAAACAAGTAAGAGTCGGAATCCGAATGACTTGTTCGTGAATTAGATCCAGCATCCATGTTCGGAGATAATACATAAAATACAGTCCTAAACCGGATACTTTAATCAACGTTCTTTTTGGTCTCATTTTCAGGTTTTTTTTTGTTAGAGTCCAGCTTAAAAAAAAACTACTTTTATTGATATATCGGCTCGTTTTCATTCCCATTCTACCGACTCATTTTCATTCTATATACTCTTTGAATATGTGTTTATACCGATAAAAATACTTTGATTCTTAATCATCGCTGTTTTTCGAACTTTAAACCATTAAATTTGGTGTTTTCTTTATTTTTTTAATAAGAAAACACGGGAGAACCCTGAAATTACATGACGGAACTAAACAAGAAAAATACAACACTAAGTGATTTTAAAACAGAATCCCGTAACCAAAATAATAAAATTAGAATTCAAGAACATTGACTGGGCCATCAAACCGTAGCACCCACAACTCTATATGGGACAACCAATCGTGTACAAAACATCCGTAATTTGGTTTTATATACAGTGAAGACAATCATAAATCCCATTAAATTTTTCTTCCACATAAGGTCAAGCACCACTAATTATTTTTTTCTCCAATTATATCTCCATTTTGTTTCTCTTAAAAAAAAATTCATCCATAAATAAACTAAGTTGTTTTTGCGTAGATAAGATAATGATGCCCCTAACTCAATAAAATTGCTTAGTGCTAGAAATGTGCCTCCAGGTATAGAATTCATCACGTGACCAAAATTTCACCTTGGCCAAGACGATTAAAATTTTTAAGGTTTTGATAAAACCCAGAGACCAACTTCATTTTAAATCATCAGAATCAAGGTTTTTGGATTCTTTTTTATCACTGTCTCTATTTTTGGGGAAGGGGTAAAATAATCATTTTAACAATCTGTAGAATATTTACTGCACTAATTTTAGATAAAGGTAATCTGGTCATTTTCAAAATCTCTGGAACATTTGATTATTTCCAATAAAGGTAGTCTAGTCATTTTTATAATCTTTGGAGTTTGTTACATATATACCATTAAAGACAGGTAAAAATTGATAGATGACAGGTAAATTTGAGTGTGGTCGATCTATATCATACAAGATTGATAGATGACATGTAAAATTGACTAACGTCGATGGACGGTTAAACCAATTGAATGGAAATGCATAACGAAATGAGAATGAAAAAGAATAAAAAATATGGTCGTTGACGATTGATTTGGAAAAAAAACAAAATTTATTTAAGAAAAAGATCTAAAAAAAACAAATTCTGATATGAATATTTTTATTAAAATTTGTAGCAACAAAAATTACACAGGGCTTTTGGTTGGAAACCTACCAACAAGCTGGGCCCAACACCTCTTTGAATTGTAACGCCTAAACGATAAAAAATGAAACTACCAAATCTACTTAAAAGAAACTTATTAAGGATTATTCACATAATTATTACGAATTATGGATGACTATGAAAGAAACACAAATCAGTAAGATGCCTTATGTCAGAAACACAAATCCATGTGGATCCGTATGAGATCGTTCCAACCAATAGAAAACTAAAATCTATAATTCTACGGATATAAATTTACAAAGAAAGCTGTTACCGATAGACTTAGTTTCGCATTTTGATTTCGGAAAACGGGTCATATGACCATAGGCCCCTAATGTCCAGTAGAAATGGACTGCTAAAGTATATGGCTGGGTGAAAAAGACACGGAACAAAAGAGACCATCATACCCTTCCGGGTTTATACTCACCTCGTTCATATCGTCTCTTTCCAAACCAGTTTATTCTTCTCCACCAAAACCCATCGTCCACTGTCCACAAATCTCACCACCACCATCATCTTATTTTTTCCAGGAAAACCACCACCACCACCACCACCATAACCACCATCTTCTTCTTCTCCATAATCAACATCAACACCAAGACAACCAAAAATGACCTAAATCTATTTTTCAGTTCAATTACTCCATTAAAGAGGTTGTTTACTTCCATTTTCAGGTTGTTTATTTCATCAATTTCACAAGATGAACAACGATGGACCTAAAACTCGTAAGCATCTAACCCTAATTTTTAATTTTTGATTTCTGAATTAGGTTATCAATTATGTTTTTGAATTGGGTATCTATTTTGAAATTATGTTTTTGAATTGGGTATCTATTTTGAAATGAAACTTTGGCTCTATCAATTGGTTGGTTTTTTTTTTTGAATTGAATTAAAATCTGAAACTGCATGTTTGGTTTTCAAGTTGCAGTGAACTCAGGTGCACCTGGGTGCATCTTGAGTAAAGTTAGGAGGATATGTGTAGTTTTCATGTTGCAGTGAACTGTCAGATGCACCTGGGTGCATCCTGAGTAAAATTGTTTATGTTTCGATTTCATGTTGCAGAGAACTCTGATACACCTAGGTGCATCTTGAGTATTTTTTGGCTATGTTTGGATTTGATATTGCAGTGAAGCTTGATGCACCTAGGTGTCCTATTTGGTTTTAATACATACATTTTGTTGTTTTCTATTGTAGGAAGCAAAGGCAAGAGGAATACTTCCATTGTTCAACCAGGTTTGTTTTAGCAATTATGTTGTTTTGATCTTTTCGAACATGTAAAAACTTGGCAGGTGATACTCAGATGCACCCAGGTGTATGTTGTTGTTATTTTTTTGGCTTTGTTTGGTTTTTGTGTTGCACCTGGGTGTATCTTGAGTAAATTTGGGTATGTTATGCTCTTTTTTTTTCATGTTGCAGTAAACTAAGATGCAGGTGCATCTTGGATAAATTTGGGTAAGTTTTGCCTTGGTTTTCATGTTGCACATGGGTGTATCTTGAGTAAATTTGGGCAAGTTCTGCTTGGTTTTCATGTTGCACTTGGGTGTATCTTGGTGCTAATGGTTTTTTACGAAATTTCAACAGAACTGAGTATTTTGTTTATTTAGTTTTTGACAACTTGGTATTTCTTCTTGTCTTGCTAATGGTTTTCATGTTGCACCTGGGTGTATCTTGAGTAAATTTGGCTATTTGGTTTTGATCTTGGATACATTTTGTTGTATTCTATTGTAGGAAGCAACGGAAAGAGGAATATTGCTGAATTAAGAACAAAGAAAAAGCACGATGTTAATGTCAATGTGGATATCGCAAATCAGCGAGTGGAAAATCCAGTCAGTACAAAGGAAGTAAGTAAAGCGTTTCGATCAAGTTTGTTACCCACAATGACTCTACTAAATTCATTGACAATAACATCAAAGCAGCAGGAAGTGTTGATGAAGACTGAATTTGGGCCTATGATTTTGGAACTCAAAGAACTAGACAAGACGGAATTTTGGAAAGCACCCAAAGTTTTAGATTACATTATTAGTAGATTTGTTAAAGACAATACTTTTAACATTACTGGTGAAACTTTAGAGACAAGTGCAGATAAACTTGCCGTCATATTTTTAATGAAGAGATTCAATATGAGTAAAGCAGATAGACAAAGGTATGGGCCAAAGGATGATCCTACTCTTAGAGATTCTGAGTTTTACAAGGAGTATTTCCTAGTTATAGAAAATATTGAAGAAGATGAAACTGAAGAACCTAAGAAGAAAAAGAAGAAGCAAAAAAAAGAAGAAAGTTGAACAAGAAGATCAGAACCAAAAGCCAGAGAAGAATAAAAGTGAAGTAAAACTTGAGAAAAAACGTATCTGGGAAGGAATAAAGCGTGTTGTTGAACAGGAAGGAAAAGAAGAAGACTTTGTGAAGATTTTGGTGTTATACATGTTCTGCACATTGTTTTTTACTAACTGCAATGCCACGTACATTCACTATAAGTATCTGAATTGTGTGCAGTCAGTCGATACATTGAATATTATATCATGGCCTGACGAAATCCACGAGCATCTGATGGAAAGCATTGCTTCAGTAACAATAAATAAAAGTAACACGAACTCTGTGACTGGTTGTACCATGTATATTTTGGTGAGTTTCTCGGAAACATTCCTCATTACAAGTACTAATTTATTTGCTATTAGTTTATACAAACTAAATTGATAGGTAATATTATTTTCATTGTTGCAGCTTTGGTTTCTTGAACATGTTAAAAACATCAAAAGGAAACCAGACACCGACAACTTACTAAGGTTCACTAGGTGGAACTTGTATAATGGATCATCCGAACTTGAAGGCATGTTGGATAGTCTTTCTAAAGAACAAGTAAGACAACAACTACTTTTTATATGCTATCTTTACACTTTGCAAACACTTAGATACACCTAGGTACAACAAAGTTCTCAAAGTATTGTTCGAAGTTTTGTTTTTTTCAATCTTGCTATAAGCCTAGATGCACCTGGGTGAATAATTTGTTTTAAATTTGATTTTCATGTAAACTTAGATGCACATGTGTGCAGAATTGGTTTCCATAGTTATATAAACTAAGATGCACCTGGGTGCAATGTTATGAACAGGTCAGTCAAGAATTTGTGGTTGCTTTTACTGATGAGGAAAAGAAGCTTGGTCTTTTTGAACAAAGTGAGGTTCAAACTTTGAAAGCTGAAGTAGAAGAGTTGAAAAATGAAGTTAAAGCAAAGGACAAGATAATTTTGGATTTGAATGGTGAAATTGAAGCATTGAATAGACGGATAGAAATGTTGAGTGAAAATCAGGCCCCGCGAACACCACTTCCTGGCGGTTCTCCACTTCTAGTTATTATTTACACCCCTCCAAATTTCAGTATGAACGTGACTCAAGAGATGAACAGAGTGGTTACACCTGAATAACCGGTAGTCGGAAACATCCAAGAGTATCCTGTAGCCAAAGAACCAGTAGAAGAAGCCGAGGAACCAGTATCAAAGGCACATGTAGTCGAGGAACTTATAAACGCAGTACCTTTATCTACAATGAATGAGATCGATTCCATTGTCAGAAATGTGAAGTACACTTATGCTACAAGGAGGAAGAAAAGTTTTGACAGTTTTGTTACAGGCAAACAGAAAAAGCAAAAGACTGAAGAAAAAATGAAGAGGTTGACAAAGAGAAACTTATTGTGGCATGATTACTCAACTTAAGAGACGAAACATGATGAAGTAAAGCTGATCAAAGAGTATTACAAGTCTGCAAAGTTACGGTATGCGAATCCTTTTGATAATATGTTTTCCTTTTATATGGTTTTACGCAAATGTGTTCGTTAAGTTTAAACTGGGACTAACGATTTGTTTGGCAAAATGATGGTGAAGTGACTACGTGTGGAAGTGCTTGGAAGGTACTTATAGAATCTTCATTACGGGAGAATACATACAACAAATGTTGTTCAACCAGTCATTGGAAAATGAAATCATCGAGTTCAAGATGCATAAGTGGATGCATAAGTTTGAAAGCACCAGCGATTCAGATGGAAGTCTCCCGACTGTCTTTCTCAGCACACTTGCATGGGTAAATTTATTTCTGTGTCCTTGATTTTGTACAAATTAATCTTAGTTGACAGTGCTTAGTTGTGGTATGTGAAAACTGTTAGCAATTGTTTGCCTAATGGAATATAGATTAGCTATAATCATCCTTTACGTATAGATAAAGAAAGATAGGAATGTAGATAAATATATCTGATGCACCCAGGTGAAAAATTGGTTTTCATATTTATATAAACTAAGATGCACCTGGGTGCATAAATGGATACATCTGGTTAAACATAAATGCACCTGGGTTCATGTTGTGTACAGGTTAGTCAAAACTTTGTCATTAATTTCACTGACCACTGATCTTGTGTCTTCAGTTCAATGTAACCATAGATGATGAATCATTGGAGACAAGTAAGACGATAGATGATGTACTTAAGAATTTGGATGTCAAGAAAGTGGATCACTTATTGATTCCAATGAACCATCATTGTTCAATTCCAGAAAAGCCTGAATATAAAGAACACTTCACGCTTCTTCACTTTGACTTCCAAGATCCTACTTGGCGGCAATACAATTTACTTGTCGAGTATACAGGAAGCAAATGTCTTCAAGATGCTGAGATTATGGCAAGAAGAATGAACAAGGTGCTGTCCAAATTTTATACTCCAATAGAAGTGGATGTGAACAAGGTCAAGGTGGAGCTGCACCCAAATGGATGTCCACAACAAGAAGAAAGGTACGTAGTTTTTATTTGTTTTTCATTAATTTACCTATCCATCTATATTGATGAAATGTTCTTTAACTCAAGAGTGTGATGGTTTTGCAGTAGTGATGATTCTGGAGTATATGTCCTTTATTTCATGGATTGGGTGATGAATGGTGGGTTTGAATTTCCAAGCAAAGAAACTGTAATGGAGAAGGTGAGGACAGAAAGGGTACAAATTGTGTATGAAATTCTCTAAGATGAAGGAAGTTGCTGGAAGAAAGAAGACTAGAAATGTTGTTTAGTTAGGTTCAGAAGTGTTCTTTAGATCTGTTAGACATTTCTTTATTTGAGTTCCTGTAAGACTTAAACTATGAGTTAATTATGAAGAAATATTCTTATTAATGGTTTGTAAATGGTTAATCTTATGTCAAGTAAAATTTTTGTTTTTTTTTTTGCAGATAATAAGCACTTTAATATTGTGAAACTTGCCAGGTTTGTAAATGGTTAATCTTGTTAGGTTTGTAAATGGTTAATCTTGTCAGGTTTGCTCAGAATCCACCTATGTGAAACTTGCAAAAAAGTGTTTTCATGTCAGACTGTGCATTATGCACCCAGGTGCAACTCAGCAAAAACCAAAAAATATTGACAGAAAAGTGTTTTCATGTCAGACTGTGCATTATGCACCCAGGTGCAACTCATCAAAAAACAAAAAATCCTGACAGAAAAGTGTTTTCATGTCAGACTGTGCATTATGCACCCAGGTGCAACTCAGCAAAAACCAGAAAATCCTGACAGACAAGCCAACTTCTTGCAAGTACAAAAAAACTTACAAGAAACACATAATGACTGAAGAAGCCAACTTCATAAAAAAATATAATAGAATTCATGTAGTGACCCTCAAGCTCGTAAACGCTATTAGACCGGTCAAGAGATGATCATGTGTCGATTTAGCTGATAATAACTCGATTAGTTTAACACGAACGTTAATTAATAAGAATTAATCTAACAACGATTTAGATACGAAATTATTACCACTCGATAGATATCGAAAAGTTATGTGAAATAGACTACTCGCTCGTGTCATTCGGACACTGGACGAAGAAGATATCACTGGATAAATAGGGAGGATTAGTCATATTATAGACAAACCGACTTGGTAGCCCTTATCCGTGTCATGGGTGCCTCAGTAATCTGGTCGGCCTTATCAACTCAATCGAGAGGATAAGCCTTCTTCTTTCTCTTTCTTTCTCCGTTCTTCTTTCTCTTCTTCTCTTCCATTCTTCTTCCTTGTTCTTCTTCTGTAGAATGCGAGTGATGTTTTTGAGAACACGTTTGAGAGTTCTTGGTTGATGAAACTGTTCTGAGGGTGAAGGAGGCGTTGTTGATGTGATTTAAGAATGAGAAGATTTAGTATTTCTGGAGTGTTGAAACGAATCAAGGAGAAGTGGATTTAGGGTTTCTGTGAGTTGAAGATGAACCAATTGAATTAAATAATAAGAGAGTAGAGTATGGGTTTTAATGAATCTGCTGTGAAATGGAAGATTATGAGTTTGATTTCGAAGAAGAGCAATTATTCGACAGATTGAGAAATAATTAGGGTTTGAGGGATATTCAAAAGAAGAATTAGAAAATGAAATTGAGAGTTTTAATGAAGGATTAAAGATGGGTTTGTAAGGAATTGGGTTTAGGCCGAAGAATCGTTTGAGATTGACAGTTAGGGTTTTGGAAGTTATGAGTCGAAATTGAGGAATGAATTAAGAATTTGTTTAGGGTTCTTGAGAAATCAAAGACGGTGGTGAAGTTCATGGGTTGTTATTAGTTTCAAGTTGAGTTACTGGACCGAGTCTAATGAAGAAGAATTTGAGGTCCAATTACTTGAGTAATACATATTTGAGGTAATATTGTTCTTCTCATTAACAATTAGTTCAATTACAACATTGAATTTATAAGTTTCTCAGTGATTTATGGAATATGGTGGAAATTGAGTGATTGTGCTGGATTATGAGTGGTAGTGGTGTTGTTGAGGTTGCATGGGATATCAGTGGCTAATGGAGGTTAGGTGTTGGTGTTGTGTAGTTGTTATTGCAGAACTGGAGTTACATTTGCAGAGTTTGTGTTACTGCCGAGTTGTAGATGTGTGAATCATTTATGAGATAAATGGGTAATGGAATTACAGTTTTTGTGATTTGGTTCTATGTTTGGTTACTGAGCAAATTTAGGTTGGATTATGAGTGAGATGGATTTCCATTACAGTTGAGTGTGTTTGAATTGAGATGTGTAATCTCAGGTTGAATGAATTGAAGGGTTAGAAGAATGTTAGAAGTCTATAAGGGTGCATATTTGTTAGTGGTACTGAACTGGTTGAGTTATATATGGTGGTGAGTGAACTTACTGATCATGGGTGCTGTTGAAGTGAGGTGTAGCTGATCTTGAAAGTAAATTGGTTTGCAGAGCTAAGATGATAGTGTTTCTCAGACTCTTGTGGTGATGGTGATGGAACTGAGATATAGTTGAAATATGCAAGCTTACAATTGAATTACTGATAAGTTATAATAGTGCAGATGGGTTTGGAGTGGTGTGTATGAAGTGAAGTAGGTGCTGCTATGAGGAATGAGATGGAGGATTCTTCTATGGAAATGTATCCAGTAATGGAGTTCTAGGTTATAGAAATAGAGTTTGTGACTGGGAAGTGTTGGCAAAATGAAGTTAGTGGGTATACAATATAATTGTGTGGAAATTGTTGGTGGTGTTGAATTGGTAGTGCTGATGAATTGGTCTGGAAGTGAATTGTAATGGATGAAAGTGAAGACTGTGTTAAATATGAGTGTGTGTTGTTAAAGCTTTGAACTGCAATTGCAGGTAGGCTAATTGTATTTGTAATTCAATTATGAAGTTAATTTGAGACTTGTATTGCTGTGATTGTGTAATTGAAGTCTAGAATAGGATTTTGGATTGTAAAGTTTAGAGTTTGGCCTGTGCAAAGGCATTGGCCTTGAGTCCTTTCCAGTCAGTTTAGCTGACTCAGTTCTTCTGACTGAGTCGAGTTAACCCTGTGACCTGAGTTGAATCGTTTTAACTCACTGAGTTCCTTTATCTTGACCTGTGTTGACTCGTTGACCGAGTTAACTCTTTTGACCTTGACTTGTTGACTGTTCTGTGACCTTGACCTTTGACTGACGTTTACCGTTAGTTGACTCTATTGACCGTTTGTTGACCAGTTGGACTAGACCTTAGTTTATTAGGCTGGTTTAGTGGACTTGGGCTTACTTCTAGTTTTACGAGTTTGATGATTTGGACCTCTTGTGGTCCGAATGAGCTTTTGACTTCTTATACAAACTTGTAGATATTCACAAAACTTACCTACGGACTATAGAATCAATCTAATTGGATTAGTAAACTCTTAGTTATAATAAAGATAGAGAATAAGATACCGTAATGGGCTTAGAACCATTAGATAGAATTGTATGATTCTTGTGTGAGCCTTTTTGGCTAGATTCTTAGAGTTCTTGTGTGTTTATCAGTTCGTTATTAAAAACGTTCGATTCAAAGGATGAACCAGTGGATCGTGGAGCTCGAGGTATGCGTGGCTTGTCATCAAGAAGGTGTGGGAATGCATTTAACAGTTTTGTAATCATTGTTATTTATTTTACGAAAGTCTTTGTTTTATAAACTCATGCATTGTCTATTCATTTATTTCATGCTTTGTTTATCTTTATGATTGTCTTTGGGAAATGAGAATTTCCATCTGTGGTATATTGGATACTGCTCCTTCATAATTTATGGCTAGGGCGATACACCACAATATTAATAATAAGTGTGGAAATGGGCATCAATATTACGGGTGAGTATACTAATCACCACAGATTAACTTGTCTTTATTTTTCGGTGTCTAAATGTCACCACAGAAATTATAAGGTGTGTAAATGTCACCGTAGAAACTAAAGGAGGAGTTTAAGTCCATATACATGATTGTTTATTTCAGTGGTTTTGTTATCTTATGATGTTTGGGAAAACATGTAATGTTTTCCAAATCTGTTTTTCCAAATCTGCATATGATTACTTAGAAGTTAAATGTTAATTATTCCCCATTTCAGTTTCAGAGGATGATGCAAGAGTTGCGCAAATAAAAACTTCGATAAGTTAACTTCGTTATTTGTTTATATTGTGATATGTTTATTTGGTAGTAAATTCTATTTGTAAACCAAATGATTATTTTATATGTATCATTGGAGAGGAGTTCTTGTATATATATTTCTGAGCGGGGTTAGCTTTGGGTTAAGTTTTTGTAGTAGATTTCTTAATTGAAAGTTTAATTGTTTAATTTAGATTCGTTAGTGCCTCTTTATTAGTTAAATTCTTGGTTTAGTCAGCTGTTAGCTTAGGGGGCGCTACAATTCATATCAATGAAAATTAAAGAACAATGGAATATCAATGGAGTATCAATGTGTATGAATTAAAGAACAATGGAGTATCAATGTGTATGAATTACTCTAAAACGCAACCAGGTTGTATTGAAGAGATAAGAAAGTAAGAGATTGCTCTCAAGAAGCGGTGAGAAGGCGAGGCTTCTTGGAAGGAGGATGGGGACATGTGGTTCTATTGTGTCGGGCCTTAATATGACAATTCCCGCACCGAATAGATCTCGTGAAGATAGAACCGGTGTTGGGAATCCTTTTCTTCCGCCGCCTACCACGTTTCTTCTCAGTTACATCAGGTGGAATAACCATATCTGCTGCAGCAACCATTCTTGGCTTGTTATGACTGTGCAGGGGGTTGATAGACTGCGAATACAAAGCCCTAAAGAAACTGATGTTGAAAAACGGATTCAGAAACTCATAGACATAGAGTTTAGATGAAATCATACACTGAATGGCATGATCACAGGGAAACTGATCAGTAAACCACTTGTTGCAGCTGCAGTACCACCTATTCAGATCATCCACAAATGAATGTTCACCTTGTACTTCAAAAATAAGATCGCCAGACTTGGTAATTGTCAAACTGCCACCTTCATGAATAGACTTCTGAATTCTTTTTTCAATCTTCGGACAGACAAACCCTGAATATATCGCACCTTTCAGTCGTCTCTTATTCATCTGGTCCATGATCTTGATATGAATCTCATTCACTAAAGCAGTAACAGGAAAACTCCTCACATAAGTGACCCAATTGTTGAACGATTCAGAAATATTTGAACACATATCTCCAAATCTACAACCTTTACAATGTGCTGTAGACCATCATTCTACAGGGAGATAACTCAAGAATTCATGAAGAGTATCGCAACCCACCTCCTTCAACTTAGCCATACCGTCACGAAATCCTTCAATGGTTGATGAATAGAAACACCGAGTGAAACATTCCATTTCAGTATGATAATCCTCCTTCTTCTTCCTAATATGTGTACGAACGTTGTTCCTCAAGTGTTGAAAACAGAAACCATGGAAGCAATGAGGGAAAGCTTCAGGAATACCATAAACAAGGCCATCATGGCGATCCGAGATGAATGTTAACGGGCG
This sequence comes from Papaver bracteatum, assembly GCA_023529315.1. Taxonomy (NCBI): domain Eukaryota; kingdom Viridiplantae; phylum Streptophyta; class Magnoliopsida; order Ranunculales; family Papaveraceae; genus Papaver; species Papaver bracteatum. The sequence goes on along the minus strand of JAJJWX010001484.1, from coordinate 375,936 downwards.
AGAAGTCTTCAATATGGACTTTAACTTTTCCAAGAACCAACGCCAATTATCAACAGTTTCCTTGGAGACGATAGCATAAGCCAAAGGATAAATTCCTACAAAAACACACACAAACACACACAACCATGATTAACTGGAAAAAAGCACAAGTTGCACCTGAGTGCATCTGGTAAAAAAAACTGACACAAATATGTAAACATAAGTTGCACCTGAGTGCATCTGATAAAAAAACTGAAAAAATTGTATACAAACAGAGATAAAAACACATGTCCAGGCTCATGGATATAAAAACAGATGATATGAATTATGCTATCAATAAATCTTAAAACAAACCTTGATTAGCATTTTTTCCGGTAGCTGACATAAGGCATCCCTTGAACTTGCCGGTTAAGAAAGTTGCATCCAAAAAGAGCACCGTCCGACAATACTCGAATCCGAATATTCAAGCTTCAAAGGCAAGGAATAAGCTCTTAAATTGTTTTATTGCATCATCCAAAACCAAATCAGCTACGCTACCGAGGTTCGTTTCTTTCACAGCATCACAGAACCACTGCAACTCATTATAAGAATCAGCCTCTTTCCCATACATTTCCTTTAAACATTCTTCATTACCAGCATGAGCTTGATCGTAACTCACATTTAAGTTATAATCACTCTTGAGATCAGCGATGATATCGCGAGGTTTCTTATTGGGGTTCTTTCTGATTTGTTCAAAAATCAAGTTCTTGACAAGGGCACGTGTAACAGGAGCGTCTTTAGTTTCATCCCTATAACCAGTACCATAAGAATGCTCTCCATTGTACAAAATTATTCTTCTCACCTGAAATCTTTGACGACGCGTGAAACCTCCAGTCACAACCATCTTCTTTATAAAAACACTCCACCGTATATCTCGTCTCACTACTTTTCACAACACGAAACTTTCGACCTGCCTTGTGATTATACTTCTCTACTACAATGCGAGCTTCATCACGTCCACCCCTAAATTCTTGGCCAACCCCAGTTATAGCAAATACCCACTCATCTGACTTGCTACTTTTCTTAGTCGCTACCAATCCATCGTAGGCACGGTTATCAGATGAAGAACCACAACTAGTAACACTTTTAGTAGGTACGCCACAAGATATGACAACTTTAGAAGGTACAACATCTCTCGTACCACAAGCATTAGCAGGTAAAGCAGGTCTCATACCACAAGCATTAGCAGGAACAGCAGGTAGCATACCACAAGCATTAGCAGGTACAACAGGTAAGGGTTCAGTAGAAACTGTTGTGGCACAAGAGTCCAGAGCATTACTGGGAACCGTTAACTCTAGTGGATCTTCCGATAGAATCAATTGCATCATCGGTGTTTCTTTAACAAGTTGAAGATTGAGAATCAAACAATTTTGCTGCTTCAAAAAAAAAATGAAACCATCGACTGAAGCATCTTATCTGTGTCAACTACCATACTCTTTCCATCACCTCCATCACATATAAACTCAATTGAACCTGGTGACAAATGCTTCCATCTAGAACAAATACTAGATTTCAAGTATTCAACTGTTGAATCAATACTAAGCATGCAAGCATGTGAATCAGTAGAGTGGATTACTACACAAGTGATTTCGAAAGCCATCTGAAATAAACGTAATTGAATAATAAACGTAAGAAAATTGAACAACAACAACATACAAAAATTGAACAAATTCATAAACAAAATATGAACAATTGAGAAAACTACGAACAAAAACGACGCCAAATCATAATTTGGTATTTCAATCAAAAATCAAACATCATGATGCAATGAATAAGATCATACACTAAACAAATCTTATATTTATACTGAATCAACGAGTATATCGAACTTAGAATCAAAATTAAAATAAACAGAATAGCTAATTTTGAATCAAAATCGATCAATAAAACCTAGAAATCATACTTACTGTTTAGTGTATGAGAGGATACTAGCATTTAATTCGATCCCTAACTAAAACGACGATGATTCTTCAAACATCTCTTCAATGGATTGGAGCTCCAGTTTTTCTTCTCCCTGTGACCGAAGATACAAGATCTGTTTATACCGTGCTTTCAAAATTTCCTGGCATAAATACGGTTTCTCTTTAGGGTCATATTAGTAACTTAACTATAAGATATTTGTGCTAAACTTGGGTAGAATGACCACGATGGCTATATGACCCAAATATTTGAATATTTGTCTATTTAAAAGGTTGGTAAAGTTTGCTTGTCTTTTAGACCCAGGTATTTAAACCTAGGGCCTATTTAACCAAAAAACTGTTTTTGATTCTCTAAAACGTGGCCTTGGTGGTAGGGGTGAGCATGGGCCGGTATGGACCGGTTTTCGCCTCATCCGCATCCAATCCATTGCACTACGGATTTCAAATCCGATCCATATCCAACGGATTTGCATCTAATGGATGCACGGATGGACGGATTGGATGCGGATAATCCAATGGATTTGTTTTAGTTAAAATTTATAGTAAAAAAAATAAAGCTAACACAAATGACTCCTTATAAAACCTACATATCCTATATATGTATACAAATATAAAAATGCTATGTACAACACCCCAAGCAAACATCTTAAAAATTCTTAAATGATCCATAGTATTTTCTATAACTACATAAATCCCCTTAATTTAACGAATATGGATGTCCAACGGATTTTCAAGGTTGCATCCGGGCCCGATCCGTTATCCGTTGATTTCAAAAATTCCATCCGCATCCAACCCATTGACGAACGGTCCGACATCCATCCGCATATGAAATTGTTCCAACTCATTACGGAATTAAATGACACCCTACTTGGTGGGTAGGGTGGACCAAACCCACCGAACACAAAATGTAATTGTTTTACCTCATCCATCGATTTAATCCTACGGCTTCAATTTGCTTATTCATAGTAATCTTATAGGAATCCTAATTCTTTTCTTTTCATAGCTACGGCTTTTTCTTTCTCTCTTCTTGCGCCTCTCTCTCACCATCTATCTTCTTCTTCATCTTTGCTATCTCCGCCCCTCACCCTCTTTCTCCTCAAACCCTAAACTGTGAAAAGAGATCACCATCAAATAAATCAATCTCTTTATCTTATGATTTGTTTCTTCAAAACTTCATCATGGTTTCTTTTAAACTTAATCATCGAAGAGTAGAATAATAAGCACTGCATGTTTTTTCTGTCAAATGGGGTTAAATTCAGGTTACTTTTTCCTTTTTTTTAGGAGAAATTAGGGATTTAGTTGGATGAGCAGCTATGGTTATTGAGTTGAAGTTTTTGATATTTGTTGTTGTTTAGGGATTTGATTTGGGTTTCATTTTTTTCTTTTCTTTTCTATTTTTAACTGTGTTGCATCTGTTTCTTTTATGAAATACTGACTGCCCAAGGAATATGATTTAGGTTCAATAGTGGTAAACAATCTTGTTTCATAATTATTTTTTTTTGTGAATTTCATTTATGCACACTGTGAGTTTTGGGTGTCTGTAAACTTGGGAAGTATTACTTGTTTTGTTCACATTTGAAACAACATCGGCGACAAATGTCGGAATTTTTGTGCAAAAATGGCAAGCCAAGGTTCCACTACAGGAGTCAAAATCAACAATAATCAAAACCAACACAAGGAGTGTAAAGAATAAGATCTGTTTTCCTTGTAATCTGAATGACGACATAAGAACTAGATTTGATGCTTAAGTTTGCAATTGTTGATGGTATGCTTAGATCTGTTTCTTCTCATTCTCACTGAAAAATAATAATAAGGAATTTCAATGAATGTTCATTTTTACTTTATTTTTCAGGATTTATGTTTTTAACTAGTAAATAAATTTGGGTATTGTTTTATTTTTGCAGACATTTCTTTGACATCCATTAACAAGAGGAAATGGGAGTTTCAAAGATGATCAAAATCAGATCTAGAAAGTAGATTGATTGAATGTTGTCAAGTCGCGGCAGTAGAATTTTTTAGTATTTTTACGTAAGTTTGTCCAGTGAACTTTGAAGAATCATGATTTTGTGGTGGAGTAATGATAAACACCGTGATTTAAGAACTGTGTGTGCCCCAACAGGAAATGAACGATAGAGATGCAAGCACTCTAAACATCGAGATGGTGAATGGGCAGAATTTTATAAAGTGGATCCCACCCTCTAGACACACCGTGTTTATCATTTTCATTTGTAGTGATAAAAGTTAAAGTAGTTAGTTTTAAAATTAAAGTATGTTCTAAATGTAATTGTAATTTATTTTTTAATGTATTAATTTTAATTTATTTTTTATTCATCGTCAAAATTGGCCGGCCGGAACATTCCCGGTTGATGAAGAATTAGAGCAGCTAATTTCATACAAGTTCGAAGTCTGTACCAGCCAAAATCTCCTACTTCAAAAACTCTTAAGCGACCCATTATTTTTCAGTTTAGTTGATCGAGGCTTATATCAACTTAACATATTAGTCGCTGGGATGCTTGGAAAAAGTTTAAACCAATGATATTAGTTAGCGAGTAGCTATGAAGCGATCGGTGTTTCACTTGCTCAAGTATGTTGGTCTATCTATGAAGCAATCGACGTTTCACTTGCTCTAGTATGGTTGGTCTAGCTCTAAAGCGATGGTTATTTTGCTTGCTCTAGGGAGGTCGGTCTAGCTATAAAGCGATGGTTATTTTGCTTGCTATAGGTAGGTCGGTCTAGCTATGAAGCGATTGTTATTTTGCTTGCTCTAGGTTGGTCGGTCAATTTATGAAGCAATGAGCAAAAAGGACGCTACATGATAGTTGGTTGATTACTAAAGCGATTGCCTAGCTGCTCTAAACTTGTACAAATCCCACCTTTTGCAACTCGAGAGAAAGAGCCAAATTAAGTCGCTGTAAGGGTTAGAGCGACTTAATATGAGCTTTTGCAACCAAAAATGCCCGGTTGCTCAATCCAGTTTTTCTTGTAGTGCGGGGTTGAAGCTGAATCTAGATAAGAGTACCATGATTAGTGTGGGAGCTGATGTGGATATTGAGGAGTTAGCTATAGAGCTTGGGTGCAAGACAGAAAAACTTCCTTTTACCTACCTTGGTATGCCGATTGGAGCTATTGGCGTAGTATTTCTGTTTGGGAACATGTTTTGATCAGAATGGAACAGAAGTTGGAAACATGGAAGAAAAGGCAACTTAATAAAGCTGGTAGGTTAACACTCATCAAGAGTTGTCTTGCGAGTCATCCAATTTACTACTTGTCTCTTTTTCATCTTCCGGTGAGTGTGGAAAAAAGGATGATTAGGATTATGCGCAACTTTTTATGGGTGGCGGTGGAAGGGAGAAGGAAGTTGGTTTGGGTCTCTTGGAAGAAGATCAATGTTCCGATCGTAAATGGGGGTTTAGGTGTGAAAAATCTGAGGATAATTAATCAATCTCTTTTAGTTAAGTGGATTTGGAGATTTTCGAAGACAAAAATCAACCTTTGGAGGAAATTAGTTAACGAGAAATTTGCTCATAACAGTAACTTGCTAGTCCCTGATGTGGATAATCAATCTCAAGGTAGAAGTCTGTGGAGGAATGTTACAAATATGGTTCCGACGGCCCAGAGTATGGCAACTTTCACTGTTAAAAATGGCAAAGGCATTCGTTTTTGGAAGGATCATTGGTTAGACAGGGGGAGGTTGCAAGACCTGTTCACAGAGGTTTTCAAGGCGGCTAAGGATAAGGATGCAACTATATCTGATATGATAGTAGATGGAGCTTGGCATTGTGATTTCAAGAGGCATCTAAATATGAATGAGCAATTAGAATGGGACCTTCTTCGGCGTGATCTAAACCAAGTGCCTGAACTTGTTGGGGCGGAGGACGAAATGGAACTTATGGATAATTTCATCACTTCAAGATGTTATGAACATCTCACATGCAATATGGAAGAGTGCGGTTTCGACCAGTTTCTTTGGAATGCTTCTATCCCTAACAAGGTTAGTTTTATCCTTTGGGCTACTTTCCATGATTCGCTTCCAACAAGGGATATGTTGCAGCACCGTGGTATGACTATCGATAGCGATCAATGTGTTTTGTGCAATGAAGTTCGAGAATCTGCAAATCACATGTTTATCCACTGTAAGCACTCTTTTAAGATTTGGAGATACTTCATTATCGCTTTTAAGATATCTTGGCCCATGCCAATAACTCAAGCGTGGTCCACTAATGTACTTCATGGTAGAGGGAAGGATATCTGGAAAATCTTACCCTATGCGATATGTTGGATTTTGTGGAAGGAAAGGAATGGAAGGGTTTTTGGAGGTCGACATAAGAGTGCTCAAGAGAATATTGATATGGTTAAACAATTGGTAGTCCTTTGGTCTTGTGACAACGATACTTTTAAGTATGTTGATCCTAGCTTAATTTGGAGTAATTGGGATACTCTAATGTGTTTGTAATTTCTCTGCTTTAACCTTGGATCAATCCTTGGTTTTCTATTTTTAATATAACCTTTTCTTCAAAAAAAAAAGAGATTTTGTTCTCCTCATGTGTAGATGTGTAAAACGTGTCGGTCCGGCACAACCCGGCACACAAAGTACATTAACTCGGACATTATTACGAGAATCTAAATAGAAAACATATCATTTGATTTTTTTTCAAGTAAAATCAACAGGTTTATTCAATAAAAAGAAATAACTCATCAAATATAAAATTGGATCATTGTCATGTCAATTAATGTTCTAGTCAAATATAGGTAACGACATTATAACAACGATATTGGAATATATTTTCCAAATACTTAGGTATTATATGTGTTGTTATAAAGATAAGCAACATCAAATGTCAAAAACTAACTAAAATAGTGACTCTTTTGTGAAATATACACAAAATGTGATGTATTATGCCTTGTTATATGGTGTACTTGTGCATGCTATGACATGCTTTCTTAATGTGTTGTGTTGTGTCGTGCCACGTGTTAATCCATGACGCTTGATGTGCTGGGCTACTGTGCCAATTGACCAAACCCATCACGTACATTTAACTAACGTGTTGTACCGTGCTGGGCTAAGTCATGTGCTGGGCTGGGATGTGCTCAACTTTTAGCGTGCTGGGATGTGCTCAACTTTTAGCATGCTGGGCTGGGCTGTGCTTGTGCTGGCACAACCCAGTTTACACCTCTACCCATGTGGTTTAGCATTTTTCCGTAATTGCATTTATTTTCTACTCTCGCTGAGAGCCCAATCCTTCGTTCTTATAAATTCTGTTTTCTACTGTCCCGAGACGTGGAACCTCTTTCTAGATTGGCCCTTTTTACGTCGTGATCTTTGGATGCTAATTGTTATTTAGAAAGAGTGGATTTCTGTGTAAAATATAAACAAACACCGCCAGCAACACAAGCTTGATTAAAGAACCAATTAGAAACAAATAACGTAGATAAGATCAACAATTGATCATCAGTAGTACTGATAAGTAAATAAGCAAAGAGAAATTGGGTCAATTGTCCAAATATATTTAAAACATGGTTCTAATAGACGAATAAAAATTAGTATGGATGAAATGGACACAAAAAAAATAGTATGAATGAATATGGATTCATCCGGGCTTAAACTTAAAAAATAGCGATAATGAAACTAGATGCATCCTGATTTAAATTAAAATAAAAAAAATATATTTAGAAATGAATAGTATAAAACTGTTTACATCCTGGCTATTTTTTACATTCTCGTCCATTTAACCAGTTTCAAATTTTATATGTCTTTTTCATTACAAAGAAACGAGAAAGTACTCCAAAATACACTTTTACGTGCAACATATGCAGTGGTTATGCATCTTCAGATGCGCACAAAGCGAAATGAAAATTCCCGAGCCCGACCTTCATCTTCACATAAAGAATGGCATTCATTGCACGGCCCAATAGCATATCCCAACTGATTACATGATTCACTGTATGTCATACAAACAAAACACTCGTATTAGCTGACAGTGTTTCAAATATATATCAACGAGAAAGAGAATGTTATTAATTACTTACTCTATGTCTCTGCAACAACCAACACCATGAGAAATCCGGAGACAAACTTAGATGAGCTGCTTTGGCCATAATTTCTATTCGTTGGATTGAGTTGTTGATATCTAATTATCGAGATATCACTACAAGAAAAACTGGTTTGAGCAACATAGCAGTTTTGGTTGCAAAAAGCCCATATTAAGTCGCTCTAACCCTTATAGCTACTTAATTTGGCTCTCGCTCGTTAGTTGCAAAAGGTGCGATTTGTACAAGTCTAGAGCAGCTACGCAATCGCTTTAGTAATCAACCAACTATCATGTAGCGTCTATTTTCTTAATTGCTTCATAGCTAGACCGACCTTACGGGAGCAAGCAAAATAACCATCGCTCAATAGATAGACTAACCATAATAGAGCAAGTGAAACGCCGATCGCTTCATAGATAGAGCAACCATACTAGAGCAAGTGAAATACCAATCGCTTCAGAGCTAGACCAAGTACCCTATGAGCGATTGAAATGCCTAGTTAATATATACATGGAACGACTTGGCACGAAGTGGATTGCTTAAGTTATTAAGCTACCAAATTTATTGTGATTGCTTAATACCTATACCAAGCACCCTAGAGCAAATGAAATACGGCTTTAATTTGGTTGCTTAAACTTTTTAAGCAACCAAATTTTTGTGCTCCCTAGTTTAGAAAATCCGAAAATTACAATTTAAATATCAATACTGGATTTTAATTATTAATTAAGATTTTATAATTATAATTATCCACTTCTAATTATAAAATCCACTTCATTAAACGTGATATGTACTTCAGTATCACCACACAAGCAAATTAACTTACAAAAAAGACAATACCATCAATTTAACGTACTGGTTTGCAAGCCATACCCAAAAAAAAAAAAAAAAAAACGTACATCTATGCTTCATTTTTCTCATATAAACTGAATCGGGTGGCAACTTTTGACTTGGGAGCACGCTTAGCACCCAAACAGCAAAATCACCACCACTCACCACCACTCCAATTGGTAAAGCTTCACTCCATCCCTAAAAACCCCCTACGAATTCTTCTTATTTTAGGGATGGAGTGAAGCTTTACCAATTGGAGTGGTGGTTGGGGTGGTGATTTTGCTGTTTGGGGAAACCTTAAGGTTGTCATAACTGCTGGATGCGGCATTTTGCGGTCACACCGGACACTTTTGCTTTGGTCGATAACTCCAGCCTCCATTAAATTCTCATATGAAGGTTGTCATAACTGCTGCCTTGGGTTGAGGGGATCTCATGCTTCAACTTTCGGTAAGACCTGAATTACGGCTTCTTTCGTAGGCAAGGCAGGAATTGCACCTCTTTCTGTGACCGTGAGTGCTCCACAGGCATTTGCAAACAAAAGAGCTTCTCTCAATTTCTTCTCGTCCTGCACATAACACAACGAACTCTTTTATGCACAAAAGAAAAAAGAGTGTTTCCATGGTTACAACTTAAAAGAATATATAGATGTGAAAAATTCCCCTGCACCTCATACTTCCAATTTCATGAATTATGAGATTTATAACATGCAAGAGTTGTAATTTCCATTTTCCACATTGCACACCAGTTGATGTGTTCTGGTCTTTAGATACTCTATTGTGACTGTTAGTATGATATCTGGAAAGTTTCTTTTTCAGTGGATATAAAAGTAAATTTTGTGCAAAAAAAAAAGGGAAGGATAAAATGTTACAAGAATGGGATGACAAATGGCGACTCATAACAAGAGCAGCTCATACTAGTCCATATAGTTAAAATATTGCTCAGTAACCTTTCAGTATGGCATGGAGACGTATTTTGAGATTGGCCGCAAATACTAGTTTGTGACTAGCAACTTTAAGAAGCCAAAAACGCAGAAAAATTCCAAGGACGTACATCTTAATACCCTGATAGTGTTTATAGTAATTACGTATAACAAGAATTGTTAGAGAGAAAGTGAGCGAGAAGTACTTGTTCTTAATTTTTGTTCTTCTCAAAATCTAATTTGCCCGACAACTAAGCAGCATTTGGAGAACGGATACTACAAGCAAGGCAGTTTTCTATGGGGAATGATGGCTACAGATATACAGTACAAGAAACTTTGACATTGTTGCATAGGTAATTCAACCATAGACAACAACATAAACGTACGAACAATGCAAAATGCATGACCTAACCAAATATTTTCACCCAAATTTATGTATAAAGGAGGGATAGAGTACCTTGTAGAGATTTAGGTCGGCCAGAAAAACTGTTCAACAGCCCCACTCACAAAATGCATCACCAGCACCAGTTGTATAGATTTATTAAGAAATTTGGAGTTCACGGGATGCAGAGAAAGCGGGAAGAAGCTCAGGATGCGCCATTGCCAATTCTTGTCATCCTACTTGCTAATCTATAAACTGGTACCTCTGCAATTTTGAAGTTTACGCCTCCCAAAGCATCCTACAGGTTCAGGTCCATATGCTAATGCCGGGGGAATCTGAAGTTTACGCCTCCCTCCTGCAAGCAAGTGAAGGATAACTTTAAATTTATTTATCCCACAAATAGAGGAAAATATCAAGAAAGGATCAAAAAGTTCACAGATTTGACAGCTCATGTTGCTTGCAAGCATACCATTGGAGGCACACCTTCACCCCCACCAATCCCTTGGTCCAGACCCTTAATCACCTGTAATTGAACTTGAAGATTACACACAAACATCATAAGACAAAAAAAAATAGATACCGTAAATTAGAGACCATAAAAGGTTAATTGCAGGGATTCTGTAGTTAGAACCTCATCAAAGAGGAGTCCATATGTTCTGTGACTGAAGTGAAAAGAGAAAAAACAACTAACAACATTACTCAATCACTTTACTACCACCTTTCATTCCACCACCACCACGACCTCATCCTTTGCTTCCTGCTCTGCCTCTACCACCACCACGACCTCCTCCTTTTCTTCCTGCTCTGCCTCTACCACCACCACGACCTCTAATTTTTCAAATCAAACATTCGTTGAAGATGATTCATCAAAATTCCTCAAATACGTAATTTGGTTAAAAAAATATGTCTTCCTCATCACCCCAATCGCCTTCACACTTGTATTTGTAGCGTCTATATATTATGAAAGCTGGATCATCTCTGATAGCAGCTGGAGTTGGACATCTGGTAACTTTGACAATTATACCTACAGCTTTGGTAACTGATTAACAAATTAACTCCATTACGTCTATATTACAAAAGCCAGCTTCTTTGGCAACACCAGCAGAGCACTTACAAACCAAATACTTAATTAGTCTTCTCGCAAGTCATTGAGGGTACGTTACCATTCTTTCATAACGAACTATACCCTTGTTTGTTAAAGAAGCTAAAAAGCAACAGACCCACAGCTAAAGCTTATACAGGTCACCAGAGCTACAGGGGATTTTCTTATGTACTTGCTGGACTACCCATTCAAACAAAAAATATTTGTCTTGTCTGTGCAAGAGAAATCATCAGAACAAAAATTGATACAAAATGAAACAAATTAAAGAGTATTATAAATTAACAAAGATTTAGAGGAGTCTATTTCAGATTCAAAAATTCAATTGATTTCATTATTCTTGATATGACATACAGTAACTCCAAATTTTGTTGTTGAGAAAACAACAGTAAAATGTAAATCCATCTGCAGCACAGATCGAGTTCATCAAAAATCAGCTTAACCAAATCTGAGAGAAACCCCCACAATTTGATTACATCCGGTTTATGTTCTATTAATTTGATTTGGAATCAAAATCAAAAATTTCAAAACCCCCACAATTCCAAATCAAAAATTAAACAAACCCAGAATCTCAAATTAGAAATCAAACACATTAAAACGATCTGAATTGATGATTGAAAGATGTATACCTTGATGATTAAAAGATGTAAACAAACCCAGAATCTCCTTGAAGCTCTCAGCAAAATCACCACCTTGAAGCAAAAAATTGATGATTTAAAAAATTAATGAACAGAAATTAGACAAGAGATTGATTGATAGAGATTGTTATGTTGATAATACTTCAAATCAAACTGAACCCAATACTCGCATCATAGAAACACCCTTGGATCTAAAAAAATATATACAAAGAAAAGAATCTTTCCTTCTGTAGGTCTGAGAATTTCCTTTAAAACACATACCTTCTTACCTAAAAATTCCCAAAACCCGGAGGAAATTTCACTAAAAAATTCACAAATTTTCTCACAAAACCATAAAATTTCAAATTTCCTCGGAAAATCACCAAATCAAGAGAAAACATAAAACCAAACCAAACCCTTGATCCAAAATTGTATAAATTATAAGATTAAGACCTAGATCTTAGACTTAAGTTCATCAAGTTCGATTCTCAATGAAGAAGAATCATCAAAAACTACTTGATGATCATCAGTATTAACTCCAGAATCCTCCCTAATTACGAAAATTAATGTGAAAAAATCGTTAACAACAAGAACTTTGAAGTCGCTATTTTTTGGAGAGACACAGAGTGTGAGGAAGAGAGCCAGAAAGAGAGACAGAGAATGGAATGGAAGAAGGGGATAAGGTTAGGTTTTCCTTCTATGGAGATCCAAATTAGAGGCCGTTGGATGACATAGTGAAGAAACAAAATTGACGGATGAGGTCCGTGAGTACAAGATGCCGGCCCTGTTAATATCCACGGTCAAAAAAAAAATCAAAACTTTTCCTATAGTCAATCCGTATGATATTTTCTTATAAGTTTATATCCGTAGGATTATAGATTTTAGTTTTCTATTGGTTAGAATAATCTCATACGGATCCACATGGATTTGTGTTTCTTTCGTAAGGCATCCATCTATCGATGGTGAAGTTTCTTATTTGGGAATACTTTCATTTTTGGTAGGAATGTAGAGTTTTATACGAGGAACATGTCACCAAAAAATTAGCTTCATATTCATTGCTGGTTGGGCTCAGTAGAAAAAATGACGCTAAAATGTGAAGATTATGTCAATATAATCATGTCAACGGATCCTACCCCATTTTCGGTTCCACGCTAGTACATTTAGTGTTTCAGTGTATATTTTAAAACCATATATAGTATGTGAGGCAGATTTAAATTCAGTGTATATTTTAAAACCATATATAGTACGTGGACGGTAGAGATTTGACTAGGGATTATCATACGGATCAAGGAAAATGGGTTCTCTTTGTGCTAATACGAACTCATATATTCGGTTCTATTATCAACCTTCGACACGAAAAAAATTCCAAAAAAAATATTAATAAATTTATAACATCATCGAAATCAATAAATATGAAGATTAGTGTTGATTCCAACTTCAAATGTGGTGTAACGACAAACTAACTATGAACCAATAAGCTCCGGGAGGGTTCTGACTTCAAATGTATCATGATATATCATTGAAATTGATAAATATGAAGCTCATAGTCGATTTGAACTTAAAATTTGGTATAAAGGCATAGAAAATATGAACCAAGAAGCGCTGGGAAGGTTCTGACTTAAAACTTAACATGATATATCATAACATGGGAGGGTTCTGGCTGCGAGTTTACTACTCTAAGTCAAATATTATATGCATATCAGGCTCAGAGATTGAAACCTATCCACGAGTTGACTACTATAAGTCATAAACTTGGTAAGAACGAAGAAACCATCCATTTACAGGTAAGATTCCTTCGAAATATTCTACGAAACCTTAAAAAAAACTATTTCTGCATATTGTATGCATACCAGGCTCAGAGATCGAAACTTGGCCGCGAGTTGACTATTATAAGTCAGAAACTTGGTAAGAAGAACGAATTCATCCATTTACAAGTAAGATTTCTTCTAGATATTCTACGAAACCTTAAACAAACCCTATTTATGCATAAATGTATGCATACCAGGCTCTTAAATCGAAACACATTTGTGAGTTGACTACTCTAAGTCAGAAATTTGGTAAAAACGAAGAAACCACCCATTTACAGGTAAGATTCCTTCGAAATACTTGACGAAACCTTAAACAAACCTTATTTCTGTATATTTTATGCAAATCAGGCTCCGGGAGGGTTCTGACTTCAACCTAAGCATGATACATCATCGAAATCGATAATTATGAATCTTAGGGTTGATTCGAACTTCAAATGTGGTATAACGCCATACAAACTATGAACCAAGAAGCTCCGGGAGGGTTATGACTTCAAACTTAGCATGGTACATCATCGAGATCGATAAATATGAAGCTTAGTGTTGATTAGAACTTCCAATATGATATAACGACATACAAAGTATGATCCACAAAGGTCCGATAGGGTTTTGACTTCAAACTTAGCATGTTACACCATCGAAATCGATAAATATGAAGCTCAGTATTGATTCGAACTTCAATATGCGAGAACGAACCCTATTCTGGCATATTGTATGCATACTCTGGCTCCGAGATCGAAACATGGCCGTGAGTGGACCACTATAAGATGAAAACCTTGTAATTAAGAACAAAAAATCCATCCATTTACAGATAAGATTCCTTCGAAATATTCTCCAAAACTTTAAACAAACCCTATTCTGGCATATTATATGCATAACCTAGCTCCGAGATCGAAACCTAGCAATGAGTGGACCACTGTAAGCTGAAAACTTGGTAAGAAAGTTGAATCCATCCATTTTTTGGTAAGATTCCTTCAGAATATTTCCTAAAACTTTAAACAAACCCTATTCTGACATATTGCATGCATAACCTAACTTTAAATTTGGTTCAAGGGCATACGAACCATGAACCTTCAGTGTACAAAGTGGTTCTGACTCCAAATTTTGCAGGATATATCATAGAAACTCGTAAAGATGAACCATTACAATAAGATTTCATTAGAATATTCTCTGAAGCCTTAAACAAACCCTCATTTGGATATTTCTACCCAATCTCAAAATGCCTAAATTTCTAGAATTTAGTGGGGGGTGTTAGAAAATCCACAACCCTTATCGGAAAATAAGTAACGATGCTAGTAGTGGTTTTGGTAGCTTTATTTTTCATAGACTAGGTATTGTCATTCAAAGGGGTGTTGGTGCCCAGCTTGTTGCTAGGTTGCCAACCAAAAGCTTTGTTTGAATTGTCTCTAAAATAATTAAAACAGAAGATAATTACTTGAAAAAAAATATTAAACTAAATATTATAAATTGTTAAAATCACCATATTACCCTTACTAGAAATAAAGGTAATAAATATTATGGAGACTATGAAAATTACCAGATTACCCTTACTAGAAATATAGGAAGAAATTTTTTGATTATTACAAATATTAACGAAATAATCACGAATTGTTTAGATTTAATTACATACTGGATGGATTAAAATAAACAAATATCTGCTTTAAATATAACAATCATAATCCGTAACCAACCGGAAATAATTCGATTAAACAACGGTTCAACTCTCATGTTATAGATTAGATGTTCAAATCCCACGCCGGTCCTATCAAAAAAAAAATCACAATCCGTATGACATTAATCTAACTAAATTTTTAATCGAATGAATATATCAAAAATAAAACTCATGCGGACTGTCGGATTAATTTAAATTTGCCACCCAATTGTTTCTTGGGTTGAAATCGAAGTATGAAACCTTTAAGACTCTGTCTCTGTTCATCCCTTCCCCTAATTTTTTATCTCACCTCTCTCTAGGGAAAACATCCAAAGATACTATGAGTTTCTATTTATCTCACTAGGTTATACTAGATGACTAGCTGCCGCAGCATGTAGAAACCAACTATCAATCCGATCTAGTATTAAGTAAGATCGAATGTTTTATTGTAATGTTAGGGGAGGACATCATAATGAACTGCATAAACATAAGTCCTATTAGACTTGCAAATTTGCAATGTTCTTGTCAAGAAGTAAGAAGATAGAGAGCAATTTAGGCATTTTCATTTCTAACCCATGCATGTGCGAATTACACGTGTGGTAATATGGACATGTGACGTGTCCTTTCATCATGTTTCCTTTGCTACAAAACAGGGCAACAAATTCCTTTGACGTGGAACATGTCACCTGTTCCAATATTTCCACGTGTTTTTGTTTTTTTTTTTTTATTACAAACTGCCCATGAAAATTTCGTTGTTAATACTAACAATCTAACATCAAACTTGATATTTTGATGTATATAAAATTCGTGGTCCTCTAAATCTGGTAAAAACAAGATCTCTCTGTAATTTTTGTTTGAATTTTGTTTCTAAATCTGTTGAATGGTTAATCATAATAATCTTCCTTGTCAATTTCATGGAATTTCTGTTCATATCTTTTTTAAAGGGGGATTTAATGTGGGTCGAATATAGGCCATTGGTTCGGATCCGTCTAGACCCGTATTCGATTATAGGTCATCTTCTCTACCCGCTTCTCTGCTACTGCAGTTGGTCATCTGATAGGTTTAGTGGATAATTAGATGAACTTTATAAAATGTTTATGTGATTGTAGTTAGAAGTAGTTTGTGAATTATTTGATTAATTAGCTAGGAATTCATCTAATTTCTTCAAATTCATTTGTGTGGAGCAGTTTAATTTAATTAGCCTTTGTATAATTCTCTATTTGAAGTTTTGTTCGAATTTCATATGTATTTCAAGTGAAATCATGGAAGATATTCCCACGTGTTGATCGCTTGTAACCACTCAATAAAAATTAAAATCCCGATTCTCTCTAATGGTAGGGCGGTGGCTAAACTTAATCGCTCAAACAAAGTTCGACCAACCAAACACATTTTGAGTCGCTGGTCATCATATCTTAAAGTAAGTAGCTACTTACCACGAAAAAGTGATTGCTATATATTTAGTGGAAAAATATTTTACCTACAAAACAACTATTGGGGTCGCTAAAATTAGTGGACATATATTAAGAGCGACCTAGTAATCCGTAGTCGTACATTAGTTGCTTAAAACATACCGTAAAATCTCATATAATCTCTCTAATGAACGGTGGTCGCTAAATTTAGTCGCTCGAGATAGGTTTGACCAACCAAATACTAATTGAATCGTTGATCATCCTAGATCAAGTAGGTAGCTACCAAACCAAAATTGTAGTTGTTATATTCTTACCGAAAAAGCATTTTACCGACTAAACTACTCTATGTGGTCGCTCAAATTAGTGGATATATATGAATACCGAGCCGCTAGTTTGATGGTCGCAAGTTTAGTAGTTTGATTCTTAAAGCGACCAAAATTTTAGGTGCTTGCTAAGATTTTAGTTGCTTAAGCCATGTTTTCTTGTAGTGTATTGTTGGATCTGTAACAATAAAATACTGAAAGAATGATGTTAGAAACAATTTCTGAAAAAAGATTAAATAAACACTTAATGGGAAACAACAAACATAGGACAGAGTCACATGTTCAACACGCTATCCTTAACACGATAGTTCACCGGTACGCCTCAAAATGAGTGATGCCTATACCCCATGGTGAAGTCGTATCCAGGATAAAACTGCCCGTTGCAAATACTATAAGCACTATAATACTTGCCCACTCTTACGAACTCAACAAAGAATGGCACATAATGAAAGTAAAAACCACGGAGGGAGAGAGACGAAAAGACAAGGATAGTCGCTCTTCCTGGACACAACATGGAATGAAGAAACCAAAAGGTTTTTATAGTGGAGAAGAGAGATAATCGAGAATAATGTGCATTAAGAGTGAATTAAAGAGAATATAATTTTGTAATAAAACCAAAATAAATTTTCATTAATTCAGGATTTTCCAAAATGGTAAGATAACATAAAAATTAAATGCACATTATGTCGACATAAAAATAAAAACGGAAATAAATAAATCCTCTCCAAGTCATACGCCCCCCCACATTAAATACAAAATTTATTTGATATTAGAATATTTAAAGAAATATTTCAAACGAATTTTATTCAAAAAGATAAGTCTTGGTTGACCTATGTCCACGGCGTAAGAACAAGCCCAAGCCTTAGTGAAAACAAGTATTGTTTGCTCCACCCGTTCCACGTAAATTGTTTGTCTAACTATCGATAATGAAATAGTTAAATAGTGGAGCTCCTCTTTAGTTATACCCTATGTAGAACTAAAGGTCACATTTCATTCACTCATAAAAGAAAATGAGCAAGTGCCCTTAGAGAATCAAAGGTCCTAAGTTCCATTCCCACCAAGAATACAAAACCAAACTAATAAAACTCATTTTCTCCAACAATCCCCCACATGAATGAAAGAAAACGGAAACGAAAGAAATACCGATAAAAATCAGAAAACGGAAAGCGAGAAATACCACTTAGGCAATAGGTGTCCATGAGGTCTTGAACCTTTGCTTAGTGAGAAATTGTCGGAATTACTTGATGGATAGTGAACGCGATGTCTTGAACTTCCATCGTTTGGTGTAATCCGCGATAATAATTACGCGTGATATCTCTCTAGGTGCTGTCAAGTTCATGCCGTTGTGTCCTTTTTGGCCCTGGACAAATCCCGTTTCTCAGAATGCTCTAGAGACTCAGCTCTATTCTCATAGGAAGCGACCCACTTACATATTCAGATAGGTGATTCCATCAAGAGTGTTTACTTCTACACCCCACTTCAATCTTAAATTGAAACTATAGAACTCATTAAGACTTAGTTAAAAGTCATCCTTCACATGCAGTCACACTATCACGTCTACACCATAGGGAAGGGGAAGAGAATGAAATTCTCTGATAGTGTTTACCTTGACCCACCACAAATTAGTTGTCTCATTCAAAACCTTGATCTTGGGATCTCCAGTCAGCAAGGTTGAGTATCCTTCATGGCAAGTTTATTTAATGAGCCTAAGCCCTATCCCCCTTGATGCATTATTAACTATCTCTTTGGACAAACCATTCGTCAAAGGTTGCGCGATATTCTCCTTGGACTTTATCCAATTAATGGAAATAACGCCGATTGAGATTAGTTATTTTTATCTTTAGCAATTATATCTTGGCTAACACAATGTATAGATATAGCTGGCACAGGCCTATGCCAGAGAGGAATGTCTTCTAAAAAGCATCTTAGGCACTCGGCCCCTCTCATGCTTTATCTAACGCAATACTCTCAAATTCCATAAAGAATTGAGTAAAAATATGTCTGTTTGGAAATCTTCCAAAAACAAACCCTCATGCTAGAGTGAAAACATATCCACTCGTAAACTTGGACTCCTCTGAGTCAATTATCCAGTTTGCATCACAAAGTTCCTCAAGGACAACAATATACCTTTCATAAATCAAACAAAAGGTAGTAGAGTATTTTAGGTACCATAATACTCTACTAAGTACATAGGCAATGTGTGGACTCTTACAGTTCATTAAATTTATCAGACATCCTATAACTCTTGAGTATTCAAGTTAAGATTCTCTATTACCCTTATTTTTCTCGAGTCTACAAGAAGAATCGTATAGAGTACAAGAAAGCTTACAATCAGACTGATTGTATATCTTAAGCACAAATTCAACATAATGAGAATGACTAAGACTACAAATGTTTGATTATCTTTTAATCCTCATCCCTAAGATTACATCGAAAGGGCCTAAGTCTTTCAAGTCAACGTTCTCATTCATCGCAAGTTTTTAGTGGAATTAATTATATCTATGTTTATATCAAGTATAAGCATATCTTCAACATACAAGCATACAATCACACAGGCATCCTTAACAAGTTACTTGTAAATATACTTGTGAGATTCATTAACTTAAATCCACTATACTCATTATCACATGATCAAATTTTTCATGTCACTATTTTAAAACCATACAAAGATTCGTTCAACTTACAAACTTTGTCTTCATAACCTTTCACTACAAAGTCCTCAGGTTGGTCTATGTAAATTTCTTTATCTAATTCACGGTTTTAGAAAAGTTGTCTTAACATCAATCTGATGTATCTCTCGGTATAGCAGCAAAAGCAATTAGCATCTCAATGAAAGTAATTTTCGTCATAAGTGAATAAGAATTAAAGAAATCTACACCTTATTTTAGTTTATAGCCTTTAGCTACCAACCTAGCCTTATAATTTCCACAGTTTCATATACCTTACGTTTCCTCCTAAAGACTCATTTACACTCTATGGTTTTATTCCCTGGAGGTAAACTAGCAAGCTCCCAAGTCTGGTTCTGACGGACTGAGTCCATTTCACTAAATGAAGCTTCTTGCCAGAATGGGGTTTTAATTAGTAAATGTTATAACTTCTTTATGAGTCTGGAGCTCAGACAAATATAGGAGTATTATGAAGTCATATCTATAATAAGTCTCAGTTCTAATCCTTTTACTTCTCCTAGGATCAACTCTACTCCACCTTTCTTTGAAGGTAAATTCTGACTAGTTGAAAAACATCTAGGGGATCAACAACACATCGTAAGAAGAGACAGGTTTCATAAAAAATATGAACAAAAAAAAAAAAACTCATCATCCCTAGACTTCATAAAAGTATGCACACCAATATCATAATAAGCAAAACCCGCAACCAAAAAACTATATGCAACAGGGTACTCAGTATACCTTATCTAAATACCCCCACACTTAGACGTATGCATAAGAAGGTTGTCTAACTTTCCATAATCATATGGATTTTTATATGATCCTTTAAAGGTTACTCTATTCAGGATATAACAGTTTTAGAAAACGACCTCCCCCACAAGTTGGTGGTTTAATCCTGAACTAGTCAACAAGGCATGTATCATCTCCTTAATGGTTCTTTCTTATGTTTAACTATACCAAAAGACTATGGTGAATAAGAAGTGTGATCTTATGAATAATGCCATTTTAAAAGTAAAATTCTCTTTAAGAATTTCATACTTGCTATCACGTCCGGACCTAACCTTTTTAATGGTAACACCTGATTGATTTTCAACTTCAACTTTATACATCTTATGGATTATAAGGCATCATCCTTATCCCTAAGCAAGTATATATGACAATACCACGTGTGTTCATCTACGTAAGTTACAAAACAATTGTTACCACCTTAGAAAGGATTAAAAACAAGTCAATTAGGTCTAACGGGATTAAATTTTGCTAAAATATTTAAAAGCAAATTTGGATTCTTCACAAGTTTCACTTTTGTGTTCAAAACCAAACTAAATTTGGGTTCCTCTGCTACGCTAGCCAGTTAATAAAATGACTTATAAACTAATGGTTCTAAGTATACCATGCAAACATTCAAAAACACACAAAAGAAAGCATGAGAACCATCTATGTTTACTTCATCAGATTTTTCGTTAAGCTTATATAGACCCTAAGTCTTATAACCCTTGCCTAAAAAATTAGTGCCCTTGGTTTCAACAATTTTTACAGATTTAATTAAAATTTTAAATCTTAAACCTCTACAACAGAACAAGAAACAAGATTCTTACAAATGCCCGGAATATGGAAACTCCATTCAATGTGAGAGTCTTTTTTACGAGATATGAGCTTCGTCGACCTTTCCCTTTATGCAACCTTTGTTGCGGATGAGTTACTCATATAGAGTCACTCGACATCCCTTATCCTATGATAAGAGGTGAACATGTCTCTGATTCAACAAACATGCTTAGTGGCTCGAAAGTCCACCCAAGTTTCTCACATTGGTTCTTATAATAACTTCCGACATCATGCCACTAAACTCGTTCTAGATTGTTTCAACTGAATTAGCATTCACTTTCTATTTATTAAGGTTTTTATGTTGTCTACAAATTATTGTCGTGTGGCCAGGAATTTTACAAGCATAACAATCACCCTTAATTAAAGTAATGCCAGATTCAGTTTTACGAAACATACCTTTCTTATGTTCATCCACATGCGTCTGGTATCCATGTCCCTTTTTTAACTTCATGTCACAATCTTCGTTTATACTCTAAATACGGACACGGTAATTTCCCAATCACCTCCATTATAATGGAAGTGATCGGTTTGACAAAACGGATACGTTCCCCAGAAAATTTTGTAGACCCATCAACATCGTTCTTACCCATTGTTACAGACAAAAATGAAACTATCGTGTTAAGATTGTTGGATCTGTAACAATAAAATACTGAAAGAATGATGTTAGAAACAATTTTGAAAAAGCTTAAATAAACACTTAATGGGAAACAACAAATGAGGACGAGTCACGTGTTCAACAAGCTATCCTTAACACGATAGTTCACCGGTACGCCTCAAAATGAGTGATGCCTATACCCCATGGTGAAGTCGTATCCAGGATAAAACTGCCCGTTGCAAATACTATAAGCACTATAATACTTGCCCACTCTTACGAACTCAACATCAATGGCACAGAATGAAAGTAAAAACCACACAGAGGGAGAGAGACGAAAAGACGAGGATAGTCGCTCTTCTGGACACAACATGGAATGAAGAAACCAAAAGGTTTTTATAGTGGAGAAGAGAGATAATCGAGAATAATGTGCATTAAGAGTGAATTAAAGAGAATATAATTAAAGAGAATTTTATTCAAAAAGATAAGTCTTAGTTGACCTATGTCCACGGCGTAAGAACGAGCCCAAGCCTTAGTGAAAACAAGTATTGTTTGCTCCACCCGTTCCACGTAAATTGTTTGTCTAACTATCGATAATGAAATAGTTAAATAGTGGAGCTCCTCTTTAGTTATACCCTATGTAGAACTAAATGTCACATTTCATTCACTCATAAAAGAAAATGAGCAAGTGCCCTTAGAGAATCAAAGGTCCTAAGTTCCATTCCCACCAAGACTACAAAACCAAACTAATAAAACTCATTTTCTCCAACAAATATAACTCTATCTATTTATAGGCATTCATACAGTCAATGCAAACAGTTACATTATGTGTGCATTTTGCATAGGGAAAAGAGTATTTTAAGTATTTTTTACAAATCATATCTTATGTTCCAAATTTAAGTATTTTTTATATCAAGGTAGGGAAAAGAGTATTTAGGCAATGTGTGGACTACAAGTATATCCAAAGTTTACTCATTAATTCCTTACAAATCATATCTTATGTTCCAAATTTGATAAAATACAGGGAAAAACATGATGCGAGATTTCATAATAGCAAACTATACCATGGATTTTAGTATTTTCCCTAATTTAAGTTTTAGATTGTGGGCTGACAGCAACCACATCACCAACTACTTGCCAAAATTTAAGTATTTTTTACAATCATATCAAGGTAGGGAAAAGAGTATTTTAAGTATTTTTTACAATTATGCCCCTATGGATAATAACTTGTAAAGTTTCGAAATGATTTTTCTCTCAAACTATACCATGGATTTTAGTAAACTTTGTATCATTGAAAAGCATTTTAAGACACCTACGTAACGAATATAAACATGAATATCAAATTATACATATTTATTATACTAATGGTAATAAATCAAAAGGATAATTTTAGAAATATCCCCTTATTTAATGAGATAGAACAACTAATAGTGGGATAAAACTTTAAACAAAGTAGGTCATCTAATAGTGGGACAGAGGGAGTATTACTCATTTATGAAATCTACAGAATCTTTGTTGGACTTATTTTCTATATCTTTCCTTTATTTCATCCAGAATTGCATCATCCACAACATGAAAGTATATATTGTCCCACTGCAACTTTTTGGACCATCACATTGCTAGATCAGCTCCCCTTCTAGCTCTGTAGATTACAGAGACACTGTTTCTGTTGTTTCTTGCTCCCACACAGTTTCCTGAATAATACATGAAAATTAGAGCAAAATTATTGCGAGAGTAGAATTTAACATTTCTTTCGATGATAAAAGAATCCATTGAGCTTATGCTAACAATTATGCCAAATTTCTCCTTATGATTTTTGATGATACTATTAGAAAAAAACGGATGTTTTATTAAAAATCAAAAGTGCATGGACCATGTTTTGAACCCAAGACCTATTGCTCACTAGTTGTTTTTTCATTTGAATGCATAAAACATTAGTCCCACATAGACTAAAATCCTTAGAATTTTAGACTTAAATACCATGGGTTTTGCCTTAAGGGCATGGCCCTTTGGGTCTCTAGACTTTTGTGGTTGGGGGATGACCTATACTATGGCAAGGTTGTCTTTCCGTCCACGCGAGTGCTTCCAGAAGAACGCACGCCGCCGTCCGTCCGGTCGGTCGGGTCGGGTGTGGGTGTGGGTTCAATAAGATCCTATCTTTTTACTGAATTTGGTCTCATGGTCTCACGTGTGAATTTGGTCTCTGTTTTCTCGCGTATGCTACATGGAAATTTTAGCAGTTCTTCCTCGTGAAGAATCTTTACACGGTTTTTCCTCGTTGAAGAATCTTCTCTTACGCATGTTTTCTTCACGCGTGCTTTGACTGCCCTATAAAAGCAGCAATTTCTTTAACTGTATTTTTCACGCCTGTTTTATTCCTGTCCCTTTTGTCGCTCATTATTCTTTGTAGAAGAATAATTTTTCTGTCACACGTGATTTACGGTCGTCTGTCGCGCATGATTCATTCTTTGTAACGTTCTAATTTTCGTTATACTATAAATTCGAGAGAAAACGTTCAGTTCGAAAAAGACAGAAAATTATCCTCTTCTCTCCTATTATTTTAGAAACCAAAGTTCTTATTAACATTTCTTTGAAATCAGTTTTAATATCAACTTTGATTGAAGATTACTCTGTTTTCAGAAACCAAAATTATTTCTCTGAAAACAGTTTTGATAATCAATTTTGTTTTAATCTTTTAAGTTTTTCATTACTGCTGCCAAGTTCTTAGAGTACTTTCTTTGTATGCTACGTAGAGGAGTACTAAGAGTGGTTGTATACATAAGGTGACTTACCAGCTGCTATAGCATCTCAGAGGAGTATCAGGAAATATTACCTTTAGGTCAACGTATCTTATACGTGCCTCTAATAAGTTTTTGTTACTATCATCAGTGCAGCTCTTGGAACAACAATCACATATCATTGCAAGCTAAGTATTTTTTTCCTCAGTTGAATACGAATGTTAACATTATTTCCAACATTCTAAAGGTAATATAGCGTTGTTATAATTTTTGCTGTAATAACATGGGAAAGAATATTGTAGAAAGACCACCAAAGTTCAGTGGAAAAGACTTTAAACGATGGCAGTCCAAAATGTTATTTTTCTAAAAGGACCTAAGGTTAGATGAAGTTGCCTTACAAAGACCCTCCAAAAGACTTGGTGACCGTGGTAATGAAGATAAAATGGATAGGTAGATTAGGAAGAACTACATGTGAAAAAACCATATTCTTAACTGTCTAGATGACTCCTTGTACGACTTTTATAATGCAAAAGAAATTTTTAATGCTTTTGATTTAAGGGAAGCACTTGAAGAAAAATATCTTGTTGCATCTGCTGGAAGCAAGAAGTTCTTGGTGGCTAGGTTCCTGGATTATAATATGACTGATGAAAATCCTGTAGTAGAAAAATTCGTCGAACTTCATATACTCATCAACGAAATTCTTGCTGAGGACATGCATATTTATGAAGTTCTACAAGTATCTGCAGTGATTGAAAAACTTCCACCTTCCTGGAGCGAGTACAAGAGGAGGCTGCGACCGAAGAATCGGGAACTAACCATGGTGGAGCTAGGGAAAAAGATCCGTGGATGAGGATCTTCTGTGCTGAAAGGACAAAGGGCCTGATGTTGAGCAAAGACAAGTCAAATAAAGCTCATGTTCTGGACGATAATGCTGCACGTCAAAGAAAAATCATGGAGAATCCAAAGAAAATGGTAACGACATTTAAAAAACGTCGAAAATCCAGAGGTAAAAATTTTAATCCAAGGGGTGGTGTCTCCAAAAACACCATCAAAGGCGACTTCTTTAATTGTTGAAAAACTGGTCATATGGCCAAGGACTGTAGAGCGCCTAAAAAGACCAAACATATTCCAAAGCAGAAAAATAAGGCAAACATAGTAGATGATTCTGGATATTTTACTGGCATGGTGTCTGAAGTCGACCTTGTCTCTAATATAACCAATGTTAAAGACTGGTGGCTTGATTATGGAGCCACTAGGCATGTCTGAAAGTTCAGAAATGATTTATCCTCCTATGCCACAGTAGGAGATGATGAGAAACTGTTTATGGGAAACTCTTCCACCGCTAAAGTGGTGGGAAAAGGCAAGGTTGAACTGAATCTCACTTTAGGTAAAACTCTCACATTGAATGACGTGCATCACGTCCCGGACACATGAAAGAATCTTATCTCAGAAACCATCTTACTAGGAAAAGGTTTTAAAATTGTTGTTGTGTCTAATACTGTTGTAATTTCTAAAACTGGTAACTTCGTAGGAAAAGGTTATGTCACTGAAAACATGATTAAGCTTAGTGTATCTTCTTTGAACTTGAATGTTAATGCATCTTATTCTGCTTATGTCTGTGAATCCTCACATGTTTGGCATGATAGACTTGGACATGTTAATTTGAAATCTCTAGAAAGACTTGCTAATTTAAGTTGCATTCCAAAAATAAACATTGACAAAAATCAAAGATATGAAATTTGTGTTGAATCTAAATATGCAAGAAACCCATTTAATAAAATGGTTGAACGTAAAACAGTTCCCTTAAAACTAATACATTTGGATTTATGAGACTTGAAATCAACACCAACTAGAGGTGGTAAAAAATGGTATATCACTTTCATAGATGATTACACACGATACTGTCAGGTTCATCTTCTTAGAAGTAAAGATGAGGCCTTAGAGGCCTTCAAGTTTTATAAACTTGAAGTAGAAAACCAAAAAGGGGTTAAAATTAAAACTCTTAGGTCAGACCGTGGCGGTGAGTATATGATACCCATAGGTGAGTTTTGTAAACATAACAACATCATTCACGAAACCACTGCACCTTTTTAACCTAAGTCGAATGGTGTAGCCGAAATGAAAAATAGAATACTCATAGATATGGTGAATGCTATGTTGATCAGTTCAGGGTTACCTTCGAACTTGTGGGGGGAAGCTATTCTCTCAGCATGCTATACCTTAAACCGAGTTCCATTTAAAAAATCAGATAAAACTCCTTATGAATTGTGGAAAGGTAAACAACCTTCCTATGCATACTTTAAAGTGTGGGGGTGTTTGGCCAAGTTGGCCATTCCTCGTTCCAAGAAAACCAAAATAGGTCCTAAAGAAGTAGACTGTGTTTTCTTAGGTTATCTTGAGTATACAAATGCATATAGGTTCATGGTCATCAGTTCTGACCACAATAACATTGGTATGAACACCATAATGGAATCAAGAGATGCTGTGTTTTTTGAACACATATTTACTTTAAGGTATGGACCTTAGAAAAGGGTCCATGATGACCTCTCGGATGTTCCTTCGACTAGTCAAACCCCGTATGTAGTATATGAGACTGAACCGAGAAGAAGTAAGATGGTTAGAACCGAAACAAGTTTTGGTCCAGATTTTGTGACTCTTACGGTGAAGTCTGAACCTCAAACCTACA
This sequence comes from Papaver bracteatum, assembly GCA_023529315.1. Taxonomy (NCBI): domain Eukaryota; kingdom Viridiplantae; phylum Streptophyta; class Magnoliopsida; order Ranunculales; family Papaveraceae; genus Papaver; species Papaver bracteatum. The sequence goes on along the minus strand of JAJJWX010001484.1, from coordinate 348,655 downwards.
AGGAAGCTATGACTTCTCCTGAAGCTCCCTTTTGGGAAGAAGCTTCAATAAGTGAATGGGAGTCCATTCAGCAAAGCGAAACTTGGGAGCTTGTAGACTTACCTCCTGGTAGTAAATCCATAGGTTGCAAATGGGTGTTCAGAAGGAAACATAGAATAGATGGAACTACAGAGAAATATAAATCTAGGTTGGTAGCTAAAGGCTATAGACAAAAGGATGGATTATATTTCTTTGAAACTTATTCACCAGTCACAATAATCACATCTATTAGGATGTTGATTGCTATTGCTTCTATTTATGATTTTCAAATACATCATATGGATGTTAAAACTGCATTTTTATATGGTGAATTGAATGAAGAAATTTATATGGACCAACCTGAAGGTTTTATTGTGAAATGTTGTGAAAACAAAGTGTGCAAATTGAATAAATCTCTGTACATTTTAAAACAAACAACTAAACAGTGGCATGAAAAATTTGATCATGTAATTATTTCTAATGGCTTCAAGGTTAATGAATCTGATAAATGTGTTTACATTAAATCTGTGGATTATTATCATGTTATTGTATGCTTGTATGTTGATAATATGCTCATATTAGGCAGTAACCTTGATATTATTAATACCATTAAAAGCATGCTTAGAGAAAATTTTGACATGAAAGACTTAGGCCCTACTGATGTAATCTTAGGGATGAAAATCAGAAAGACTTCTGATGGATATAGTCTTGGTCAATCTCATTATGCTAAAACTGTACTTAAGAGATTTAATTATGAAAATGCAAAACCTGTATCTACTCCTTATGATCCCAATTGTAACTTGAAAAAGAACAAGGGTGAGGGAATTTTTCAACTTGAGTATTCTCGTATTATTGACAGTCTTATGTATCTGATGAACTGTACAAGACCTGATATTTCCTACACTGTGAGTAGATTAAGCAGGTACACTTGCAACCATGGGCAAGATCACTAGAATGCTCTCTACAGAGTTCTACATTACCTGAGAGGCACCTCAAACTATTGCTTAAGTGATGAGAAGTATCCTGCCGTGCTGAAAGGGTATTGTGATGCCAAATGGATATCAGACTCAGATGAGTGAAAATATACTAGTGGGTACATATTCACACTTGGAGGTGCATATGTATCTTGGAAGTCTTCCAAACAGACATGTATAGCTAGATCCACTATGGAGTCTGAGTTTATAGCCTCGGAAAAGGCTGGAGAGGAAACTGAATGGATACGATGTTTCCTGGGAGGAATTCCACTATGGAACAAGCCTGTGTCTTCAATCGCAATCCACTGTGACAGTCAAGATGTTATTGGTTGCGCAAGGAATAGTGTATACAACGGAAAGTCTATACATCTATTTCAATAGACTTTGAAAAGTCCAAGGATAATATTGCAGATCCTTTGAAGAAAGGTTTATCTAGAGAGGTAGTTAGATCCACATCGAGGGGGATGGGACTTAAGCTCATATGATAAATCACCAAGAAGGATACTCAACCTTGTGAATGGAAATCCAAGATCAAGGTTCAATGAGACAACTAATTTATGGTGATATTTGGAAAACACTATCTTTGTCCCTCCCTATGATGTAACCGCATGATAGTGTTGCCTGCATAATTTAGGATGATCTGTTGAGATCTTAATGGGTTCCATGTCTTTGTTTAAAGCGGGGTGTGGCAGGACACTCTTAATGGACTCACCTATGTGGATGTTGGAAGTAGGGCCGCTTCCTATGAGAATAAGAGATGATTCTCTATAGACATTCATTAAGTTCGGGATTTATCCTACGACCAAAACAGGCACTGTCTGCAAGATCTTGGAAGCATTCGGTTGTGGAATCAAGTGAGGATGTTATTTCTGAATTCCATTCACTGTTGTCGGTTCAATACATTGTGTTCACCGTTCAACTAGAAGTTCCGGTAACCTCTCACTAAGTTAAGGTTCAATCTTTGGGACAGCTTAGCCTAATGTTGATGCCTTCTGTTTTCTCGTTCTTTATCGACATGTTTTATCATTCATATGGGGGATTGTTAGAAAAAAACAGATGTTTTATTAAAAATAAAAAGTGCATGGACCATGTTTTGAACCCAAGACCTATTGCTCACTAGTTGTTTTTTCATTTGAATGCATAAAACATTAGTCCCACATAGACTAAAATCCTTAGAATTTTAGACTTAAATACCATGGGTTTTTCCTTAAGGGCATGGCCCTTTGGGTCTCTAGACTTTTGTGGTTGGGGGAAGACCTAAACTATGGCGAGGTTATCTTTCCGTCCACGCGGTGCTTCGCACAAAAGCACGCACGCCACCGCCGTCCGTCCGGTCGGTTGGGTCGGGCTCGGGCGTGGGCGTGGGTTCAATAAGATCCTATCTTTTTACTGAAATTTTGAATTTGGTCTCATGGTGTCACGTGTGAATTTGGTCTTTGTTTTCTCGCGTATTCTACACGGACAGTTTAGCAGTTCTTCTTCGTGAAGAATCTTTACACGGTCTTTCCTCGTTGAAGAATCTTCTCTTCCGCATGTTTTCTTCACGCGTGCTTTGACTGCCCTACAAAAGCAGCAATTTCTTTAACTATATTTTTCATGCCTGTTTTATTCCTGTCCCTTTTGTCGCTCATTATTCTTTGTAGAAGAATAATTTTTCTGTCACACGTGATTTACGGTTGTCTGTCGCGCATGATTCATTCACTACACCAAATTTAAGGTTTAGCAACGGTGGCGGCGTTTAAAACGGGTCGCATATGATTTATCTCATTTAAAGTCGATGTTGCGATTTTTGCAACGGCTTCATTGCCGTTACAATTTTTTTGTCGCAAATAGTTTATAACTGTTGCGACGTCATAATATCGCAAATGATTTGAAACTGTTGCGACAAGCTAGGTCGCAATAGTTTGAAACTGTTGCAACTCATGAAACCGTATGATACGTAGTTCGGTATAAAATTAGCAATGTTATCCGATCCGGCTATGGTAGTTCCGGTATAAAATTAGCAACACCTTTTGACCGTTTATGAAATATTTGTAACGTCAAAAAATAATTCGGTCAATTTTGACCTGGTTAAAACTAGGGTACCTACTTTCTAAAAATGAGAGTTCAGCGCAAGCTTTTCAAAGAAAACATTCACAACATACAAGAATTCTCTACAACACACCATTGTTCTCCATTTCTACACCACAACATTTGTATACCAAAACATACAAGTATAAATTTCCACTACACTCACAATTCTTCGACAAGTAAATTATCATGTGCAGTTTATAAAGAATGTGAAAGGATATATCGCTAACTAAACATAGTCATTTCCAAAGTTGTTTTATTCTCATTTCCTAGGATATACTTGAAGGTTTTGTCTAAGATATACAAAACTGAAAAAATGCAACAGTGATTGGAGAGTACTTACTACAGAGAAGTATTAACAGTGCTCTTCTCATATTCTACATCCTCAAATTTATCTAGAAGACCTAACTCAGAATTTGTGATACCCAAGAGAACCTGCACAAAGAATATCCATTCATGAGATACCATCCATGACACATCCAGCATTACGAAGAAAAACAAATTCAAAATCCATTGAAGTACAAAAGAATGACAATTCAACTAACTTGCGAGAGAAGAAAACCAAGTCGAGAACATTTTTAACAGATGTGAAACATTAACTGCAGGAAAATAGAGAACTCGGATATGACAAGGAAAGAAACCCAGTTTCTTCGGTTTGAACATAGAGTTGTGTTTAATGACTCTTAAAAAGGAATTCAAAAAGCGTAAAAGGAATTATACCTGCACAAGTTGATGCCGATCCTACTGCAGTTCACTTCTCACTCAGCAAAAATGAACATTAAGCATATACCTCGCAAGTAGACAAAACTAAAGGTCAGACTCCATAAACAAGATATACTTGAAGGTTTTTTGTTTAAGACATAAGAAACTGAAAAAATGAAATAATGATTAGAGAGAACTTACTATCAGAGAAACATTAACACTACGCTTCTCATATTCTACATCCTCAACTATATCCACAAATCCTATCTCGTAATCTGCGATACCCAAGAGAACGTGCACAATGAATATCCATTCATGAGATACATCCATGACACATCCAAAGATTACGAATAAAAAAACAATTCAAACTCCACTAAAATAGAAAAGAATGACAATTCTTTTCTAAGGAGAAAACCAAACTGATGAGAACATGTTTAACAGATTCAAACTTCAATTGCAGTTCACGTCTCCATTTACATAAAGTTGTGTTTAATGACTCCTTTCAAAAGCGTAAAGAAGAATTATACCCGCACGGGCTGATACCGATCCTAGTGCGGTTCACTTCTCACTCAAGAAAAATGAACATTAAGCATAATACCTCGCAAGTAGATATAAACTGAAGGTCAGATTCCATAAACGCGAACTTAATTATATATGTGCAAGAAAGTAGAGTACTTACCAGGGATTTACATCTCCCCATGTGGCTACTACTGCTTCATCAGACTTTAAATGAAGCTACCTGCACAATCACATATAACAGAAAGACCACCCACATATATACATATAGGCTAAATAGAAACAAGGCAATGAAAAGGAAAAGTAGATTCATAACCGGTTTTTGTTCACATACATATACCAAAAAGATCAGTTGTTTCTAGATTAAGTTAAATACTTCTTATGCGCAACTGCATATAAGTCTTTCCTTAAGGAGAATAGGATAAGACCTTTCCTTATGCACAAATGCATAAGAGTATGCATATTAAAGTGTGAACAAAAGCAAAAAAATATTGAAGCCATGTGTTAGACATATATATAAGTGATGCAAGATGGCTGATATATCAATGAAGAACTTCATAGTATATCTCCAAAAAGTAGTGAAGTCGTCTTAATTGTATGCGATGGACTTCTTGGGATGAACCACGAATCCTCCGATTCCAACATCTTTAAAGGTCTCCACAAACTTGGTTAGCTTTTACGGTGCGTTCATCTGGCAGAGAATGTCATCGATCAACACCTTCAAATGAGTAGCAGGTACAGCTGAGCCGTGAGCCATAAGTCCTTGCACACCAGTACAAACTTTACCAGTTGCAATTACATCATCATCCATGTTCAACAATGAACACTGCTGCATACCTGCACCTGATAGAGCTGGTGATAGGGCATCACCAGGTGAACTTGTTTGAGCTGGTGGCGAGACGTCAAGACCAGGTGAACTTATGTGAGCTGCTGAACCTGATTGAGGTGAACCAACATGATCTTGTGAAGAGTTATCACCATGTGAATTGCCACACATGTTCGATCAAAAAATCGATGATGACATTGTATCTTGGATATCCTTCACTGCATGGCATAATGTTCCAAGTCCTTCAATAAGAACTCCTATCTTGCCACTTAAGTCTTCCACCTTATTAGTAAGAGCTCCATCTTTAGACTTTAGTTCAGCCACCTTAGCACGAGCAGAAGCCAGAGATCAACTTGTGTACGAAAACAGGACCTCACAAAGACGACGCACCCGTCCTCTTGAATCCTTCCCAAACAATGAAGTCACTGCACAAGTTTCTTCTACAGAGTACTGCTTCAGTTTTCCTTGATGTCTTCTAGCACCTTAGTAAGTTGTTCCTGTAGTGTTGAGCATCACAATCACTTTCTTATAATACTGATCACTAGCTAGTATAATACAGTTAAATAAGACTACATATAACTGAAAAATAATTTGACTCACATAGTATGGTTGCGCACTAGGTAAAATCACCCCACCCTCCCCGTGAATGAGCTTTAATCCACACATCGAGGTACCGATTTCTCGCCAGGGGTTCGCGGCCATCTAGATTCAAAAACACAATGAGTATGAATTAATCATTGTCCACAACAATTTGAGGTAAGTTGTATCATTGAAATGAATACCTACCAGTTCAGCTCTAACCAAACAATGTGGCTTACGACCAGAGGTATGAGAGTAATCAATGTGCCTAGGACTGTAAAACCACCATAGAACTGAACTAAAGATGAAAAAAAGTGAACAAAGAGGGAGAGGGAGAGGTTCTTTAAGTTTTTAAATTTACTTACAGTTTTATCTTGATTTTTTCAGTTCCTATGTTATTCTTTATATTGAAACTAATACAAAAACCAAAATAAACAAACACCCAATGACCCAAATCTAAACCATCTTAACATGAAACAATCAAATCAATAATATTCACCAACTATCTATGAGTTGTCACTATTATCAGTTCTAAACAATGGATGTGGATCAAGTTTAACACACTATCATCAGTAATCTCTAAACATACACATTCGAGCTAACCTATTTAAGACAAACTTTGGATAAAGATTATGATAGCATAAGAGTTACATAAACATTTAGATTTATTAATACAATTCTAAGAACTAATACATATACTTATGATATCCCTAGTTATATCATACTAGAATTCAATTATAAAAAAAAAAAAAAAAAAAAAAGTTAACAGGTCATACAATTACTTACAATTACCAACTTACATACAATTACTTAACATAAAAGCTACAAAAATAGGCAAATGAACAAAACCAGAAAGATACGTACGAATCGAAAAAATTAAGGCCATAATTAGATGAGTAAGAAGAGATCATAGAAGCAAGGGATGGAAAGGCTTAAAAGTGAGAACATATGGTTGAAATCCCCTGGAAATATAAGTTATAGAGAGCGAGAGAGTAACTAACAACCCTGTTAGAATACAGTAAATAATAGTTTTCCACATCAAACACATATATTATCCTGGATTTTATATACTAAAACAATATAACAAAGGAACCTGTAGGATGCTATTATAGTGACTAAATTTCGAAAAACAAGGTAGCATACAAAATTAGGTCTTGTCAGACTATTAGGCTAATTGGTAATCACATAGACGTGAATCTATACAGGGAGAATATGTTCTGGGATCAAGTTAAGAGGTATCGAATGCAGAGGGGCAGCAGGTTGTTCAAGCTAAGAGATATAGTATGTAAATGAAGCTACAAAATAGATTTAGGATATCTAGTTAGAGAAGAGGTTGAAGAAAGAATCAGATATAGTTATAGCATGAGGAATTAAAGATAGAAAGGGCACGCAGTCACAGTAATGAAAATGCAAATGTGAATGAAAGAGTAAAAGATGAAATTGTACTCGGCCACAACAAGTTATCACTAGTAGAGACGATTAGTACTAATATATATCGATATACATTCAAGGTAGATGTTTATATATGCTTCAGATATTGAGTACTTTAGCATATAAGAAACAACAAAAAAACAGAAATATGCCTAGTAGTGAAAAGTACCAATATTAACTAAACTAGGTGCAAATTTATATAGACAGGACGACAAAACACATATATAAGAGCAAAGAAAAAAAGGTGGAGTAACCACCAGCTCAAACATCTACACACTAGATATATTAGGTAATACTAAAGCAAATCCTAACTTATAATAAAACAGATGATAAGGGGTTAAAAGCCAAGAAAAAAAATCAAATCAAAATTGAAAATAAACAAATACATAAATCTATCAAAATTGAAAATAAACAAATACCTAAATATAACAAATACCCAAAATGAAAGTAGCTTAACATAAAACCAACATTCAACATCTGATTTCATCTATCAAATACCCAAATCAAACACCCAAATTCATACAAAGCAATTATCAAACACCCAAATTTCATCTGACCTAAATTTCAACTTTAAAGAAGAAACGAAAATAAACAAAAAGAAGAAACTTTATACCTAAGATTACCACGATTAGTCACGATGATTAGTTCTTCCAACTGCAATAGTACAACTAAGATAAGTTAGACCTAACAATCGAAAAGTAAAACTAAAAAAAAAAATCTGAATCTAACACAGAGTACGGTGAGAGAGGGTTACACAGTGAGTAGGTGATAAACTGATAGCAGAAATAAAGTTTCTTCTTCACTCAATTTTTGGATCTGGTTTAAGTACAGGAGAGAGTAAAGAGAGAGGGACAGAAAGAGATAGAAAATGAGTGGAGGAGAAGTGGTCGTACAGGAAAAAAGAGGGGGAAGTAAAGAGAAATCCCGCCCAAATGTATTAGGGTGTAAAACATCATGCACACTAGCTTTTCACACAATGGCTGAAACTGTGTTTAAAGTGTAGCCAGCTACACGGGTTTTTAGCACGCGTACAACAGATTTTAGTTGCGAATCGCAACAGAATCAAACTGTTGCGAGTTTAGTCACTGTTTAAAACAGTTGCGAAATTTTAGCAACTAGAATTCGCAACTGAAATTTCGCAACAGCTCATAAGCTGTTGCAAACCTGAGTTGCTAATCCCAATATATGGTGTAGTGATTCTTTCTAACGTTCTAATTTTCGTTATACTATAAATTCGAGAGAAAACGTTCAGTTCGAAAAAGACAGAAACTTATCCTCTTCTCTCCTATTATTTTAGAAACCAAAGTTCTTATTAACATTTCTTTGAAATCAGTTTTAATATCAACTTTGATTGAAGATTACTCTGTTTTCAGAAACCAAAATTATTTCTCTGAAAACAGTTTTGATAATAAATTTTCTTTTACTGCTGCCAAGTTCTTAGAGTACTTTCTTTGTATGCTACGAAGAGGAGTACTAACAGTGGTTGTATCCTGGAGGTGACTTGCCAACTTCTATAGCATCTCAGAGGAGTAGCAGACAATATTACCTTTAGGTAAGCGTATCTTATACGTTTCTTTACTGCGTTTTTGTTACTATCATCAGTGCAGCTCCTGGAACAACAATCACATATCAGTGCAAGCTAAATATTTTTTGCTCAGTTGAATACGAATGTTATCATTATTTCCAACAGAGACATCATAGTATACATTATATCCTCTTTGGCGCTCTTGCATAAATTGTAGATGTGGTCAACATAACTAAGAATGATCACAATCTTAGCATTTGTGGGAAGAACTCCATGAGCGTATCTCCATATGGACATTTGAATACTAGAGGGGAAAGTGTATATTTTCTGGATATCTTTCCAAGCATGGTTGATAAGATCATCTTTTTACTTGTCTTGAATTTTCTTATCACTGAGAGATTTGACTGTAAAATCCCTTTTTTTAGTTGTCCATACATATCTTCGATATTTTTTTTTTCTTCCCCCACTTTCAAGCTGTAATACTTAGGAATATTTTCAACACCTCGGGGGATGCCTTTCAAAATCCAAGAATAAGTTTATTTGGGCTTGTGACCATTATGATAACCTCTTGACTTTCAAAGTGATTTCATTTCATGGTGGAGGACATAATGAGTCCGGATTGGGGTGAGTATCACACAATTTTAGTGATCATAATATTTTTAAATAGTTCCATGTTTCTGAATCCAAGACCTCCCAATTTTTGGATTTAACCGAGATCCGGGCAATGTAATAGATTTCCTTAGGCTTCTTAGGATGTTTATTCCACAGTAAATATCTTTGAACTCTATCCATGTCCTTGCAGGTCTCCTATTAAAAGGTTAGCATATCTTCTTTAGATCCATTGGTTATATTTTTGGAAAACTTACAAAAAAAATTCTATAGACATTATGGTTTTACGAAAAACAACAAGGATAAAAAAATCCATTGTTAGTGATGCAGGGTGGGACAAAATGGATTACATAGTTGAATTGAAAGATTTAATGGGTTCCATGCTAAGAGTGTGTGATACTTAGAGGTGTAAATTGGGATGTGCCAGCACGAGCACATCCCAATACAACACGCTAAAATTTGAGCACAACCCAGCACAACACGTGACTTAGTCCAGCATGGCACAACACGTTAGTTAAATGGGACGTGTTGGGGTTGACTTATTGGCACAGTAGCACAACATGCGGCACGGATAAGCACGTGGCTCAGCCCAGCAAAACACGTTAAGAAAGCATGCATAACATGTACAAATACACCATATAACAAGGCATAATACGTCACATTTTTTGTATATTTCACAAAAAAGTCACTATTCTAGCTAGTTTTTAACATTTTATGCTAGCTTATTTATAACAACACATATAATACCTTAATATTTGGAAAATATATTTCAATATCGTTGTTATAATGTCGTCACCTATATTGAATAAACTTGTTAATTTACTTGAAATAATTTCAAATGATATGTTGTCTAATTAAATTCTTGTGATAACGTACGACTTAGTGATTTCAAATTGTTTATAACATGTGTGCCAGCACGGCACAACACGAAACGTTTATTCGTGTGTTGTGCCCGTGGGCTTTGTTGTACCTAGATTTTGACTAGTAAAGCACATCACGGCACAACACGTTCAAATTGTTGGCATAGCACAACACATGGCACGTGAAGCACTCGACTTCGTGTGTCAGATTGTGCCGGTCCGGCATGTTTTACACCTCTAGTGATACTGATAAGCCTACTTTTCAACTTGTGTATATGAAATGTGAAATTCGAATAATGAAAAAGTAAAAGAAGCTATCTACAAATATGAGGTTGAAGCTGCACTTATCGACATTTATGAATTTTGGGAAGTTGTTAGAAGTCCATTGGTAAAGAGGTGGACTAAAAGAAATACTTCTTCATTCCATTGTTTGGATCATAGTTTTAATTCGAGATATTAGAAAAAGCAAGATAGGATTCGTATCACTACAACTAAGTAATTAACCTATTGAGGAAGGAAATGGTTATAGCATAAACCCCTACAAGTGACGTGATAATCTATATAACAAGAAGTTTGTTGCCGCATCCGCTTTTTGTTATTGTGACAAGAGATTATATTTTTTACCCAATTTATTTCATATTGTCGCTATAATTTTATGATAAAAGTTTCATTTTGTAGCAATAAATTATAGTTTTTAGTTGCACTTGAAAACTATTGTGACTAAAAAATATATTTTACAACATATATATTGAAGATGTGACAATATATAATGTACCAATAGGTATATTTTATTGTAGTGTATGTTTATCGAGAGATTGCTACAAACCGTGAAGATTCTTCTATAAGGATCTTTCCAGAATATGATGAACAAGTAAAGAACATTCAGAGTTAATATGGAAAGTTCTCTTGTGGAGTCTGAGACTTAAGGAGATATGGATTAATGTCCGATAGATATTTTGAAGATACAATTGTGTGGTGGGATTGTAATTACCCGATTCTCCACTGATATCTTCCTCACTTAGTCACTGTGGTTATTCACAGTGCAGGGTTTTTAATAAGCATTACTATCATAATCCAGCAAGAACTTTCCAAAATGTCATCCAATCATGGATTACTCCTTCCTGAACAAGCTTAACTGCATAGTTGTTGTCGACTCTGGAGCCCATGCATTGTGTTGAAATGGCCTCGACTTTAGGAATGAAAAAATGATTACCTATATTCCAATCGACGAGCCATACCTACCGAATCATACCAGTTAATTTACCTAATTTAATTGGGGGCCATAAATTTTAATTGGGGGCCTTGACTTTTATTTGCACCCCAAATTTATCAGGGTGTATTCATCCGATTATGAAAATATTGTTTTTCCCTTGACTATTTTTTTTTCCTTTAAATAACGACTCTAGATTAACGACCCTTCAAAGACACTAACGACTTTAAGGGTCGTCATGGTCGTATTCAAGTCTATTACGACCCTTTAATGAAATTTTACTATTAATGACTCTTCGAAGATAACGACTCTTTCTAGAGAATAACAACTATCATTAACGACCGTCCTCCAACTAACCCTATCTTCCTAATCAGGGTATTACATGGATACAAATAGATCAAGTTTTCTTATGCTACATCCGCCGGTAGCCAAACTTATTTCACAGTCATCTCCATCCTCTTGTTATTAAATAAACTGGACTAGCTAGGTAAAAATTTGGCGGCGGTATGTGTAGTTGTAGGAAATCCTACAACCACATCCTTATTAAAATCTATAAACAATTTAAGAGAACATCGTAAAAATCATAAGAACCTTTATTAAAATCATTAAATCAAATACTAAGTTGTGAGAAAACTCTAACTTGGGAAGCAAATAATATTTCTCTCCCCTAATATATTATCTAAACTCTCAAAAAGATCCCCCACATTACAAGGTCACTCGGCTCCTTCTATAGGAGTTTAAATATTGGAGGACATCTAATAAAGCCCATAATTTCGGATCTGATGTGCGTTAGTGTCGCGTGGACTTTATCATTGACGCACGATTTGTTTACTACCGCACGACCCTTCAAACTTTACTCGTGATTTAGGTGATGTCATCTGATACGCCATTTTAGGTATTTTGTATGCGGTCATCTTCGCTCAGTCTTGGTGATCATCATTTCACATATCTGATAGGTGTGCAGTATTTTGTATCCACAGTATGAGCCTAATGCTTGGTATGTGTAGATTCAAATGTAAGACTTTTATCAAGAGGAGAAAACGAACTATGAGGTCCGACCATCAAAGCATTGGGATGCATTGAGTGAAAGCATCAACCTGGAAGGAGCTTCTACTTTAGAAGTTGATGAGATATACTTAGATGAACCTGGTTAATAACCTTGTCTTTTTGATAAAGAGATTGAAAATGGTACGTTTTAAAGTCTTAGAGCATCTGCAGTGGTAGGACTAAAACCAAAGAGTAAAGAACAAAAAAAAAAAAAAAATTGGTTTAGTCCGTGGTCAGGCGCAATGGTGAGTTCCTAAAATTTGGTCAGGCGCAACTTATTTTATTTTTTATTTTTCTTAATTCGGGCGTAACTTAAGTTACGCCCCACCATCACGCGCAACTATAAATTACGCTCCATTAGGCGCAACTTTAAATTACGCCCGACTAAAACCAAACTAAAGACCATATTTGGTTTGGTTTTTGGTTTTACTCTAGTCTTTGATATTTACTCTTTCTCCATTGCATTTGGTTTTTGGTCTTTGGTTTTAGTTTTGGTCTCCCGCTGTGGATGCTCTTAGAGCAACTGCAATGGTGCGATCAAAACCAAATAGTAAAAACCAAAAAAAAACTAAAAGATTTGGGTTTAGTACGTGCTGTGACGCTACGGGGAAAAACTAAAAACTAAAAAAATTTCATCATTTTTTTTTAATATTTGGGCGTAACTTAAAGTTACGCCCCATCAGGCGAACTTATTAGTTACGTCCCATTTCTTTTTTTTTAATTCGGGCGTAACTTTGAGTTACGCCCACCATCAGGCGCAACTTCAATCTTCGTCCCATCAGGCGCAATTTTAATCTACGCCTGACTAAAACCAAACCAAAGACTAAATATACTCTAGTATTTGGTTTTACTTTGGTCTTTGATCTTTACTCCCTCTCCACTGCGTCTGCTTTTTACTCCAAAATTTTAGTATTAGTCTGCGACTGTGGTTGCTCTTAGGACATCATTATTAGTCTAAACGTTTTGTTAACACCGGGGCAATCTGACTATACGTGGAACATTTAAAAAGCAAAAAAAATTGTTCATAAGAGTCTTTAGATGCACAATGTAAGATAATGAAATTATTTTTTGGGATTACCATTAAATTTTTGGGATTACCATTCACAAGGAAAGGGTGTATAGCCAAGAGGCAAGGCATGATCCCTTACGCTGTCTTCTTGGATACCTTGAACCATTGGACTGGATTGAGCTAATCTCGTATCTTAGGTATGATTCTATCTCTTACCCCTTAATGATATCCAGGTGCTCCTCACATTAAAGAGAAGGAGAATGCTCCTAAGATGTACATTCCGGTCATGCCATTGAGTCTCGCCTCTACATGTTCAATCTCGGGTCTGATGGTTATGCGTTCAAGGTAGCCGCGAAAGTCTTCAATCAAATAGCCGAGATTATAGCAGTCCCTACTGGCATCAGAGGTATGAATCTGGTAAACGAGTAGGAAAGGATTGGACTGATCTTGTGGTGCGAGGTTCTCTTCCTTCTTTATGCCTTTCATGTTCACCGAAGCTAGGACTCCCGCGTTAAGGAAAACTTCCATCCGAAGCTAGGAGTGACGTTGGAGCTTTCCTTGACCATGTTCTTCTCATTCTTGACTCTCCTTTGACTCCAGAAGCAGGAAGATGTGGGTAATCAAGAAGGCTGTCACAAGCAGTTAGGTATGCGATAAAGACCAAGGAAATCTTACCACTACTGCCGGCACATGCCTCTCGGCTTACTCATCTTGTTAGGTATGGGTTGCTTGCTTCACTGGTGGACGAATCTGGAAGTCTATGTAGGAGCAATCGTCGTACTCTTCCTGAAGTCTATAGGTTCGAATCGTATCTAGTTAGGAAGATCTAAGGCTCCCTAGGGATGTGCGGTTAAGGCATTGGACTGTGACTCATTAGGATCATAGTGCTCGCCTAAAGAAGGACTTCCAAGCTACCTTTGATGCCCAAGACTTCCACCTGTAGTCGAGATGGACAATGCTACCTGTATTCCTTAGCTTCCCTCTCTATCCCTTTTCTCATTGAATATCTTTCTTTCTTTCTTGTTTTGGCTTACCCCATCAAGATCACTTTTTGTAATGGCTCTTTTCTTGCTACTTTAGCTTCAGGTATAGTACAACTTTCTGGATTCGTTTCATAGCTGTATGGCTGTTCCAATTGGTGGGATGGTTGAGGTAGAGATGAAGATCCCATCCCGGGGGATATGCATCTCCTTTGGCGCCTACAAATAGAATTTTATAATCCAGGAGATAGCAACCACTTCCACGGAGCCTCCTGGCTCATAGCATTCATTCTGGTAAGGAGAGCGTTTTCAGCAGTGGCTTAGCGCCCCGCTTTATTATCTTTAGAAGCCCACCGATCCTTGACTTGACTAGCAATAAAGGATCGATTGAAGGAATTATGTATCGTGTTTTGGATTTTTCGATGGAGATAATGATGCAAGCATGCGAGTTATCGGTGGGTACCAGTTGGAAGACAATATACATTGGAGCTCAATCTTGCTAAAAGAGGTGGGGATTCACTACAACACTTGGTAGACGTTTGTCTTATTCAAACTTTTTTTTTTTTTTTTCAAACTTCGGTTTCCAATAATTAGATGTATACTCCTTAAGCAGTGGAGTTGTTAATTTCTTTGAAAGCGTCTCTTGGTCTTTTGCTTGGTACTCGTTAATTTCTTACAATTCCGTGTAACACTCCAAACAACGGACACGAAAACTCACTTCTCCATAATGGAGATGAACTAAAAGAATCGAAAATCAGTTGCCACATACTCCCGATTAATACGCTAGATTATTGAGATACAACCTGCACATCCAATGCGCACATGAACCCTAGCCAAAGTCCCTATTTGGGGTTCATTAATTCCTTACAAATCATATCTTATGTTCCAAATTTGATAAAATACAGGGAAAAACATGATGCGAGATTTCATAATAGCATGCACATATACTCACCATGTCATAGAACACTAAAAGAATTTAATGCAGGGAATTGAAATCACTAGCACTGCAACGTGTACAACATAATGAAATATGTTTAGGCGCACAAGGTGACCAACTGCGTTGTTGCTTATTGTTGGTGATGTGGTTGCTGTCAGCCCACAATCTAAAACTCCATCAGGTATCTGCTTGATCTTGTCTACAGCAACAGCAAAAATGACACCCATACCCATGTGTAAATGCGGTTCAATGTGACAATGAAATGGCCAAACACCTGGATTATCAGCGATGAATCTTATGGCTGTCCATCCATAAGGGAAAACAACTACAGTATTTCTCAATGGTGGGTTCACCAAATTCAAATTTTTCTCATCATTTTCTTCTGAAAATTTTCCATCTCCATAACCCAAGACCCAAAAATCATGTCCGTGTAAATGCCATGGATGAATCTCACTCACACCCTCCTCTCCCAATACATTAGCATTTTGGAGAATGACATCAACAATTTCCATGTGCTTAAAATTATAAACACCACTTCCGTACGTCGAATTTGGGTTGGCTGGTGGTTTCGTTATATCGTAAGTAGAGGGGAAAGTCTCTGGTGGTGTCGTAGCATTGAAACCATTTTTCAATCCAAACTTGAGTGAACCTAGATATGGCGTTGCTGGTAGAACTAAAGAGATATTGTTTACTGACCATTTGACATAGCCATTAATCTTGGTTTGGGTATTTAAGAGAAAGATCCTACGGTCATGATGAACCGGAGGTCTGGGTATTGCTGATGGGTGGGGCTGGAGGAAAATTCCGTGTAAACCCAATACTTTGTTGGTGAAATTTTTACTTTGAGCTAAATCATCCCATGCAGGAGACAGAGGTGGTGGAAAAGGAGGCTTTATACCAAAAACTGAATTTGGCTTGTAGTGTAAGATTGTAAGTGCTGGTGGAGGAAGAGGGGGTTTTCTTCCTCTTTGACTTACTGAAACCCAGTAGTTCACTGATGGATCTTGACCCGTGTTAAGAATAACGGAGTACGATTCCCCTGAATAAATGTCGAGGTTGGTAACATATTTCGGTTCAAGGTAATTCCCGTCAGCTTCCACCAATAGCATCCTGTGATTCTGAAATACAGATAAACACATATCATGCTAATTAAAGTCTGTGGATCCTCTCAAACCAATTGGCAATAATGAGGCAACGTGGGAAAAGTGTCCTTCACATTATACGGTATAGTTGAAATCCTTACCGCGATGACCAAATTAAGGGAGGCTAATGAAGTAGTGCTTGCAATCCTCAATCTGTAAAACTTTCTTGGTTCGACACTTAGAACATATGGTTCGCATTGATCAGATGGTCGACCGTATATATTACAAAAATTTGTTGTATTATCGTACTTGGCAGCTATAGAACAGTTGTACTGTCCTCTCCCGTTGATCAAAATAGACTGGAAGAAAGAAATTACATATATAATTGACTACGTTTTTTTTCTGATCGGTATAAAATTGACTACTCAAATAAAACTGTCTTTGTAAATTTTAGGCAAGGGATGATACATAGCTCATATTCATATACGTATGTACATACCTGTGGCTCACCGATCCACCGGAAGGGATTGGATGACAGAGCAACTTCTTGATCATGAGCACTTTGATGCCACCAATCACTTAATAGTAGGTTTATTTCACCATGATAAGGGAAAGGTTCTATCTTACCATCTGCAACGTCAACGATTAAGGATCCATATAACCCAGCTGCTCTTTGCATTTCGTAGTGTCCGTGGTAGAAGTATGTACCCGCCTTCACGAAGTAATTAGAAAAACAAGCTAATATTTATAGTGCACCACGGATATTGCAGGATATAAATTTTTGGTTGAATATGTGTTGCCAAAAGACGAAAAGACTACAATTATACATACCCTGTCAACTATGAACCTGTATTGAAAAGTCGCTCCTGGGTTGATGGCACACTGTGAGACGGAAGCAGTTCCATCTGCCCATGGTGTATCAAGCTGTCTGATACCATGCCAGTGAATGACAAGACCTTCCTTTGTGTTCAGTTTGTTGCTAAGGTTAACAACAATGGTATCACCAGCTTTAGCCCTTATTTCTGGACCAGGAAACTGACCATTTATACCTATAACAGTATTTTCAACACAATCTGGTGACCATTTTATATATGCGACTTCCCAGTTGTATGTCTTCAATTCAGCAGCATCAACAGTAGTATTCTCAAAAATTAATGTTAAAAACATGATTGTTACAAGAACACTACTAATTGTATGTGATCTCCTTAAGCTGATGAATAAACCACCCATAGCTCTAGTTGATTGTTAACCAGAGAGGATTGTTAACTGAAGATGGTGTTGTTGATAGTAGAGATCTATTTCTCTCTCTATATATAGATAGATGGATAGATGCAGATACAAATACAAATAGTAAGATTCTATTCATAGTAAACTCTTGAGTTTTTTTTATTTATTGATTATGTTTTGATCAAAATATGATATGCCAACTATATACATAGTTGTTGCACATGCATATTTATTTATTTTCTGATGTAAGTTGCAAATGCATTGTATTAAGAAGTGCATTATTAGTATAAGTCAAATACGTTATAGAGGAGGGTGTGTGTATCAATTACCAAAGGATAAAAAAAGAAAAGAAAAAAAAAAGATGTTCTTATATATCAACTGGGCAGAATCAATAATATATAATATGTATCTTAATTGACGAGGCAACTGAACAAGTGGTTAAGTCAACGTAATTATTAGCAAATATACATAGGCAATGTTGGAAGCAAAGTCGATCGTATGCATGGTGACGATATGAATGAATAATGTCCCTTGGTTTCGATGAAAAGCCATCAATTAATTACGAGTTGATATTGCCATTCCTGAAATTTTACGCGCTTCATCTGAGAACAAAAATATCTTACCTGCTCAGTTATTAGAAGCTTAATGTACGACTTTAATGATGATTAATTGGGATACCCTCTTACATATTTAATACTCCATACTTTATACGGGGAAATTAATGGTTTAAGGGTCTATACACGCAAATGATGCGTCTTAATGTGATTTAGACAAGATAAATTAACATTAGTTACAAATATCGGTAGGTATATGATTCCTTGAAGATATAATAAACAAGACTTGTAAAGATTTTCCTTGGAATGCAGAAAATACCACGCAGGCTACGTACTCTATTCTGGAAAAACTCCCACAAGCTCGGGTGAAGTATATAAACATGAAATATAACTCTGTGACAGATTACATTGCAAAAAAGTGCGTCTTAAACATCTTCGGCACATGTACAAAAGTATGTAAGATCAAGTTTTGAAATCTAGTGTTGATTCTAATGTTTTTGACAAAAATAAGCTTATAAATATTTTGTACTATATTTTTTGATTAATATAATTTAACCTTCTCATCAAAAAATAAATAAATAAATAAATATCTGATACTCTTTTCTTAATTCATCTATATCATCTAAAGGTTGCTGAATTACATTTATCTCAAAATTTAGGGCTGAGAAGGTTGACTCGGGTTGTTCAGTGATGTTTCTATCACTAGATTTTGGTGTATCAATCCTATAATAAGGATTATTAACTTGTTGTGGAGTTTGTTTAACTCCCTCTATTGTAATATCATGGTTATCATTCATAAAATTATTTATTAGATCTATATAAGAAGACGAGGATACAAAAGGTCTTGGAGTACTTCCTTCACCATCCAAAAATTTAATTCTTGTTTTTCTACAAGATGTAAATTGTATTTCTACATCTCCATCTTCATATTCAATAATTTGCCTAAGGTTTTGGTTTTGGCATGGTTTTGTGGGTACTTCAATTTGCAAAGTCCACTTTTCTGGGAGGGTAACCTGGTCCCATTTAATTGTTCTAGGTATCACAATATGAGCTTTTCCTATATTTGTATGGAAAAGGGTGGTTTTCCCCTTAGTATCATAAATTTGGGCATTTGGACACAATGTGCTCATAACCTTATAATATATTCTATAAACAACCGCTAAGTTTTGAGATCCTGTGACCATATCAAACCCCTGAGTTCTATCATTTAAGGTTAGAGCTTTAAGGAGTCCTGGATCACTAAGGGATACTGAAAAGTTTGGGAAACAATTGAAATATATTGGTCATGATATCAAGAGTGAGGACAGTGCAGAAGATCTTGATGCCAATGACGATGACTGTTTTATAATATTATCTTAAAAAGTTTAAGTTATTTTTGAAAAGCAAGACCGACTCCACTACTTTTCAAGGACACGTATATGCTTTTCTTGAAGGGAAACTTATATGGTCCATTATTTCTTTGGTTATGTCGGCCACTCTTATTAAGTGGGTTTTCTTTTTATCTTTCCATGGATATTTACTACCACGAATCCTTCTCATATTGGTTGTTTCTTGTTCATGATAAGATTCTTGGTTTAAGAAATCTTATCTCTTTATTTTCTTTCCTCTATATATATCCCAGTGTAGTAAAGAGAAAGGGGTAAGTTTTTCGAGTTGTAAGTTCTTTAAGTTTCAAGTTTGAGCGTGAGTTTGAGTGTGAGTTTTCTTCTTGTAAGAGTGTTTTCCCATCTTTGTGTGTAATTTCAAGTCTGCTTTGGTGAGCTAATCAATAAATAAACAACTACTTTGTAAGTATCTCCGATATCTATCTTTGTTTTATTATTTAATAATTTACTATTTATAATTTACTGTTCATAGGTTCTGTTTATTGTTACTATTCATCATTTCGATCCAATGTCAATTTATACAACATTTTTTTATCTAAATCTTTAATTTATGGACAACCTGGTGCTTACGTGAAAAATTTATCTTAGTTTTGCTCTTGTCCACTTTAAATTTGACGATGCAATTTTGTGCACCCATAGATTGCAGTAAGTTTTTATATATGGTAGACAAGAAATACTTTTTTATTCATAGGTCCGCTAATTTACACTCAAACACGACCATGACAAAAAAAAAAATTATTGGGATTATGGACCATATATAAAAGTGGAAACTGGATATGACTAAATTGAGCTATTGAGATAAAAAAATACGCGATTAAGAACAAGTTTTAGGCCGAAGAATTTCATCTTCCTAATTTCATAACATATCAACACTTAAAATAGATCATAAAATATAAGTCTAATGGTGGAAATTTTTTGACTGGGGCAATTATTTTTATGACCCTAAAAAATATGTGTCTTACTTTTATGGCCCTAGGGTCATAGAAATAATTATGCAAATTATTCTGTTGGCCGTGAAACAAATGTGAATATTTAGTGCACACATTCTAGTTGTGCATATTTCCTGCTCGAATTCTAATCGTGGATATTTTGTACACAACTTCATATCAATGTGTTCGTTCATCTTTAAAAAATGGTTTTATTAATTTATTTAATGTACATTTTATAATATAAACCATTATGAAAGGTTAGTTAACATTGTGGATAATAGTTCCTCACTAGAAAAATATTGTGGATAATAGATGCACACCGAAAATAGTCGTGGATAATATCTGCACACTAAAAAAAAAATACTTTGAATAATAGTTGTACTTTAATAAAAAACCTGTGGATAATATCTACACACAAATAAGAAAAAAAAAAGTGAAAATCATTTAAGGAATAAAAAGTGAAAAAAAGTGAAAATCATTTAAGGAATCATTTGGGAAAGCTATTTCTGGTGTTGTTTCTCGAAAACACACTAAATACTTGGACAAGTGCGTTTCACACGGATATGGTCTGGGGGTCTTGGCTTTTACCACTTTAGGTGAGTTGGGGGAGGATACTTTGCATTTTTTTAAGCGTCTGAAGAATTGTTTAGCTAGTAACGACGCAAGTAGAGGAATTGGTAGTTTTATTTTTCATAGATTAGGCATTGCTATTCAAAAAGGTGTTGGAGCCCAACTAGTGGCTAGGTTACCAACCCAAGGCTCTGTTTGATTTTATTGATATAAAAGTATATTATCTTAAGGAATAAAATTTTCTAAAAATACGAATAATTTGATATCTGTATTTACGCTCGTTGGATTGGTCTTTCAAAAACCTTTCTAAATATATAAAATTTGTCAAATTCCTACATATGGTTTGTGAGATATGTTATATTGAAGTTGGTTTGACAATAATACCCTTCAAGAATTTAGTTTATGTCAAATTTTAACAAAATTCAATTATAACTGAACGAAAACTTAACGTTTACATAGTAGGCAAGCGAGCAACAAGCTGTGCCGCCAGCCCTTTTTTAATAGCAAAACCTATCCTATTAAAAATAAAATCTCGTGAACCAGGAGTCATGACATTGTTGTGCATGACTTTCTGAACCCTCTTGAGTAGTCCAACTGCTTCCGGAGAAAAATAAACAAACGTATCAAAATCAAAGGGGACAAAACATGCCCATTGTCAACACACGCTTTCTCATGCTTCGATATGTTACCTGAGGCAGCCCTTAGCGCTGCTTGCCCGACTGTAAATGTGCCATGTACAATTCCTACCAAGGGAGATAACCCAGTGAGGTCAACACATGTGTGTTTCCCATTAGCCCATCTAAAAATAAGAACATCTGCTAGTCTTAGTGTTGATCTCCCTTCAAGTGGGTCTGTCAGGAAATTCACTGGTGCTTCTTTATTTGATGAAATGCCAGCCCTCTACAGTACATCATACAAGACATCCTTCACACGATCATGTCTATATTTAAAACCAGGGTCTACCTTACAATGAACTGCAGGTTCACCATATGAGTCCAAGCATCCTGTGATGCAAGCAGGGCAGCGAGAGTCGGATGGATAGATCGGTATCATTAACCTGTATTTGAGGATAGAATGGTACTCCAAAGGAGACATCTTTTGTCCAAGCCCCTCAATCGGAAAAGCCATAAGAAAATATTGGGCATGTGCTCCTTGCAAACAACCAAAAACCTCTTTTTGTCTCTCTGTTAGCATGTAAACAGAGAGATCAAGAACCGCTATCAATGTCCTTAACAGCTTTACCAAAAAGAGCACTCGCCAGGGTGCTTTGTGTTTTAGGGGGGGCGTTGTCTTTATTGGTGAAGCAGTTAAAATCAAAATCAAGAAGATTTACTTTTAATGTTTCCAAAGCCTTATTAAAATTGTCATACATAACTTCCACACCACTTCTCCTCAATATGTGCTCTTGTAACCCCCAGGATTGTACACGCGAATCCAAGAAAACATATTCAGACGCTTCCCTAGAAGTGTAAAGGCCAAGACCTCCATATCTGATAAGTAGAGTAGATAGTATCCACTGCAACTCTCCAAAGAACGGTCCCCCACAAACCACAATGCCTTCCACCACTTCTATCAAGCCTCTATCAAATATATCTACCGCCTCCATAATATAGTATGGGTGACAAATACGAAGGCCAAAAAGAAGCTTGGAGATACCCATACATGTTCGTAAGAGAAGCAATTCACTTTGAGGATCGTGGAGCTTGGATAAAATCTTCATCAAATCTACTGCTTTTTCAGCCCTCTTAATAGCAAGGCCCTTCACAAAACCATCGTCGAGGCTAACCGCACCACCCAATAGTTTGAATCCCTTATCCGGTCATGAGATGTCGACATGAAACATCCCATCACTTATCCTTCGTCCATCACAAGAAGGCCAAAATATTTCAGTTTTATTAATATTCAATATAAGACCAAGCGCGGGCCCTTCTGTTTTGACAATAGCGAGTGCTTTTGCCACTTCTTCGGTGTCTCCAATAACAGTACCATCATCAAGATACCAGGAGTGTAGGGATAATATGCAATGCTCATTTATCTTAGCTATAAGCTGATGAAGTACCAGAGCAAATAACAAAGTCCCTAAAGGGTCGCCTTCTTGTACTCCTGTAGATGAGTAGATAAAGGAGACCCCCACATACAGTCGTGTAGGTTAACCATACAAGTATTCTACCCAAGTCGATATAGATGGACAAAGCTTACGTACCTCAGAAAGCATAGTTGTTCGGTCAAATATGTTAAAATCATTGATGAAGTCCACAGTTAGCATAGAGAGACAAGCATCCACATGATGTTTACTGACAAACCTATTCACAGCATGTAGGATCACCTCAGCACCACCTGAAACACCTACTCCAAACTGTAAATACTGTAGATACACTGCCATGTCCTTGCCAACCCCTTTCATTGCCGCTTTGGACACTAGTCGACGCCAAATTGTCCCAACAGCAATGGGCCTGATATTCTTATCCGGTTTAAGGAGGGGTGTTAAGGGATCCGATGCAACGAACTCCGCTAGGTTAAGAGGGCATCTCCCACCAAGCCAAATATTAACAACCCTAGTTATGGTCGTGACCATATCCGCAGCAAAAGTTGAGCCTTCCCCACAGAAAGAATTCAATAAATGTTGTTCCCGAAGGCCATCCCTTCCACATGAAGTTCCCTTAGGGAACGATTTAATATAACTAAGAATGGTACCTTCTTCGGCCACTAAAGGATTCTCATGCAACGTACAGTTTGGTTTCCGTGAAGGAGGCATAGTCGGATGCTTATCCTCAAGTGATTTCCTTGTGTTCTCGTTGTACGGTGCCACCCCGGATGAACTGATAGCTTTAACAGCCGTTGTAAAGTGCCCATCCGCAACCTTGCACAAACAAGTAGAGATATTGGTGGAGAGCATGATGTCTCCCTCTGTGTCGTCATTTAATCTAACACCACCTATTTCCGGCATCTTTAAAATCTCACGGACAAGCTTTAGAGTCCCACTCGGTTCACCCCAAAGTGCGAGTGCTTTCAGAATTTGTGTTTGTTGTGTCGCCTTGCGATTACCAGACTTGCATTCATCCATACCCTTAGGTCGGAACACTCTCAAAGTGCATCGCGGGAGCAGGAAAAGCCTGACCCAATGTTTAAAAACTTTAGGTTCTGCCGCTATTTTGTGTAGTGCTTCCTTCAGGGCATGAGAAAAAGCTAACCTGCACCCTTTTGGAATGCTCTTAAAAGTACATACCGGGGCTCTAAAGACTACATCCACAGTTAGTTCATTCAATTCAAGATCGCTATCAAGCTGCACTAAAATATCTGGTAGACCAGGTCTAGGCACTCCAATAATTATTTCAGCTACTTCACCAGAACTCTAACATATCTCAGTCTTAATATCAGTGTCCCCTTTATGCTTGCACGCTCTGCTCCAAGCTTGAATGCTCATACATTCGAAGCACAACCATTATCTTAAAGTTCTCAGAGTTTCCTCTTAACTCACGAAAACATCAACATCAGTTCTTATGGGATGTTGGAGTGCAGTCTTCCTTTCTTTATTCCAGAGGTGTTGTCTCTTCAGGTGGGGAATCAAACATGAAAATCCTTTACTCCCAATACCCCCATCTGGACAACCATGAAAATCTCTAAACGGACATATGATGATACCTTTACCTGCAATAGTCATTGAAGCATAATGACAGACAGTTGGAGTGCTTAAATATATTATCCACTCTTTGGTTCAGAAACACACAGAGTAGCACCCGATTACAAGCAGTTTTCTAGGTGTGTGAAAATCCAAAAACACAAAAGCAAGCAAACAATATGAGTATGAACAAGGAACTATATAACCAATCCAGATCACCATTAGAGTAACAACATAGAAAACATAAAAACTAAAATAAAACGAAACCCCCAAACCACTCTAACCCATCGAGATGATGGTGGTGGAAATGGGGGTTTGCTGCTGGTATTTTACAATAGATTACAATGTTAAATTTTAACATCATTTAACATATTTATTAATATGACCCTCCTCCTCTTTTTTTTTTTAACCTAGCTTGATAGAGGTATACCCAATTTTAAAGGGACTCTTTTTAAGGATTTTAGGGGGAGTCCTAATGGGTAAGTTACAAAACTACCCGTTCCCAATATAATTCGAATTACCCTAAATCAGTTTTCATTCTCTTCATTTCATCTTCTTCTCCTCCACAAACACATTACCGGATCCTCCATCCCCCACCACCGAAACTCGTCGATTAATTCGTTAACATCGTCGATTCCAATACTCCGATTAATCTTCATCAATGGATATGCCAAGACCTAGGGAAAGTTGCATGAAAGATACTAATAGAAAACCTAATCAATACAACCCCGTAATTGCAAAACTAGTTCAACAAAAAGTCAAGAAAAAACGGTTGAAGAAGAATAAATTGAACCCGCTCAAAACTAATAAATGGTGCGATTAAGAAAGCAAGGGCCTACTTGATCTCACTCGAGTACTTCAATTTCATGTTTGCATGTCAAATTAGGTCAGAAAAATCGATTTTTTTTATTTTCAGTTATTTTCGCCGTCAAGTTATTATGTTATTGACCCTGCTGGC
This sequence comes from Papaver bracteatum, assembly GCA_023529315.1. Lineage (NCBI taxonomy): Eukaryota > Viridiplantae > Streptophyta > Magnoliopsida > Ranunculales > Papaveraceae > Papaver > Papaver bracteatum. Next base: position 323,038 of record JAJJWX010001484.1, on the reverse strand, counting down.
TTTTCATAGTTAGGGTTTGACCGGCAGGCTCTTAGGTTGAAGATCGTGCCAGCTGTTGAATACCTATAACTAGTACTTGCAGGGTCGGCAAGTTATTCAACCTCAGACCCTGCCGGCGTCTTTTTTTTTTGTTAGCCGGGTTGGTTATAAATTTTTACCTTGACGATTGTATTTCAAATTTTTGTGTCTCCCGATGCCTTGAATTTTAAAACCGGAATGGTATTTGGATAAAACCATGCTGGCTGTTTGTTAGACGGAAATGTATGGGTAATGGACCTTGCCGACTAGTTTGGTGAAAAATCCTTGTATCTACTATGTTCATATTTGTTATAAGACAGTAGGTTATGTGAATCATACCATGCCGACTGCTGTTTAGCCGGCATGTAATTTAGATATCGACCATCCGACCATTTATATGCCAGATTTGTTATATATGTCTACCCTGTAAAAGGCAAAGAATAAAGCTATGAAAGCTCTTAGCCCTCCTTTAAGACCTCCTCGTGTTGGTGACAATGATGATGATGATGGTGGTGATCAAGACATTCCACCTGTTGGAGGAGGTAACGATGATGATAATGATGATGAGGGTAGAGAAGATGAAATTGTTGAAGAGGAAGAGGGAGAAGAATAAGAAGAAAAAGAGAAAGAAGTTGGGGAACAAACTCAAGCTAATGTTCAATGAACTGAAACTTCTACTTCAACTGAAACCGGAAAGAATAAGAGGCTTATCACTAAACCAGTTGATTCTCATATTCCTCCCCCTCACTTGATGGTTAGATTGAAAAGAGGTGAGCCTCCAAGGTGGACCCTAGAAGATGGTGGAAATGTTCTTTTTGGATATAAAGACTCATGGGCATGTACGATCCATAATACTATCCTAAGTAATCTCAATCCATCTTTGTTTTTTATTTAAGTGTGTATCTATCTTAAATTTACGTCAAGTGTTTGTATTTATTTTCATTTTGTATTTAGGATCACAAGCATGTCGTCCGTCTCATGAGGCGCCAAGTTTCATGTTCACTGACTAAGACTTGGGATCTTGAGGATGAATATGAGGAGGTGAAAGTGATTTTCAAGAACTCCAGGTTGTGGCCTGTGGTGGAGAGTTCGAATATTGAGCATGATAGAGTTACCGTATCTGCATTCTGTGGGACACTACACTATATTCAGCGATTAGTAACTAAAATTCGTAACCAACATGTAGCCGTCACGAATTAGTGACTAAAAATTTCAGTTACGAAAATTTAGTGACACCACATGTTCCGTTACGAAATTTTACCACTTTAATGTCGGCCCAGCCCGTGTCACGATTAGTAACTGCTGGAAAAAAATCGTGCGAAAGAACCGTGTGCAGAGTAACACACAGTAACACCCTCCTGAGAACCGTGTACATTCTATCAAGTTTACCCTATCGTGTGAATAAACCGCACAAATCTTATCCCCTTCTTCTCTCTTCAGTCTTCTACTGCTTTAGCGATAAAACTAGGGTTTAGTGAACATCACAGAAATCTTCTCTTCATCGATCGATTTGGCCGATAAACATCACAAAAATCTTGTCAATACCTTTCAAACATCACCTACATTCCCCTTCTTCTCTCTTCAGGATCGATTTATCCATCCTCAACATAGAAGTTTTTGCGACTTTCATATCCCTTTCCTTCTATGACTCGCTATCTATTTTGTGTGAAGCGGACTCACACTAGAAGTCTAGAAGAAGAAGATTTGTCGTCTGTTATTAGGTTAGGTTCTCACCGTCAATCAAAAAACACCTCTTTTTTCTTCGTGTTTTTCAATCTTCATCTTCTCTTTATCTTTCAGAAATTTCAGAAACCCTAATTTAATTTATTTATATTCAATTAAGATTTAGGGTTATTTATTGTTATTATGAGTATGGAAAGTATTGTAGGTGCTAAGTATAAGTTAGGAAGAAAGATCGGCAGTGGATCCTTCGGTGAAATCTATCTTGGTTAGTTTCTCTTCTCCGATTCTATTTGATTTTGATGTTAATTTGATTGATTTGTTTTAATGAGGATCCTGATTTTTTTTATTTATTTTGATGGATTTTTCAGCAACTCATATTGATACAAATGAGATCTTTGTTGTTAAGATTGTAAGTATTGGTTAATTGATTTCTCAAATTTGTTATGATTTTTGCTGAAATTTCACCTGAATTTGATTATGAAATTTACTGTTTTTTTTAACAGGAAAACACAAAGACAAAGCACCCACAGCTTCTATATGAAGAAAAATTGTATAATATTCTTCAAGGAGGAAGTATGTATTATGTTATTACTAGTCATTAGTCTCTATACCTACTGAATTTTATTTTATTTTCGTCGAATTTGGGGATTCTCTAATGTTTTGATTTGATTAGGTGGTATTGCGGGGATAAAATGGTTTGGGGTTGATGGCGAAGAGAATGTTTTGGTCATTGATTTGTTGGGACCAAGTTTAGAAGATATTTTTATATACTGTGGAAGGAAATTTTCGTTAAAAACAATCTTAATGTTGGCTGATCAAATGGTTAGCAACAGTTGATTTAATTCGTTCAATGTTTTAGTCAAAATACTTCATAGTTTGTTTAGGCGGTCTTCCTTTAATGCTCTTAATCTCATATGGAAATATGGTGTACTGTCTCTGTTCTAACACATGTCAGTATCTATTTTTACAACCACCTCCTATAGCGACTGGAAGTCGAGCAATGCCAACAGATGCTAACAAGCATAGAGGTACCCTCTTACAATATGCACCTTGGGTAACTATAGTATGTTGGTGTTGAAATCTTCTGTGGTTTTCTCCCTTCTTCATAATATAAGATGTTCAGCTTCACATGAATAATAATGCTCTCTTTGTGTTTACTTTTCAGGTCTATATCATTGATTTTGGACTGGCTAAAAGATATCGGGAGTCTACTACTAACCCCCACATTCCTTATAGGTTTACATTTTTCGCTTGTTATGATTTTGGTGTAAAAGCGAGTGATTTCCTTTGTTTGGTCTTTTAGTTTAACCAACCTTAAGTATCAACACTAAGATCAATTCCGCTAATTATTTGCTCAATTTTTAATAATTATATTTCTGGTGGTTTATGCTTTGACGGTTTTGCCTTAACTGGGAATACTTGGTACAGTTTTATACATGGGAAAGTTCTATTATTGTTTATTATCTTCTTACCTCATCATCATCGCCAAGACTTGAATTTTATAAACTTAATTTTCTTTCTATATTTCAGAGAGAACAAAAGTTTAACAGGTACTGCTCGATATGCGAGTTGCAATACTCACCTTGGCATTGGTATGCAAAATTTGACATAGCTTTCTTTTCTTAATTAACTAGAAGTGAGTATTTCCAATACTCACAATGGTTTCCTTCTGCAGAACAAAGTCGGCGAGATGATTTGGAATCTCTTGGTTATGTGTTTTTATACTTTTTAAGAGGAAGGTATGATCTTTCCCCTAATCCCAATTCTATGAAATACGACTATGACAAAATCTTTGCAAAATCATTTTCGGCATAAATCGTAGAGCTCAACCCTGATTGGTGGTAGCCTTCTTCCACCTATATGGATCTGGGTGCTTTAAGTAATGATATTTCCATGTTCTGTTTATCCTAGCTTTGTATATTTTTCTGATGATGACACTTTTTTTTAAAGTATTCCCTGGCAGGGTTTTGTGCAAGTCCCATCCGGTGGAGTTTGCCTCGTACTTCCATTACTGCCATTCTTTGACATTTGATCAGCGACCAAATTATGCTTTCACTCGTGCGCGCAATCAGGTACTATATTAGTATTAATTACTTTCACATGTTAGGTTTGGTTGCTGAGTACCAGGCTTAAAAGACATGTCACAATGTGATAAAGTTAGTCCAGTAACATTTCTACGGGACAATGCTAATAATTTAGGGGAGACAAATGAACAACACTTGTCAGGACAATGCTAATAATTTAGGGGATCCATTCACGTTCTTTTTGCAAGATACTGGTGGTTTTTCTTTTCTAAAGCGGCATGCTGATGAATACCTTCTTGTGCTGGTTTGTTTTCTCAACAGCTGCCATCGCAAGAACTGATGGCTAGGGATTTTCATGGGTTATAGTGGCACTTTCTCCCTGTTTATTGTGGTAAGTTAGACTCTACCTTGATTATGAATTTTTGATTATGAATTTTCTATGAATTCAGTCCATCATGGAGTCAGTATTTTTTCAGTACTAAATATATCTGGCACAATGAAATCATACTATGTTTTGTTAATCAATACCGGTTGTTCTGCATAAATTTCATTTTCTCTTCGCACTTTTTAGGAATGTTGAATGGGATTTGAAGAAAGAATAGCACCAGGACTTATGTTATACAAAGGGGCACAAAGGGGTTGATTAAGCAAGTACGTTCTATACAAGGCATGTCAAATCTTATATCTTGTGCATTTTCAGGTAAACTCTTCGTTAGACTATCCATCTTGTTCCCTTCATTCTTATGAACTGTAGAATGAACAATAGTTGATGCTCTTTTTTTTTGCGAGCTAAACTTAGTTGTTTTACTACTCACTTTGACTCCTATGTATTCTTTGTATGTTTTATCTTGTGTCAATATGGTATGCAAGAGTTTGTGAAACTCTATTTCTAAAAGCATTGTTTTCTTGTTTGCAGACGAAGGAGTTATAAAGAATGTCGAGGACAAGCGGATAATGAATAAAGAAACAAGTGGATCCTGGTAAACTTATTGGTATGCTGGAACTCTTAGATTTTTTGATGATAAAAGAGTCATATGCCTATACTTAGCAGTTATGAATCACTGACAGTTGAACTCACCATGAACCCAAGTATCATATACTTAGCAGTTATTTTTGCTTCTTTCAAATGTTTGAATGTAGAAAGAATTAATGTTTGAATAAATGTTTGAATGAATGTTTGAATTGGATTGGACTGAATGACAACAATTCCAGGGGATAGGGTACCTGCAGGGTAAAATAAAATGGGTGGGAATTATTTTTGACCAGGTCAATGAAGATCGACCTTTTTTTTTCTGTTACAAAGAGATTTAGTGACGGAAAAATCTTGGTTACTAAAATTTTACCAGCACATTGTAGTCGGTCAACGTAGACTAAGTCAATGTATTTGTAACCTTAAAAAAAAAATCGAATCGGTCTAGCACCAGTCACGAAATTTAAATTCTTGACAGACACATGAGTGTCACGAAATGTGTCACAACCTCATATTAGTGACGGCAACATGTTGGTTACGAAAATTTGTTACACACCTGGTTGTAACGGTCCGTGAACGTCAAAACCCCATTTCGTGACTGAAATAATGTGTCACAAAACGCAAAATATGGTGTAGTGGGAGGTTATACGGAGAAACCGATATAATTTTATTCTCATTCGGTGATATGGCGATAACTCCCAGTGATGCTCATCAAATTCTAGGCCTCGAGGTTGAGGGAAAAACAATTTTTAAGGGTTTCGATAATAAGTTTTCTTTCAGGGATATTTACAGATTGTGCCAGAAATCGTTCGGTTGGAATTAAATTGAGACGGAGTCTATGCTTGTGAAGAAGGATGGTCATCTAAGAAAGAAGTTTAATCTAAAGCAGTTGAGGGACACATTATGCGTCATCTTATTTGAAATACATCCTGGGAAAATGTATCTTTCCAGACAGTTTCGGAAGCTTGGTCGACGCCAGTTATTTGAAACTATTGGTTCTATTAGATAAGATGCATGAGTATTCTTGGGGTATTGCGGTGGTGTCCTTATTTAACAATGTGTTGAAAAAGGGTTCTAGGGAACTCAGTGCGCATGTATTTTCCAGGTAATTGTATTATCTAAATCATTTATATTTGCAAAATTCTCGTAAGATAAGATTCTTACTAAACTTTTTTTTTTGCATAGGTTTGAATATATGACAACTTCCTTTCTTTGGTGAAAGCCAACTCCCACATCAAAGTGGATGCGAATGTTGCGGTTGATAAGCCAATAGCGCAAAGGTACAGTTTTAAGTCAGGATAAGGAAATGTAACAAAATCTTATCAAAATCCGAATGGCCATCGAAAAATTGACTGTGGATGATGTGATATTTGATTCGTATTGAGATGCTATAAATCAAGGTTTAATCCAAAGGAGATATGAAGTTGCATTATACTATGGACCCTTGTTGTTGTGCACCAAATATTCAATGTACGATCCACATCGGGTAATGTGACAGTTGGGTTACGTCCAAGAAGAACCTCATTTCGATGAAGATAAGTCGTTCTTTACTATGAACATGGATGACTGCACAACGTCCCAAAAAACTATTAACGTCTCTTATGATCCAGCGCCATATGAAGAACATTGGGACGATAGACGTCCTCGTAACATCGATGTGAGTCTTTTGGACGAGGTGACCACCGGTCATGAAGATAGTGAGAAATACATGGAGTGGTACTTTTGTTGGGATCGTCCTACTGTGATTATGGAAATGAATCCTGAAGAATTTGCTCGTAAGAGGAAGATGGCATCAAAACACCCAGCAACAAGTCTTAAGTTCTTTGTAAGAATTTTAGAGTTGCTCTTAAAAATTTAAGATTACATTATTGAATCATTCTATTAATTTTTTGTTGTTTAATTAAAAATAGAAGGAGCATTTGAAGACCTTTGTGAAGGTGTTGTGTTGCGCGAAAAAAAGAGGAGATCCTTTGTTGATTAAAATGCAAAGCAAGCATATTGACTATGCTTACAATATTGACAATGAGGATGCATATGCATTGTTCAAGCAATCTGATGCTGAAGTAAATATAGAATAAAAATATAGGAGTGAATCACAAGCCAAGATGAATGCTGACTAAAAGAGGGCTCGTATTGGTCGTGGTGGTGAAGGTAGTAGTAGTGGTAGTGTTCCTAAACGGGTCCGTGGTCGTGGTTATGTTCGTGGTGGTGAATGAATGCTTTCCAAGTTTATTTCTTTATGTTGTGTTGGAAAAATATTAAGGTTAATGGTTGGACAAATGTTTTTTAAGGTTTATGGGACATATTTTTGTATTTTGGACAACAAGTGTTGGATTTCTAATTATCGAATGAATGGTTTTTTTAGCCACGTAAAGTTTCAATACTTATGCCGGAATATTTTTTTATATTACATTGCCGACCAAACCAGGGTCGTCATGGGTTTGAATTGTCTGACTATCGGACTTGACAGCAGAAAATGCTTTCATACCAGGGTCGGCAAGGTAATCAGATCAATATCAAGCAGGAGGTGATACGTATGGCAGGGTATTATGTTATCGACCCTACCGGCTATTTGTTGCAGAAAATTCCTTCACCAGATGCCTAAAATCATCATTAGGACGGTATGGTTATAAATTATGTTCCTTTCCGACCACATAATACTCGGCACGCTATTGAACAAATACCGTTCTGACTGTTTAATAGAAAATTGCATGAACTCCTGATACCAAAAAGTCATAAGGTCGGCATGGTAAGAAAATTTCTACCTTGCCGACCTAATCATAGCCGGCTAGAAAAATGTCAAAATACACATAAAAAAATGTTTTCCTGATGCCTAAAAGTCATAAGGTCGACATGGTAAGAAACTTCACACCCTGCCGTCCAGACGTAGTCGGCATATTGGGGAAAACAAATCTCACCGACGAATTCAAAATTCAAATTTTTTGCAAGTACAATTTCATTGATTGAGTTGTACTTGGGCACTGTAACGTCCAAATTTGGCCATCTTCCTATAAATACATTACTTCTCTCTACAAAACAACACACAAATAGCTCCATATTCTCTCAAAAGCTCATATCATCATGCATTCCATCTAACTCACTCAATAGCTCTCTACAAACAACAATGGCATCATTTGATTCAAATGAAGATTTGGAAATCACCAAAGCTTGGTACACGGAAAATCAAGTTAGACGTTAATCCTTTGAAAGGGTGGATGCCATAACCTTTTGGGATAGGGTGCACAACAAATTTAGGAAAGATTTTAGGAATCCTAATGCAAGAAGTGTTTAAAAAATCCACGCTAGGAACCTGGTCATCGAAAAATCCATACTTTCTTTTTTGGCTCTCTTACCTTAGATTTTTAACACTCGTCGCTTCACCTTGTTCAGTGCACAATTTCTAAGTAATTTTGTGGTTTTTTTTTACGTAACCCATGTTGTTTTATCTTCCAATGAAACACCACTAACAAATGTAAGTTTTTTTTTTTTTGTGTGTTTTTGTAGCATGAAGTCGTGAAAGTGCGCTACTCGGAGGAAAAGGGGGAAGCATTCACTTTCGATGCAAGCTATCACTTTTTGGTAGAAAGAATCCCAGAGGATAAACCGGACTACTTGGATGTTGTATCGTCTTCGGAGGAGGAAGATTGATGTATTTAGAAGTTTTTGTATAGGTTTTGTGGGTAGACCTATATGTAAACCCTCACGAGACTATAAATCGTGTACTAGGGTCTCATAGAGGTTCAAAGGCTTGATGCACATGCTAAGTGCATTCCTTTTTCCGTCGACAAGGAGTTAGACTTTATGTTTTAATCAATGTAGTAACCAAAATTGCACGAATAAAGTGAATTACATCTTCCCATATTATGTTTTCTATTTGGTATAAGTACATGTCGGCAGGGTTAGAAATCCTTAACATGCCGGCTACATGTCAACCGGTAGCATTATAAATTATGTTCATACAAAATATATTATAGCCGGCATTGTAGGAAATATTTATATGCCGACAGTTAAATAGCTGGCCAAAGATAGTCGGCATATTCTTCATTCAAAGACCCTTCCGGCCAAAAAATTATCGGCGTTTTCTTCATCCAAGGACCATGCCATCTAAACTTGGTCGGCATCTTATTCAAACGTATACCATGCCGACGAGATATAGTTGGCACCTTATTCAAATGTCTACCTTGCCGACCTTTGACAATTTGAAAAACAAATTTTTTAATCGAAATCGAACTCATAAGATAGATTAAAGGTTTAATCTACTGAATTTTCATTTTCAAAATTTTAAACTAAACTCAAATAATTAACCTAATAAAAAAAAAACTAATACCAAAAAATAATCTGGAAAAGAAGTTACATAGCAGGCAAGCGAGCAACAAGTTGTGCCGCCGACCCTTTTTGAATAGCAAAACCGATCCAATTAAAAATAAAATCTCGTGAACCAGGAGTCACGACATTACTGTGCATGACTTTCTGGAACTTCTTGAGTAGTCCAACCGCTTCTGGAGCCAAATAACCAAAAGTATCAAAAGCAAAGGGGACAAAAGCATGCCCATTGTCAACACATGCTTTCTCGTGCTTCAATATCTTAACCGAGGCATCCCTTAACGCTGCTTTCCCTACTGTAAATGTGTCATGTCCAATTCCTACCAAAGGAGATACCCCCAATGAGGTCAACACATGTGTGTTTCCCATAAGCTACCCAAAAATAAAAACATATGCTGGTCTTAGTGTCAATCTCCCTTCAAGTGGGTCTGTCAGGAAGTTCACATGCGGTTCTTTCTTTGATGAAATGCAATCCCTCCATAGTACATCATACAAGATATTCCTCACATGATCATGTCTATATTTAAAACCAGGGTCTACCTTACAATGAACTGCATGTTCACCATATGAGTCCAAGCATCCTTTGATGCAAGTAGGACAACGAGAGTCAGAGGGATAAAGAAGGATCATTAACCTATATTTGAGGATAGAACGATACTCCAAAGGAGACATCTTCTGTCCAAGCCCCTCAATCGGAATATCCAGAAGAAAATCTTGGGCATGTGATGCTTGCAAACAACCAAAAACTGCTTTTTGTCTCTCCGTTAGAATGTAAGCTCGATCAATGTCCTTAACCACTTTACCAAAAAGAGCACTCGCCAAGATGATTTGTGTTTTATGGGAGGCATTGTCTTTATTGGTGAAGCTGTTAAAATCAAAATCAGGAATAGTTACTTGTAACGTTTCCAAAGCCAAAGAACGGCCTCCACTGCAGCACTCCAAAGAACGGTCCCCCACAAACCAAGCCTCTATTAAATATATCTACCGCCTCCATAATATAGTCTGAGCGACAAATACGAAGGCCAAAAAGAATCTTGGAGATACTCATACATGTTCATAAACGCAGCAATTCTCTTTGAGGATCGCGGAGCTTGGATAAAATCTGCATCAAATCCACTGATTTTTCATCCCCCTTAATGGCAAAGCCCTTCAAAAAACCATCGTCGAGGCTAACTGCACCACCCAATAGTTTGACTCCCTTATCTGGTCTTGATATTTCGACAGGAAATATCCCATCACTTATCCTTTGTCCATCACAAGAAAGCCAAAATATTTCCGTTTTCTTAATATTGAATATAAGTCCAAGCACGTGCCCTTCTGTTTTGATAATAGTGAGTTCATTTGCCAATTATTCAGTGTCGCCGATAATAATTCCATCATCAAGATACCAGGAATGTAGGGATAATATGCATTGCTAATTTATCTTAACTATAAGCTGATGAATTACCAGAGCGAATAACAAAGTCCCTAAAGGGTCACCTTGTTGTACTCCTGTAGATGAGTAGATAAAGGATCCCCCCACATACAGCCGTGCAGGTTGACCATACAAGTATTCTACCCAAGGAGATATAGATGGACAAAGCTTACGTACCTTAGAAAGCATAGATGTTCGGTCAACCAGGTTAAAAGCATTGGTGAAGTCGACAGTTATCATAGAGAGGCTATCGTCTTCATGCTGTTTACTGACAAACCTATTCACATCATATAGGATTTACTCAGCACCACCTGAAACACCTACTACAAACTGGAAATCCTGTAGATACGATGCCATGTCCTTTACAACACCTTTTATTGCCACTTTGGACACCAGTCGACGCTAAATTGTCCCAACAGCAATGATACAGATACTCTTATCCGGTTTAAAAAGGGGTATTAAGGTAGACGATGCAATGAACTCCGCTAGGTTTAGAGGGAATCTCCCACCCAGCCAAATATTGATAACTGTAGTTATGGCCGTGACCATATCAACAACAACAGTTGAGCCTTCCCCATATAAAGCAACCAACAAATGTTGTGCTCGAAGGCCATCCCTTCCACACGAAGTTCCCTTAGGGAACTATTTAATACAACTAAGAATGGTACCTTCTTCGGCTACTAAAGGCATCTCATGCAACATACATGTTGGTTTCCGAGGAGGCATCATAGTCGGATGCTTATCTTCAAGTGATTTCCTTATGTTCTCATTGTATGGCGCCACTCCGGACGAATTGATGTCTTTAACAGCCGATATGAAGTTCCCATCCGCAACCTTGCGCAAATAAGTAAATATATTGGTTCCAAGCCTGTTTCCTTCCTATGTTTCATCATCTAATCGAACACCACATGTTGCCAACACCTTTAAAATCTCACGAACAAGCTTTAGAGTCCCACCAGGTTCACACAAAAGTGCAAGAGATTTAAGAATTTGTGTTTGTTGTGTCGCCTTGCGATTACCATACTTTCATTCAGCTCTACCCTTAGGTCGGAATACTCTCAAAGTACATCGAGGGAGGAACAAAAGCCTGACCCAATGTTTAACAACTTTAGGTTCTTCCACGACTTTTTGTAGTGCTTCTTTCAGGCATGATAAAAATCTAACCTGCATCCTCTTGGAATGATCCTAACAGTACATACCGTGGCTCTAAATACTTCATCCACAGTAACTTCATTCAATTCGAAATTTCGCTGTCAAGCTGCACTAAATCCTCTCGTAGACTAGGTATAGGCACTTCAATAATTGTTTTAGATATTTCACCAGAACTCGCACATATCTCAGGCTTAATATTAGTTTCCCCTTCATGCTTTCACGCTCCACTCCAAGCTTGAATGGTCATACATTCGAATCACAACCATTGTCTTAAAGTTCTCAGAGTTTCCTCTAAACTCACGAAAACATCAACATCAGTTCTTATGTCCTGTTGAATGCAGTCTTCCTTTCTTTATTACAGAGGTGAAGTCTCTTCATGTGGGGAATCAAACATGAAAAGCCTTTACTCCTAATCCCCCGGTCTGGAAAACCATGAAAATCTATACACAAACATATGATGATACCCTTAACTGCAACAGTCATTGAAGCACAATGACAAACAGTAGAAGTTCTTACACATAAGCCACTCTCTGGTTCAGAAGCACATGGAGTAGCACCCTATTAACCTAATCAGTTTTTTAGTGTTAATTAAACAAGAGAATATTAGCCATTTTGAAAATATATGGTTAAAGGGTGACCTCTTTTACTTCAAAATGACCTATCTTTTGTCTTATTAGGTATACCCAAATTAATCTGGGTATACCCCAATCAAGCCATGTTTTGTAAGGGTCATTTCAATAAAATAGGTTAAATAATTTTTAAATGGTCTTTAAGCCCAAGACCATAAGAGTAAGAAAGAATGAGGTAAGGGCCAAACACGACCATGACAAAAAAAATATTTATTGGGCTTATGGACCATATATAGAAGTGGAAACTGGATATGACTAAATTGAGATTTTGAGACAAAAAATACGCGATTAAGAACAAGTTTTAGGCCGTAGAATTTCATCTTCCTAATTTCATAACATATCAACACTTAAAATAGATCATAAAATATAAGTCTAATGGTGGAAATTTTTTGACTGGGGTAATTATTTTTATGACCCTAAAAAATATGTGTCTTACTTTTATGGCCCTGGGGTCATAGAAATAATTATGCAAATTATTTTGTTGGCCGTGAAACAAATGTGAATATTTAGTGCACACATTCTAGTTGTGCATATTTCCTTCTCGAATTCTAATCGTGGATATTTTGTACACAACTTCATATCAATGTGTTCGTTCATCTTTAAAAAATGGTTTTATTAATTTATTTAATGTACATTTTATAATAATATAAACCATTATGAAAGGTTAGTTAACATTGTGGATAATAGTTCCACACTAGAAAAATATTGTGGATAATAGTTGCACACCGAAAAAAGTCGTGGATAATATTTGCACACTAAAAAAAAAATACTTTGAATAATAGTTGTACTTTAAAAAAAATCTGTGGATAATATCTACACACAAATAAGAAGAAAAAAAGTGAAAATCATTTAAGGAATAAAAAGTGAAAATCATTTAAGGAATCATTTGGGAAAGCTATTTCTGGTGTTGTTTCTCGAAAACACACTAAATACTTGGACAAGTGCGTTTCACACGGATATGGTCTGGGGGTCTTGGCTTTTACCACTTTAGGTGAGTTGGGGGAGGATACTTTGCGTTTTTTTAAGCGTTTGAAGAATTGTTTAGCTAGTAACGACACAAGTAGCGGACTTGGTAGTTTTATTTTTCATAGATTAGGCATTGCTATTCAAAAAGGTGTTGGAGCCCAACTAGTGGCTAGGTTACCAACCCAAGGCTCTGTTTGATTTTATTGATATAAAAGTATATTATCTTAAGAAATAAAATTTTCTAAAAATACGAATAATTTGATATCTGTATTTACGCTCGTTGGATTGGTCTTTCAAAAACCTTTCTAAATATATAAAATTTGTCAAATTCCTACGTATGGTTTGTGAGATATGTTATATTGAAGTTGGTTTGACAATAATACCCTTCAAGAATTTAGTTTATGTCAAATTTTAACAAAATTCAATTATAACTGAACGAAAACTTAACGTTTACATAGTAGGCAAGCGAGCAACAAGCTGTGCCGCCAGCCCTTTTTGAATAGCAAAACCTATCCTATTAAAAATAAAATCTCGTGAACCAGGAGTCATGACATTGTTGTGCATGACTTTCTGGACCCTCTTGAGTAGCCCAACCGCTTCCGGAGCCAAATAACCAAACGTATCAAAAGCAAAGGGGACAAAAGCATGCCCATTGTCAACACACGCTTTCTCATGCTTCGATATCTTACCTGAGGCAGCCCTTAGCGCTGCTTGCCCGACTGTAAATGTGCCATGTCCAATTCCTACCAAGGGAGATACCCCAGTGAGGTCAACACATGTGTGTTTCCCATTAGCCCATCTAAAAATAAGAACATCTGCTGGTCTTAGTGTCGATCTCCCTTCAAGTGGGTCTGTCAGGAAATTCACTGGTGCTTCTTTCTTTGCTGAAATGCCATCCCTCCACAATACATCATACAAGACATCCCTCACACGATCATGTCTATATTTAAAACCAGGGTCTACCTTACAATGAACTGCAGGTTCACCATATGAGTCCAAGCATCCTGTGATGCAAGCAGGGAAGCGAGAGTCGGATGGATAGATCGGTATCATTAACCTGTATTTGAGGATAGAACGGTACTCCAAAGGAGACATCTTTTGTCCAAGACCCTCAATCGGAAAAGCCATAAGAAAATCTTGGGCATGTGCTCCTTGCAAACAACCAAAAACCGCTTTCTGTCTCTCTGTTAGCATGTAAACAGAGAGATCAAGAACCGCTATCAATATCCTTAACCACTTTACCAAAAAGAGCACTCGCCAGGGTGCTTTGTGTTTTAGGGGGGGCGTTGTCTTTATTGGTGAAGCAGTTAAAATCAAAATCAGGAAGAGTTACTTTTAATGTTTCCAAAGCCTTATTAAAATTGTCATCCATACCTTCCACACCACTTCTCCTCAATATGTGCTCTTGTAACCCCCAGGATTGTACACGCGAAGCCAATAAAACATATTCAGACGCCTTCCTAGAAGTGTAAAGGCCAAGACCTCCATATCTGATAAGTAGAGTAGATAGTATCCACTGCAGCTCTCCAAAGAACGGTCCCCCACAAACCACAATGCCTTCCACCACTTCTATCAAGCCTCTATCAAATATATCTACCGCCTCCATAATATAGTCTGGGTGACAAATACGAAGGCCAAAAAGCATCTTGGAGATACCCATACATGTTCGTAAGAGAAGCAATTCACTTTGAGGATCGTGGAGCTTGGATAAAATCTTCATCAAATCCACTTGTTTTTCAGCCCTCTTAATAGCAAGGACCTTCACAAAACCATCGTCGAGGCTAACCGCACCACCAAATAGTTTGACTCCCTTATCCGGTCTTGAGATGTCGACATGAAACATCCCATCACTTATCCTTCGTCCATCACAAGAAGGCCAAAATATTTCAGTTTTATTAATATTCAATATAAGCCCAAGCGCGAGCCCTTCTGTTTTGATAATAGCGAGTGCTTTTGCCACTTCTTCGGTGTCTCCAATAACAGTACCATCATCAAGATACCAGGAGTGTAGGGATAATATGCAATGCTCATTTATCTTAGCTATAAGATGATGAAGTACCAGAGAAAATAACAAAGGCCCTAAAGGGTCACCTTGTTATACTCCTGTAGATGAGTAGATAAAGGATCCCCCCACATACAGCCGTGCAGGTTAACCATACAAGTATTCTACCCAAGGCGATATAGATGGACAAAGATTACGTACCTCAGAAATCATAGTTGTTCGGTCAAATAGGTTAAAAGCATTGGTGAAGCCAACAATTAGCATAGAGAGACTAGCATCCACATGATGTTTACTGAAAAACCTATTCACAGCATGTAGGATCGCCTCAGCACCACTTGAAACACCTACTCCAAACTGGAAATCCTGTAGATACGCTTCCATGTCCTTGCCAACCCCTTTCATTGCCGCTTTGGACACTAGTCGACGCCAAATTGTCCCAACAAAAATTGGCCTGATATTCTTATCCGGTTTAAGGAGGGGTGTTAAGGGAGCCGATGCAACGAACTCCGCTAGGTTAAGAGGGCATCTCCCACCAAGCCAAATATTAACAACCCTAGTTATGTCCGTGACCATATCCGCAGCAACAGTTGAGCCTTCCCCACAGAAATAATTCAACAAATGTTGTGCCCGAAGGCCATCCATTCCACATGAAGTTCCCTTAGGGAACTATTTAATACAACTAAGAATGGTACCTTCTTCGGCCTCTAAAGGAGTCTCATGCAACATACAATTTGGTTTCCGTGAAGGCGGCATAGTCGGATGCTTATCCTCAAGTGCTTTCCTTGTGTTCTCGTTGTACGGAGCCACCCCGGATGAACTGATAGCTTTAACAGCCGTTGTAAAGTGCCCATCCGCAACCTTGCGCAAACAAGTAGAGATATTGGTGGTGAGCATGATGTCTCCCTTTGTGTCGTCATTTAATCTAACACCACCTGTTGACGGAATCTTTAAAATCTCACGGACAAGCTTTAGAGTCCCACTCGGTTCACCCCAAAGTGCGAGTGCTTTCAGAATTTGTGTTTTTTGTGTCACCTTGTGATTACCAGACTTGCATTCATCTCTACCCTTAGGTCGGAACACTCTCAAAGTGCATCGCGGGAGAAGCAAAAGCCTGACCCAATGTTTAAAAACTTTAGGTTCTGCCGTTATTTTGTGTAGTGCTTCCTTCAGGGCATGAGAAAAAGCTAACCTGCACCCTATTTGAATGCTCTTAAAAGTACATACCGGGGCTCTAAAGACTACATCCACAGTCAGTTCATTCAATTCGAGATTGCTGTCAAGATGCACTAAAACATATGGTAGACCAGGTCTAGGCACTCCAATAATTATTTCAGCTACTTCACCAGAACTCTCACATATCTCAGTATTAATATCAGTGTCCCCTTTATGCTTGCACGCTCTACTCCAAGCTTGAATGCTCATACATTCGAAGCACAACCATTGTCTTAAAGTTCTCAGAGTTTCCTCTACACTCACGAAAACATCAACATAAGTTCTTATGGCATGTTGGAGTGCAGTCTTCCTTTCTTTATTCCATAGGTGTTGTCTCTTCAGGTGGGGAATCAAACATGAAAATCCTTTACTCCCAATACCCCCATATGGACAACCATGAAAATCTCTAAACGGACATATGATGATACCTTTACCTGCAACAGTCATTGAAGCATAATGACAGACAGTTGGAGTGCTTAAATATATTATCCACTCTTTGGTTCAGAAACACACAGAGTAGCACCCGATTACAAGCAGTTTTCTAGGTGTGTGAAAATCCAAAAACACAAAAGCAAGCAAACAATATGAGTATGAACAAGGAACTATATAAACAATCGAGATCACCATTAGAGTAACAACATAGAAAACATAAAAACTAAAATAAAACGAAACCCCCAAACCACTCTAACCCATCGAGATGATGGTGGTGGAAATGGGGGTTTGCTGCTGGTATTTTTTACAATAGATTACAATGTTAAATTTTAACATCATTTAACATATTTATTAATATGACCCTCCTCCTCTTTTTTTTTTAACCTAGCTTGATAGAGGTATACCCAATTTTAAAGGGACTCTTTTTAAGGATTTTAGGGGGAGTCCTAATGGGTAAGTTACAAAACTACCCGTTCCCAATATAATTCGAATTACCCTAAATCAGTTTTCATTCTCTTCATTTCATCTTCTTCTCCTCCTCAAACACATTACCGGATCCTCCATCCCCCACCACCGAAACTCGTCGATTAATTCGTTAACATCGTCGATTCCAATACTCCGATTAATCTTCATCAATGGATATGCCAAGACCTAGGGAAAGTTGCATGAAAGATACTAATAGAAAACCCAATCAATACAACCCAATAATTGCAAAACTAGTTCAACAAAAAGTCAAGAAAAAACGGTTGAAGAAGAATAAATTGAACCCGCTCAAAACTAATAAATGGTGCGATTAAGAAAGTAAGGGCCTACTTGATCTCACTCGAGTACTTCAATTTCATGTTTGCATGTCAAATTAGGTCAGAAAAATCGATTTTTTTTATTTTCAGTTATTTTCGCCGTCAAGTTATTATGTTATTGACTCTGCTGGATTTTCATAGTTAGGGTTTGGCCGGCAGGCTCTTAGGTTGAAGATCGTGCCGGTTGTTGAATACCTGTAACTGGTACTTGCAGGGTCGGCAAGTTATTCAACCTCAGACCCTGCCGGCGTCTTTTTTTTTTGTTAGCCGGGTTGGTTATAATTTTTTACCTTGACAGTTGTATTTCAAATTTTTGTGTCTCCCGATGCCTTGAATTTTAAAACCGGAATGGTATTTGGATAAAACCATGCTGGATGTTTGTTAGCCGGAAATGTATGTGTAATGGACATTGTCGACTGGTTTGGTGAAAAATCCTTGTATCTACTGTGTTCATATTTGTTATAAGACAGTAGCTTATGTGAATCATACCCTGCCGACTGCTGTTTAGCCGGCATGTAATTTAGATATCGACCATCCGACCATTTATATGCTAGATTTGTTATATATGTCTACCCTGTAAAAGGCAAAGAAGAAAGCTATGAAAGCTCTTAGCCCTCCTTTAAGACCTCCTCGTGTTGGTGACAATGATGATGATGATGGTGGTGATCAAGACATTCCACCTGTTAGAGGAGGTAACGATGATGATAATGATGATGAGGGTAGAGAAGATGAAATTGTTGAAGAGGAAGAGGGAGAAGAATAAGAAGAAAAAGAGAAAGAAGTTGGGGAACAAACTCAAGCTAATGTTCAATGAACTGAAGCTTCTATTTCAACTGAAACCGGAAAGAACAAGAGGGTTATCACTAAACCAGTTGATTCTCATATGCCTCCCCCTCACTTGATGGTTAGATTGAAACCAGGTGAGCCTCCAAGGAGGACCCTAGAAGATGGTGGAAATGTTCTTTTTGGATACAAAGACTCATGGGCATGTACGATCCATAATACTATCATAAGTAATCTCAATCCGTCTTTGTTTTTTATTTAAGTGTGTATCTATCTTAAATTTACGTCAAGTGTTTGTATTTATTTTCATTTTGTATTTAGGATCACAAGCATGTCGTCCGTCTCATGAGGCGCCAAGCTTCATGTTCACTGACTAAGACTTGGGATCTTGAGGATGAATATGAGGAGGTGAATGTGATTTTCAAGAACTCCAGGTTGTGGCCTGTGGTGGAGAGTTCGAATATTGAGCATGATAGAGTTACCGTATCTGCATTCTGTGGGAGGTTATACGGAGAAACCGATATAATTTTATTCTCATTCGGTGATATGGTGATAACTCCCGGTGATGCTCATCAAATTCTAGGCCTCGAGGTTGAGGGAAAAACAGTTTTTAAGGGTTTCGATAATAAGTTTTCGTTCAGGTATATTTACAGATTGTGCCAGAAATCGTTCGGTTGGAATTAGATTGAGACGGAGTCTATGCTTGTGAAGAAGGATGGTCGTCTAAGCAAGAAGTTTAATCTAAAGCAGTTGAGGGACACATTATGTGACACCAAGAAAATATTTGAGGAGGAAGTAAGGGTGAACCCGGTGCGAATCAATGCTACTGCGTCATCTTATTTGAAATACATCCTGGGAAAATGTATCTTTCCAGACAGTTTCGGAAGCTTGGTCGACGCCAGTTATTTGCAACTATTGGTTCTCTTAGATAAGATGCATGAGTATTCTTGGGGTATTGCGGTGGTCTCCTTCTTGAACAATGTGTTGAAAAAGGGTTCTAGGGAACTCAGTGCGCATGTATTTTCCAAGTAATTGTATTATCTAAATCATTTATATTTGAAAAATTCTCGTAAGATAAGATTCTTACTAAACTTTTTTTTTGCATAGGTTTGAATATATGACAACTTCCTTTCTTTGGTGAAAGCCTTAACTGCAACCATGAAAATCTATAAACAAACATATGATGATACCCTTAACTGCAACAGTCATTGAAGCACAATGACAAACAGTAGAAGTTCTTACACATAAGCCACTCTCTGGTTCAGAAGCACATGGAGTAGCACCCTATTAACCTAATCAGTTTTTTAGTGTTAATTAAACAAGAGAATATTAGCCATTTTGAAAATATATGGTTAAAGGGTGACCTCTTTTACTTCAAAATGACCTATCTTTTGTCTTATTAGGTATACCCAAATTAATCTGGGTATACCCCAATCAAGCCATGTTTTGTAAGGGTCATTTCAATAAAATAGGTTAAATAATTTTTAAATGGTCTTTAAGCCCAAGACCACAAGAGTAAGAAAGAATGAGGTGAGGGCCAAACACTTAATTCCCAATTTTTAACTCCACTAAAATAAGAATCTTATGGATAAATCTAGATCATGCAATTGGGGGATATGGGAATTAATTAAAAAACCATGCCGGAAGTCTATGGACCATGCCTATTTTCGTTGAAAACCATGCCTGCACATATCCTCAAATTAATTCTCATATCCCCAATTAATCATTCTAAATCTAGTGTAATAAATAAGTTACGAATTTCTCTCCTTAATGCTTTTAGAGAATGGGTTGGACCAGCCTCCCCCGAACAAACAAGGTGCCATCGTGGGTGTGTGTGAGAGGGATTGTTTTGAGTTGTTTTTTTCAAGAGTAAATTATACATCGGAAGGCATACACTTACGATTGAACATTCTCCGACAATAAAAGTTTTTTTTTTTAGAAAAGCATAATAGAAGGATTCACAGAAACCATAAAATAATTAATCTTAATTTATAATTTAGCCAGACCAAAACAAAAAACAACCCTATCTCATTTAATTAGTTTCAACAATTTCAGAAATAAATTCATAAATCCTCAAAATATTTCTGGTCTCTTCTTGCTTCAACGTTCTCTTGAAACCACCAAAGGTGAGCTGATGATGAATGAATACGGATTTGTACCGCACGTGCCCAATCCTTAAAAATAACCGGTTTTAAAATATATTTGTGTCCAGTTTATCCCAGCTGGTATAATACCCGTGGTGAGGGGATAAATCGAGTGGGTGCGGATGGATATGCGGTTTTGGAAAAAGATAAATTTAATTAAGTTTTCACCATACGCACGAACAAAGCATCTCAAAAAGAATAGCATCCATAATTTTGTTTAGTGGGCATGTGGATAACTGGATTCCTCCCTCGTAGAGGTCAAATATGTTTGAAATATATCAAATTTGTTTGCAGCGCTGTCACTCAAAGATTTGATCTCGGGTACGAAAACTTGAACTAGTGATTTCAGTGCACAATTCACTTCGTCCCATCTTGTTTTTGGGAGTGGATATTGCAGATTATGTTTCTGGTGGTCTTGCTCCTTATATTGACACGTCTTTGCAGATTATGTTCGTGTAATTATATAATAAAAATACCAATGCTGGGACAAAAGTGGCGGCCGAGATCATAGGATTTATTTGCACTTTTTATGGGGATATGATTTATACTAAATGGTCTATTTTTCGTTGTTGTGACGCAGACAACTAAAGTAACAAATCAAGCCCATGATGAACTATTCCAGAATGTCATTAAGGTAGTTTGCAATGCTAATATAGCAGAAAGTTTTAATCCTAAATTTGTAAAGAGATCTGCAACCAAAGAATCAGTGGACACGTAGTAAATACGTAGAGTACTCGATTGAACCAACTCCCTGATGAAATAAATATCAAGAGCAACATGTTTGATTATGTTGTGTAAAGTACTCGATTGAACCAACTCCCTGATGAAATAAATATCAAGAGCAACATGTTTGATTATGTTGTGCATCACTGGATTTGGTTCCACACAAAACGACATTTTACTATCACAACCGATGGTGGGAGTAATTGACTGAAAAACATGAATATCTTTGAGAAGATGACAAATTTAGAGCACCTCAGCAGCTGTGTGATCAATGTACCTATACTCTATTTCGGTGGAGCTTCTAGCAATTATAGGTTGTTTCTTTGATGACTAAGAGATGGGAGAAAAACCAAAAAAGACGCAATACCCACTAGTTGATCTCATATCATTAAAATTTCTATCTCTGAGTTAGAGAAAGATGAAAGAGCTATAAATCCCTTTTGCAGAAAAATTCCGTGATCAATAGTATGCTTCAAATATATGGAAATTCTCTTTGCTGCAATAAGATGTACATTTATAGGATTTCTCATATGCTGATACATCTGATTAACCTCATAACAAATTTCTGATCTTGTCCAAGTAACAAACTGAAATTCCCCAACAAGTGGCTTATACTCAGTGGGATCATCTTATGGTGAACCATAATGGTTACTAATTTTGGTGTCAGCAATAGCAAGAGTAGTGCAAGGCTTAGAGGTGAGAATATTAGTTTTCTTTAAGAGATCATATATATATATATTTTGTTTGGAACATATACATAGCAATATCATTTCTCTAGATCTTAACCTCAAGACGTAGAAAATAATGATCTAGTCCTACATCCTTGATTGGGAAACATATAAGCTGAGATTACTTGTCACAAAACTTAGTAGAGGATCCAATGATAAGTATGTCATCTACATACACCAGGATATAACATATTTTACTTCCACTCTTATAGTTACATAATGAAGAGTCAAGATGGGAAGTTCTGAAACCGATTGCAAGAAGAGAATCCATCATTTTCTCATACCAAACCCTTGGGGTTTGTTTCAGGACATAGATAAATTTATATACAAACAAAATGAGGCTTATCTTTATCTTTGAATCCAGGAGGTTGAGTCATGTATACATCTTCCTAAAGATCACCTTGAAGATTATCATTGCTAATGTCAAATTGCTTTATAGGCCAATCACTTTGAACTGCAGTGGAAAGCACAAGTCTAATAGCAGTGGGTTTGGAAACAAGACTGAATTTTTTTGCATAATCCAAACCTTCTTGTTGATGATATCCTTTAGCAACTAATATGGTTTTAAGTTTTTCCACTGTTCCATATGGATTATGTTTAACCTTAAAAACCCATTTACGTCTAACCAAGTTATGTGCTTCAAATGGATCAACTAGAGTTGTAATAACAGTTTTCGAACCTGTATTCTCCTGAACCATTGAGTTAAGCCATTTGGGATTCTTCAGAGCTTGATTGTAAGAAGTAGGAATGGGCTAAGTAAGTTGAGATAACAAAGCAATAGATAAAGGACATCTTGTTGAGAAATAGGCTTTAGTCTTAAAAATTCCACTTTTACCCCTAGTATGCATATTATGAGTGGACACAGTTCGCTGCAAAGGAGCAAAAAAATGTGTTGCTGCAATAGTTGTTGTGATTGGTGACTGATTTGATGTTATTGATGAAGTAGAACATGGCACAAAGGGATCAAATGTAGTAGTTGACACAGTGCAGCAGGATCAACTGCACTAGTTGACACAAAATCCTTTAACTCAGCTGAAGCAGAATGTTGTGATGCAGAAGTTGGAATGCATTTTCCTTGATAAAAATGAGACTACTGAGAATCAATTTTGGAAATGTTGAATAACTTGCAGGAAATAGAAGGAAAATGTTCCTCATCAAAAGTAACATGTCTTGAGATACAATTTTCTAGAATATGGATCGTAACATATGTATCCTTTTTGAGAAGAAGCATAACCTAGAAAAACACATAGATTGGTCATAGGATCTAGTTTATAATGTGTATACAGTTTTAACCAAGGATAGCAAGCACAACCAGACACTTTCAAGTACCGATAATTTGGTGGAACACCATACCACTTTTCATAAGGATAAATAAAAAATAAAAAAGCAGTAGGTAATCTGTTTACCAGATAATTAGCTGTCTTGATTGCATTCATGACTAAAGAATAAGTGTTCTTGTAAGACTAACCAAATGTTTGTGTTGTGATTCTGCAACTCCATTCTGCTCAGGTGAGTATAAGGACAAGTATATTCATGTGTGACACCAAAATTAGATAAGAATGTGCCACGCTCATTGTTTAAAAACTCACCACCACCATCAGTTCTAATAGTCTTGATAGTACGATCAAAGAAATTTTCTACTTGTAATAATCAATGATGTTACGGTATTAAGAGTAACCACTATTGGATATTACAGGACTAGGTCCCCACAAGGTTTTGATTTCTCAGTCAGAATGATTTTCTCACTAAGTAAAAGATTTTGAAGTTTTCTAATCCTAATTGAAGTAGAAAAAAAATAAAAAGCAGGATTAAGGCCATTGAGAACACTAACCACAATCTCACTGTTGCTGATAGCATATCCAGTAACAAAGAATAGATTTCAAATCTTCTTAATATCATTTAGAAAAGCAGTAATCGACGAATTACCTTGCTTGATGTTTGACATCTCTGTGCGTAGTTGAATAACATGAGTTGACGATGTTGCAGCAAACCTTTCTTCAATCGATTTCTATAATTCATACGAAGTAGATATACTAACTACGTAGGAAATAACACTTTTTGAGATTGTAGAGGGATCCAGAGTATTATTGTTTGATCTTCTTCATACCAGCAAGTGTAATGAGCATTAATTATTTCTTCTTTATCTGCTCATCTTACTGCATAAACATACTTGAGAGGACAAGGCTTAGTTCTACCTATGTAAACTAAAGCATTATAATGTTTGAATAAAGAAAGTAGTAAGGCTTTCCAAGTAATCAAATTGTAATCTTGAATTTTAGAAGTACCAAGACTAGAGATTGTATGTAGGGAAACCTTAGTTATTGTGGATTCCTTGAAGAAAAATTGAAGAAGAAAGCAAGGAAATCAAGAAAATGTGCAGAGTTTTAATCGAGGAAGCTAAAAGAAATCAATAAAAAGACAAATGTTATCAGGCCAAACGTCTTTGATATCTCAGAGAAATGGCGGAGGAAATATGATGATCACATTCTCAAACAAAGAAGAGATGGATCTCTAAAATATAGACAAGGGAGACTCACACACTCTTTGTGACAGACAACCTGTCATGGAAGGTCATTTGTACATAACACTGTACAGATGAACACAATTACAATAAACACTCCATATATTAATAGTCTTGGGATTTCATAAAATTATTAATATAGGGAGGTATGCCAAAAAAATGATTTTTTTTCTTCTAATTCAAAGTATGTACGTAAATGATAATTGATGTGAATGTCTTCCTTAATCATCCAAATGAGCAACAAATCATATATGCTTTAACAAAAAAAGAAATCATCTATGGAATTAGACAAAAAAAGAAATCATCTATGGAATTAGACAAGAAACATAGAGGGATAATCATGATGATTGTAGTACGGAGATACAAAAAGTTTCATGCCAAGAAGCTTTAAACATGCTTGAAAAGTTGGAAAAGTTTTGGCTTCAACAAGAAGGTGCACATGGTAATGAGGTCTTATGAATCCGCGAATCAAAAGATGTGATAACAATCCAAAAATTTACATCCTTTTATCATACGAATATAGATAAGTATTTTAGTTTATCTTAAATTTTGATGTAACAACATCTATATTTGTTTTATCTTTTAATATATGTAATTAACAACATCTATAAATTTTCAATAGTGACAGTTATATTAATATATGGAGGCACCTTATGGAGGCACCATTTATTTGCAACTATTGGTTCTCTTAGATAAGATGCGTGAGTATTATTAGGGTATTGCGGTGGCCTCTTTCTTGAATAATGTGTTGACAAAGGGTTCTAGGGAACTCACTGCGCATATATTTTCCAGGTAATTGTATTGTCTAAATCATTTATATTTGCAAAATTCTCGTAAGATAAGATTCTTACTCCCACATCAAAGTGGATGCGAATGTTGCGGTTGATAAGCCAAGAGCGCAAAGGTACGGTTTTAATTCAGGATAAGGGTATGAAACAAAATCTTATCAAAATCCGAATAGCCATCGACAAATTGACTGCGGATGATGTGATATTTGATCCGTATTGAGATGCTATAAATCAAGGTTTAATCCAAAGGAGAGATGAAGTTGCATTATACTATGGACCGTTGATGTTGTGCACCCAATATTCAATGTACGATCCACATCGGGTAATGTGACAGTTGGGTTACGTCCAAGAAGAACCTCATTTCGATGAAGATAAGTCGTTCTTTACTGTGAACAAGGATGACTGCACCACGTCCCAAAAAACTATTAACGTCTCTTATGATCCAGCGCCAGATGAAGAACATTGGGACGATAGACGTCCTCGTAACATCAATGTGAGTCTTTTGGACGAGGTGACCACCGGTCATGAAGCTAGTGAGAAATACATGGCGTGGTACTTGTGTTGGGCTCTTCCTACTGTGATTAGGGAAATGACTCCTGAAGAATTTGCTCGTAAGAGGAAGATGGCATCGACAGACCCAACAACAAGTCTTAAGTTCTTTGTAAATATTTTAGAGTTGCTCTTACAAATTTAAGATTACATTATCGAATCATTCTATTAATTGTTTGTTGTTTAATTGAAAATATAAGGAGCATTTGAATACCTTTGTGAAGGTGTTGTGTTGCGCGAAAGGAAGAGGAGAGTCTTTGTCGATTAAAGAGCAAAGCAATCACATTGACTATGCTTGCAATATTGACAATGAGGATGCATATGCATTGTTCAAGCAAGCTGATGCTGAAGTAAAGATAGAAGAAAAATCTAGGTGGGAAGCACAAGCCAAGATGAATGCCGACTAAAAGAGGGCTCGTAGTGGTCGTGGTGGTGAAGGTAGTAGTAGTGGTAGTGTTCCTAAACGGGGCCGTAGTCGTGGTTGTATTCATGGTGGTGAATGAATCACTACAAAAAAATCCTAGCAAAGGCCACTAAAATCCCGCAACTATTCCAAAAAATTAGTTGCAAAATGATTCAGAAACTGGTCAAAGGCAACTAGTAGTTCCTATATACTTCAGCAACAATCTGACCGCAACTATTATTTTTATTAGTTTCTGAATTCTTTAGCAACAAGTATATGCCAACTACATGAAATATACTAGTAACCTGATGATTTGGGAACTAGGCGAAGGCAACTGTTAGTTCCTGTATAGTTTGACAACACGTCAATCACAACTATTGGTTTCATTAGTTTCCAAATTCTTCCGCAACAAAGATATGCCAACTACATATAATGCATTAGTTTCCAAACTCTTCGGCAACTAAGCTTCCACAATTAACCAATTGTATAGTTTCTTAAGAGTTGGGAAACTAAATCCGGAAACTATGATTGCCATAGGTTTGAGCACCCAAATACACCAACTAGATAATGTTAATGGTTAAAACACCTGTTTGACCTTTAAATTAAAAGTTTGAGGTCCTTTGAAGTTATATTTCTCGTTCTTTTGATGTTTTCTGCTCCCATTTTGAATATTATAATTCGGATGACCAGAAGTCACCTACAGTATTACCTGTTGGAACCAAAATTAGATTAAAGAAAGGGCAAGGGAAAGAGTATCCTCCATTAATTAAATATAAGAATTTGCTAAATTATAATACTTGTTCTTGATTTGTTATCACACTCATTCTTGATCAGTGTTTTTGAAAACATTAAATTGAGATGATCAAAAAAATAATTAAATTGTGATTTTAAATTGAGGAATTTGAAATACTACTCTTCCCTTTCGAGATTCCTTAACAGTTAACATGGCAGTCACTGTTAGGTATGGGATTTACAAAAGTTTTCATAGTGAAATGTGTAACTTAAATCCTTACAGCACTCCGGTTAACGGAAATGGTTCAAGAAAACGAGTGTCTTGAAGCACTCCTAAAGTTTACAAAAGATTAAAAGTAGGAATGGTGAAAGAGAAGTTTACAAGATCAAAAATATGAACTGTCATGTCTTCCTAAATTGCCAAGTACCCGATGTCAAAGTAGTTTCGTAGCTCAACATTCGCAGGGGAAAAAGTTCTACTTCTAACGGATGTGATAGCCTCGCAACACCCCACCCCACCCCAGTAAGAGAAACAGAGAAACCCGTCCATTTTGTAAGGCATTGCCAGTTGATAACTGGACAAGTCCTGCAAAATATACATAACTCAGTAACTAACTTATCATAGATTAAACATAAATTCAAAATAATCTAAGCATCACAAAGGGAAAATCTTTTATTAGATCAACAACATGAAATAATACTCACCACTATTAAAATTCCATATCATCACGGTTGTTATTATCATCAAATTCATACTCATCCTCATCATCAGAGATGTAAATGGCATCCGCGTCAGGTTCCTCTTCATCTTCTTGGCTTCGACAAGCTATTGCTGCTGCAGCACGACTGATAGTTTCGGGTGGAACGTCGTTCCTATCCCAAACAAAACTGTCACTGCGATCCTGATATGGCTCTGCTCTAAGATCTTTTATCGAATAACTTGAATTCCATTCTTGATATGCCTCACTAGCACTCGAGGTTTCTATTTCACTCTCCCCATCCGAATCTATTTCTGGAATATTGAAAGACCGACGAGGTTGTGTTTTTATAACCACTTCCTTTTGTTGATTCTATACATCCTTGATGTAGAAAACCTGTTGTGCTTGAGATGCTAATATAAACGGTTCATTCACATAATATCTTCTATTCATATGGACACTAGTAAATCCAAACTCATCTGTTCCTGTAATCGGCCGCCAATCGCATTTGAAAAGAAGAACTCGGAGTTGACCCACATACCGTGCCTCAATAATATTATTCACAACTCCATAAAAATCACTTTCATCTTCAGCTACACCTTCGTCTTCCCGAGGGACACACAGTCCACTATTCTGTGACTTTCGTCGACTCTCCCACTCTCTTGTATGAAATCTAAACCCGTTGATAATGTAGCCATTGTAACTCAAACATTCTTTAGCAGGACCTTGACTCAACGAATATAGTTTATCACTCACCTGACCATCTTTATGCAATTGGTATATCTATTCATACATACATAGAGATGTTTTTAAATGACGAAAAAAACAGAAGTGAAAATCATTAAAATCGCAAAGGAAACTGTGTTACAATGATATATCGATACTTACTTTAGTTTCAAACCAATCAGGAAATTATTTGACGTGTCTTCTATTAACCTCAGCATCTCTTAGGCCACGGCTTCACAGCTCTCTTTTGTGCTCCCTGCAGGTGCATTGCTTAACATAGTTAACCACAACAGTGCTAAAATATTACGAGATCATGAACAAAGTTAATGGCTATCAGAACACAAATAAATCACACGACGTACTCCTCATATGGCTGCACTTCTTTGGTATTCAGCAAAGCAAAAAGTTGGATTTGTTTCATCTCTGACTCCGTAAGCTGTCCCCAAGTTTCAGCTCCAAGGGGCCTACCGGATTGTTTGAAAACTATAAACCGATCATCAGGTTGTGGCGCCTCATCATCCTCGTTCCTTTCAAGTTTATTAAATTTTGTAACAACACTATTCAAGTAACGCGTACAAAAAGTGATACATTCATCTATGAGGTATGCTTCAGCCATCGATCCTTGAAGGGGCAAGCTTTATTCCGCACAAAAGACTTCAACTTCCGCAGATACCTATAAAAATAGTGATTATATAATAAGATTTTACAAAATGAAATATTCACCCAAGTCATCAATGTAGTTAGACAAGTATTGTACATAAAATAAATGAATACCCTTACCTCTGGATCGGATACATCCACCTATACTGAACTGGACCTTCATCTTTTGCTTGTTGTGGTAGATGAATGGGCAAATGCATCATCACAACAAAAAAAGATGGGGGAAATATTCTTTCCAACTTGCACAAAGTAATTGCAATTCGATCTTGTAGTTTATCCAGATCCTCTATCTTGAGAACCCGTGTACACAACACTTTGAAAAACATACATAACTCACTCAATGATTCCAATATATCCCCATCCAAGTGTCCCCGTAACGCAATCGGCGATAAATATTCCATTAGTACATGATAGTCATGACTTTTCAGACCCATAAGGTTCACACACCGAGAAATGTTTGATGAGTATCCATCGGGAACCTTAATATCCTTCAAAGTTCTACAAAAAGATTCCTTTTCTTTCGGTGACATGACAAATGAAGCTGTTGGCACCACTACTTTGTCTCCCTCTTGTCTCAAATGTAACTCAGGCCGTAATCCCCAGTCCATCAGATCCAACCGGGCCTTAAGATTGTCTTTCGTTTTCCCTTCTACATTCATCACTGTGCCCAATACAGTTTCACAAATATTCTTCTCAACGTGCATCACGTCGACATTATGAAAACATATAATTGAGCTTAAGTATGGCAACTCATGAAATATGCTCTTTTTTTCCAGTTGTGTTCAAAAGTAACCACTGGCCATGTACTATGTGGATGCAACATATTCCCAAACGGATTCATCCCATCAGTTGCTAATGCAAGTCTTACATTGCGAGGATCAGCTGCAAATGTTGGGTGCTTCTTATCAAAGGTCTTCCATGTCTCTGCATCACATGGATGCCTCAAAACTCCATATTTGGAACGTCTTTTGGAATGATATTGCATATCAGAAGCAGTCTTTGAAGACATAAATAACCTCTGAAGTCTTGGCTTCAATGGGAAGTATCGCAATTGCTTTACTGGAATATTTTTACCCCTTGGTGTCCTTCTGATGATTCGTTATCTGCATTCAATTCAGTAGTTTTCCATCTTGAAGCATGACATACCGGGAAAGAAGTTTTATCTGCATTCTCTTTCCAGAACAAAACACAATCATTCTCGCAAGCATCGATCAAAATGTAGCCAAGACCCAAGCCCTTGATTATTGTTCTCGCTTCATAAAAATTCTTTGGTAGTTTGGCATCCGGAAAGGCTTTGGTCAAGAGACTCAACAATGCGTCAAACCCCTTGATGTTCAATCCACCAAGGGACTTGACATGAAGCAAGTGCACAATGAAGGATAACCTTGAAAACTTTTCACAGCCAGGATATAGTGACACCTGCGCATAGTTCATTTCTTGCAGCAAATCAGACATTTCTTCATCATCGTCCTGCACCACGTTTCCAGTATTGGTTGTTTCCCTCACCTGGTCCTCCCCTTCTCCATGGTATATCCAATCGACATATCCCGGCATAAACCCATTCCAAAGAATATGTCCGTGCACTACAGACACAAAATCGCTCCTATTGTTATTGCAATCCTTACAAGGACAAATGATTTTCTGGTTGGGTTCTAAATACCGACTTGCATAGTCTATGAAATTTCGAACTCCTGCTTTGAATGCATCGTCGTCTCTTGGCAGTCCTATCCAGCTCTTGTCAATAGTAGTGAAGTCTTGGAAATCCATCCTATGAACATAAGAATAAATATATCAATTCGCAATTTAGATGTAAATGTTTAAAATCCCTAAAAACATAGTGTGAATTAGAGTACTAAACTAAACATTCTCCAGTAAATTAAACATCAATGGGTAACCAATAGCTTTATTATATCAAGACAAAATCCAGGGAACATCATGACATAACGAAAATGAATGAGAATTAGTTTAATAGCAAAGCAAGTCGCAGTGGAAGCCTAACAAAAATGTATAGAATGGATATAATTCAAATGGCAGTACATTTCAAGTAGAATCGTGCAAACATAGGCTGTAAGAGTTTCATCTGATGAAGGACTTGTTTAGATAATTAGTAAACGGAAAAGCAAGAATGTCTATAAAGAAGAGCAAGATCAATTCACGCGGCATTTGTAGACTGTATTTTAAGTTTCCAAAATCGTAATTGACTAGGTAATTTTCACAAACAGTTATAGGCTACTCTAAAAAATCAATTCAAGGCTTGTTTATGATGGTAATTATAACTAATTTGGCTGCCTAGATTTACAAATCTTCATGAAATCATTTATCACATCAAAATTTATACAAAGCTTGATATTGCGTTTAACACAAAGAAAATAGACAATTTCAAGCTAAGTATGTTGGTGTGCAGAATCATCAAAGCAGGAAAAGAGGTTTATGGACAAAGTTAATTTGTTAAATTCAGGTTAATAAACATATATAAACTATAAAAAAAAATTGAGCCCATAGAGGTGAACAGAAAACATACCTTGCTAAGATGAAGGTTTGAATCAAAAATCGATAAATTTCCAGTCAATAAAAAAAAATATCAAAAGAGCTAAGTATGTTGGTGTGCAAAATCATCAAAGCAGGAAAAGAGGTTTATGAACAAAGTTAATTTGTTAAATTCATGGTTAAAAAAATTGAGCCCATAGATCAACAGAAAACATACCTTGGTAAGATGAAGGTTTGAATCATAAATCGATAGATAAAGAGATGCGCGGGAATAATCCCGCCCAAACAATAATCCATTCGATTTTATCCCGCGCAAAAATATTTTCTGATGGTGAACAAATTTCATTAGAGAGAGTGGAAACATACTTCGATAAGAACAAGATTTATGCTGGGATCAGTTGATTAAGAAAAAAGTCAACTGGTTCAGCTAAAAAATAAAGTATGGTTCACCAGGAGATATGTAAGGGAAAAAAAATAAAAAAAGACCATATAGTGGGTTTTGTTATCGTATTGGCACATAGGCACAAATATGACTCAGACTACACCATTAATTTTTGGTCAATATCTCAGTTAGTATCAACAATACCGCCGATCCTAGTTAGTAATTTCGTGAATAATACTCAACCGTATAGTTGGAATTCCGACTTAGATTCGTGAATTTCCAGCTTAAAACGAATTATATGCCAACCAATAAGATGCACTTTCATTTGAAATGTGTTTTTTTTTCTCCATTTCAATTTAATTTTCGATTATATCATAGTTGCATTCGATCTACTTTTCGTCAAAGATTTCCAAATTTCTTTGAATTTTATTATTATTGTGGTCTCAGATTTTGACAAGAAATCCTTAAATCTTGCACAATCGCCTCCTTCAATTCAAGACATAGGAATTTCTAACTCCAACTTCTTCAATTTGGCACGGTTTTTTCGGTTTTACTTCGCTCAAATTTATTTCAATAATCCTACATTTCTCTATGATTTCCTTAAATTTCACTACAATGACACTAGGGGTGCCAAGGGGTCCCACCGGGTCCGGGTAGCGTGCTATCCGAAACCGGAACCGTTAATTTTAATCGGTTCCGGGTCCTAATCGGTTGGTGAATGCAAAATCATCAAATTGATGGACTCGAACCGGACCCGATAAAAACACTAATTACCCCTAAATCTCATGGTATTTATCGGGTCCTTAAAAATCAACTAAATATTTTGATATTTTACTTTTATATTTGTTATATTAGCTTGAATCTAATAATTTTTCATATAAAATTATTATTATATCTATGTAAATTTTTTAATTAGGATTAAACATAAGAATATGAAGGATAAATGAAAAAAAATTTGAAGAGAAATTATACTAAATCTCTCTATTTTATGTAAAATTAACGAGTAAAACATAGATATTCGGGTACCCGATACCCGTCGGGTATTGATTTTTCTAACGGTTCCAATCTTGGGACCCGGAACTGGACCCGACACACCCGGGTCTAGTTCGGTTACGGGTAATCGGGTACCCGTTGGCCCATAGGCACAAATATGACTCAGACTCCACCATTAATTTTTGGTCAATATCTCAGTTAGTATCAACAATACCGCCGATCCTAGTTAGTAATTTCGTGAATAATACTCAACCGTATAATTGGAATTCCGACTTAGATTCGCGAATTTCCAGCTTAAAACGAATTATATGCCAACCAATAAGATGCACTTTCATTTGAAATGTGTTTTTTTTCTCCATTTCAATTTTATTTTCGATTATATCATAGTTGCATTCGATCTACTTTTCGTCAAAGATTTCCAAATTTCTTTGAATTTTATTATTATTGTGGTCTCAGATTTTGACAAGAAATCCTTAAGTCTTCCGCAATCTCCTCCTTCAATTCAATACATAGGAATTTCTAACTCCAACTTCTTCAATTTGGCTCGGTTTCTTCAGTTTTACTTCGCTCAAATTTATTTCAATAATCCTACATTTCTCGTCGATTTCCTTAAATTTCACTACAATGACACTAGGGGTCCCATCGGGTCCGGGTAGCGTGCTATCCGGAACCGGTAATTTTAATCGGTTCCGGGTCCTAACGGTTACGAGTACGGTTCCTGAATTGATGGACCCGGAACCGGACCCGATAAAAACACTAATTACCCCTCGGGTCCGGGTATTTATCGGGTCCTTAAAAATCAACTAAATATTTTGATATTTTACTTTTATATTTGCTATATTAGCTTGAATCTAATAATTTTTCATATAAAATTATTATTATATCTATGTAAATTTTTTAATTAGGATTAAACATAAGAATATGAAGGATAAATGAAAAAAAAAATTTGAAGAGAAATTATACTAAATCTCTCTATTTTATTAACGAGTAAAACATAGATATTCGGGTACCCGATACCCGACGGATACCCGTTGAGTAATACCCGTTAGGTACCGAAACTTATCGGTTCCTAACGGGTCTTACCCGCCGGGTAGTGATTTTTCTAACGGTTCCAATCTTGGGACCCGGAACTGACCCGACACACCCGGATCCAATTCGGTTACGGGTAATCGGGTACCCGTTGGCAGCCCTAAATGACACCCTAATTGGTGGATAGTTAGTAAAATTGAGTAAAATATACTTTACGTGAACTAAAACTAGCTTGGAGAGTAGTCCAATTATACAAAAGCAGGTATGATTAATGAATACATCTTGTTACCAGTTTCCTTTCTCTCTCTTCTTATTCGATCTGCAATCCTCTTCTCCCCTTTTTCTCTTTTTAGTCAGTTATATTCATCAACCGTCAAGTCTTTTATCTCTATCTAAATTTAGTTTTCTGCCCGGATCTTGATTCTTTGTTAGGATCTAGGCAGAATAGTTTTAGAAATTGTATATTATCTAAATAAATAAAAGAGGATGACATATTATTGCTATTCTGATTTCCATTACACTGTTCTAGTGGTTTCTAATAGCCTTACATGCTTATTGTTTTTGGTGGTGCTACGTTATCATCGAATTCATTATCGAGGATGATCTATTTCAACTATGTATTGATCAGTTCTTTTGGAGACAAAATCAACAATTATTGAAGTCGATCGGAGGGTGTTATGGGAATGTCTATATGCTGGGCCATTTGGAAAGACCGTAATGACAAAGTTTTGAAAACAAGATTATCAACGTACAAGGTATCCTGACAATAGCTCTGTGCTGGTACAATATTTATTACAACTTTGCAGAAGAAGAAGATCCTTAACCAACATGTCTGAGCCAACATACAGAGACAACTAGCCATATTACTTGGACTGCTCCCAAGCATTCCTTCATTAAGATCAATGTAGACGCTGCATGGAAAGATGGCATGTATGCTTGTGCATCAGTGGCAAGAGATAGTGAAGGATACTGTTGTGGAGCTGGAACTCGTTTAGGGAGAATAGATATTGTAGTATTTGCTGAAGCTGGAGGTTTTAACTTAGCTACAGACCTTGTAGTCGGGATAAATGCGAATAACATCATAATAGAAGGTGACATTCAGGTGGTGGTGAGAAGTTTAAAATGATAACTTCAAAACATTCCTTGGAGGATCTGGAGACTAAAATATGTTATCTCAAACAAGATGCAATTGCTCAACACTTCCAAATACAGCTAACTCAGATGCGCACTCTTTGGCATCCTATGCACACACTCCCAAATTCCAACACATGTGGACAAGTTCTACTTTACCTTCTAGTATTGTCAGTCTCTGGGATGTAGACAATTACTAGTCTTTCTTGTTTTTCATTTTCTTATACCCAAAAAATTAAAAAAAAAATCAAACATGCTCAAGATTATTTGTTGCCAATTTCCTATTGATGGGATTAATCAAACAATTGGGTCCAGACTGTTTCGTGTTGTGGTGTGTTATAGGCTTGGGATCCCCCTATATGAGGATGGAGATTTGTGTTCTAGTTGTGGTAAAGGTATGGATATTTTTGGGGATCACGCCTTACACTGCAATAAAGGGGTTGGTCTCAAATACATGCATGATCTTGTCCGTGATACTTTCGCGGACATTTGTTATCGAGCGGGTGTTTCATCTAGATGGAAGTGGATTTGGGGCTCCTTGCAAATAACAGAGTATCTTTACGAACTGCCGATATCCTTGTGTATGGTTGGGACAATGGCCACGATATGTGCTTGGATGTTACGGGTGTCTCCCTCTTCATGGGTGACTGAGAGCTTAATTTTGTTCTTGGTAGGGCAATTGATAGCGCGGTTGCTAAAAAAAGGACCAAGTACCTTGAGAAATGTACTAGTCAGAGGCTGGGGTTTGGTGTTCTTGCCTTTTCTACCTTGGGAGGATTATGGTGTGCTACTGTGGATTTCCTGAAAAGGCTGCGGAATTAAATGTCTAGTCACGACGAGAATGTTACTATTGGAGATTTCTTTTTTCATAGGATATGTGTTGTTATCCAAAAAGGGATTGGAGCCCAACTTGTTCCGAGGCTTCTATCCAATGTTTGTAAACTTCTTTCTGTCGATGACGAATAAATTGAAAAAAAAAATATCCATAGAGAAAATAATATGTAATTATTTCAATTCATTGTACTTCCTTTCGTATTAATTTTTTTTTTCTTTTACTTTTACCAGTCATATATATAGGGGAGGGTCGCGTTTTTTTTTTATGTATTATTTTTTATTTATGGAAGTCCATGGTTTTATCATGCCTTACGAATTTAAAGTCTAGATTCCCATATTATAAAAATATCTATATTTAGGCTCCTAACTATACAGGCAGAAACGTGTAATATAAAAATAAAACAAAGGAAAAGATACTACTAACTATATAGGCACAATTAGAAAAATATACCATGTGTAGTCTGAAACCAATTTTTATAATAAAGAAAGAACAAAATAAAAAAGAGCAATTCTTATATGCACATGTTATTTTTACCAGCATATTTTTTTCTAGGGTTTTGATATTCTTAGCTTGATCTTTCTAAAACTACTAAAAACCTAACAGTATTCGGGGTTTTAGTTGTATTACTAATTAGATTTTTGTTTCAATTTTTAAATTCTTGTGATTTATTTTTTTCAATT
The DNA here is from genome assembly GCA_023529315.1 of Papaver bracteatum. Lineage (NCBI taxonomy): Eukaryota > Viridiplantae > Streptophyta > Magnoliopsida > Ranunculales > Papaveraceae > Papaver > Papaver bracteatum. The sequence continues at coordinate 286,421 of JAJJWX010001484.1, read as the reverse complement.
CGAATCATTGTTGATGTGCGAGATTTATCTGATGGTGCTGGATAGTTCATAGACTAAGCTTTCTGATTTCCTAGGTTTTTATTTGTATGGATTTATGTATTTTTATGACAATGTAGGCATTAGATTTACGTTTTAATAGGATTTTTCTCGTACGTGTATGTGTTTACATATGGGTTATATCTTTTTGATCAATATGTGTTTACTTTTGGACCATAGTTACTAGTGACTTTCATTTGTAAAAGGCTAAAACCTGGTACGACATTGAGAATTTATCACCTCATAAGTAATAAAAGGGTATTAGGTTTTGAAGAATTAGGTCGCGGTGGCTCTCTGATTCATTTAATCTTACTAGTCATGTGACTTTTTGTTGGTAAGGCTGTCATTCTTGTTATTCATATTTGGTTTCGTGATTGATATTTTCTTATTCCTTACCAGATGTCTCAGACCAAAAAACAACACTCCAAGAAAAAATTTGGGAGCTCCGGCAGAGCAAGCATAGCCCCTGGACAGTTAAGGTCAAATTATGGTAAGAATTATATTGTGACATGACGGTATATAATGAAGTGTGTAGCATGTGCTAATTTGTTAATTCATTGTTGTCCTATAGGAAGAGTTAAAAAATAGAGGAGGAAGGGCTAGTCAACTTGGTCATCAACAATCAGTATGCCATACAATGGATGATTTGGTTGAACCACCACTGCGTTCAGGAAAATCAACAAGAGGATCACTATTGCAACAAGTTGGTAGAAGGCAACAACAACCAATGGATGAGGAACCATCATCGCAAATCGAAGAGCATGAACAAGTGGAGGAAGAACACCTTCAACAACCAGAAGAAAGATTGGGAAGAACTCGTAGCACTCCCTTGCCAACGCGTTCACCTTCACGGAGAGTCAGAGGTGGATGAAGTCTTCCTATGACACCAAGCAGGTTACCTATGAATGATGATGATTTTCTTGATTCCCCAAGGAGATTTCCAAGAGGACTTGGAAGTAATCGAGTAGTAACCATCAGGTCTGATGATTTTATTAATTCTCAAAGGAGATCTCCAAGGGGACTCAGCAATAATCGGGTACAAAGATCGCTTGAGACGTAGTACAATGATTCAAACACCGGTCAAATGCCAAGACATCGTCAAGTACAACATTAATCAAATCAACTTTATAAAACTCAAGTATCAAGTTCTTCTCGGCAATAACCAATGGGATTACAACATCAGAATACTCGAAGTTCATATTCCCAACGACATTCTCAAACACCATCAAATGGCGCTCCTCTTGGAAACCGAAACATCTTACAGCAGAATTCTTCACGCTCTGAGCCACAACAAAATGATAATCCTGAAGATCAACACCTCTCGCGTCAGAATCCTTCACGTTTGGCATCTAATTCTCCTCAGTCAAATGAAGAATGTGGTACCGCAGAAGCAAGGGGTACGTATAAACGTATGCATATGTGAAAATAGAAGATGCAAACCACTTCATTTTATTTGTTTGCACGAGTTCACTTATATGTTCATTTTTATCATTAAACAGCCGTACCATTAAGGAAAAAGAGAGGGCGCAGCTGTATGAAGGAACTTGCCAAATTCAGGGGAAAAATACTTGAATTGGATCTTCATGGGGGGAGACTATGTGGTTATAAACACAAGGTCGCAATAAATTCAGTATGCGCCTGCACCAGGAAAAGTCAGAACTGTCCTTTGAAGTACGAGGAATTTGATGATATTCCTCCTGAGAAAATTCAGCGAGTGATCAACAAACTCTATGTATGTATTAGAAGTCACTGAGTTATTCCAGTTTAATAAAAAATTTTGTTAACATAATAATTTTGATGTTTTCATATTATCGTTAGTTATAACTCATAACTAATCATTTTTTTCTCAACCAGGACTACTTCAGAATCAAGTCTCGCACTGGAGAAGACCCAGAGGTAGTGATCAAGAAAATAATGAGGAATGCATATAACAGGCATAAGCACAAAATTCATAGAGCATATTTGAAACTTGGTGGGAACGAGATAGCATTAGCCTCCGAACCACCCACTGAACTGGAGATTGCGAAAGAGGATTGGGTTTATATGTGTGAGACATTTGCCACGCCAGAGTTCAAGGTATATCCATTAGACTACATGTGATCTTTTCGTTAAAGTATCATTGTTTGTGTTAGATTTTTAGTTTGCAGATACAGTTTAAGCATAAAATGAGATAGCATCTTTTGGTCAATTTCCCACTTTATACAATTTCATTGCCTTTCTGAAAATTTATTGTTTCTAGTTAGGAATGTGTTCTTTACTGTAAGGGAATGCATTCGTACTTATGATACTATCCTACTCTGTTCATTTATTGTCAACATATGGTGGATTATTGTTTGTCTAAGTTAGTAGTGCTGAGATTTAGGCTTCCACTACACGTAGCATATCTAGTCTTGCACTGTTGCAAATAAAATAAAATTTTGTTTTTGATGAAAGAACCTCCTGTAGTATGTGTAGGAAACTAATATATAGATGTTTAAGCTAACAGATACATGTTTAAGCTAACAGTTGTTTAAACTTTAAACTAATAAATATCATTCTATAGTTATGAATACACCACAGAGTTGCTTTAGCTAACAGATTTTTTAAATGACAGAAAAAATCAAAGAGAGGGACTGCGGCTGCTAAGGCAAAGGAAATTTACCATAGTGCAGGCAACAGTAGTTTTTCCAGCGTAGAAAATGATTTGGTAATACATTGCATCTCATTCTTTTTCTTATGATGTTAGTTTGAATCCGTGTTGTATGTATGGAGTAGTTTTAACTTAACTTGTTTTGAATTCGACTGGTTGCTGCTTCAAAGATTGCGGAGAACAAGCCTTGTGATGCGGTGATTTTGTTCTCAGAAACCCATGGTTCCAAAAAACTACCACCGAAATGTCAGGAGATGAAAGTAAGACATACTGTATAAATATACTTCGAATTTTATGTGTCTTAATTGATCTATGCAACAATATCTGATATGTAATTTATGTAGAAAACAATGGAGGACATGAAAGAAGCAATACTGCGAGGAGAATCCAGTAAAACTCCAGCTGACATATATGAAATTGTCTATAATGAACAACGTGGGGTCTTAACAAACGTCGTCGCAAAGCTTCTCACACTCACAAGATTTTGGTTGATTTAAGGGAAAGAGAAATACAATTGTTGAATGAAAGAATTGAGTCTCTACAGACAGAAAACATGCTACAAAGATGACAAACACGTCGACTTAGTGATCTAATGAATAGTTTTTTTTCTAAACATTATCCTTCCATGGTTGTACCAGATGTTTCAGATGATGAAATGGAGGATGATGCTGAGGTCTCTGGGAGAGATGAAGAGGATCTTGATGTGGAAGGTCAAAATGATGAGGATGATTATGATGACACGGAGGATAATTTCATTCGTGACTTTCCTAACATGGAGCACCGAAATGTGGAGGGTGCCGATGATGATGAATTCCTTTCTTTATTTCTTTTGAAAGACTGACATGGAGGACCAAAGTGCCCAGGGGCCAGCAAGTGTTGAATGAATCTTTTGTTTTTGTTTTTTGCTTTTTTGCTTTTTTGGCTTGTTTTCTTTTGGTATCTAGATATAGGGCAGGGAAGAGGATGACGTGTTGTACAATAATTCTTTTTGAAGCATCGTGTCATATGACTGTACACTTGGTTTTGGAAATGAAATGATTATTTTGCTACATGTGTGTATATATTAAATAAAAAGATAATTAATTATGATATCCAAAATACTAATTACCTATCATATTTAATCACCATATTAATCACACTGATTAACTGCCATATTAATTACAGTAACTGATTATGATGTTCATCCAAAATATTAATTACCTAGCATATTTAATCAGAATATTAATCACTGTAATTAGTTGTCATATTAATTACATTAACTAGTTACAGTTTTATAATTAATTAACATATTAATTAGAATAACTGATTATGATGTTCCATATTAATTACAATCCATCAAAAGAATCATCGTTGCAAGTACCTAGCATCTACGAAATGTTAGTTTCCATCGTAGTTGTGGAATGATTTGGAAACAATATGCTAAGTTGTTGAAGGATTGGGTAACTCTCTGCCAACTTTAACTTAGTTGCTTCAACTTATTGCAATTATGACATCAACATATTTGGCTACTATCAGATTAATTGCTAAATAAATTCGCAACAAGATTTTAATTTGGTTGTCCTATGATGTAGCAAGTAACGGACAACTACAAAAATCAAGTTGTTAGAATGTTTGGCAACTCCATCGCAACTGCTAAAATTAGTGGTTTTAATTTACTGCATTTTGCTAATCATGTATTTGGTTACTACAAAAGAAGTTGACAAAAGTATGTATCGCAACTAGGTACTTGTAGTAGTTGCCTTTGGATTTCTAAACAACCCATACGGCAACTAAACCTTTGCAACTACCACTAGTTGCCTTTCTGTTCAGAAACTAAAATCTCATCTTAGGCAACTAAATTAGTATGGTTGCCAATGCTCAGGTTTTTTTGTAGTGAATGCTTTCCAAGTTTATTTCTTTATGTTGTGTTGGACAAATATTAAGGTTAATGGTTGGAAAAATGTTTTTTTAAGGTTTATGGGACATGTTTTCGTATTTTGGACAACAAGTGTTGGATTTCTAGTTATTGAATGAATGGTTTGTTTAGCCATGTAAAGTTTCAATACTTATGCCGGCATGTTTTTTTATGTTACATTGCCGACCAAACCAGGGTCGTCATGGTTTTGAACTGTCAGACTACCGGACCTGACAACAGAAAATGTTTGCATACCAGGGTCGGCAAGGTAATCAGATCAATACCAAGCAGGAGGTGATACATCCGGCAGGGTATTATGTTATCGACCCTACCAGATATTTGTTGCAGAAAATACCTTCTCCAGATGCCTAAAATCATCATTAGGCCGGTATGGTTGTAAATTATGTTCCTTGCCGACCACATAATAGCCGGCACACTATTGAACAAATACCCTTCCGACTGTTTAACATAAAATTGCATGAACTCCTGATGCCTAAAAGTTATAAGGTTGGTATGGTAATAAAATTTCTACCTTTCCGACCTAATCATAGCCGGAAGGAAAATGTCAAAATACACAGAAAAAAATGTTTTCCTGATGCCTAAAAGTCATAAGGTCGACATGGTAAGAAACTTTACACCCTACCGACCAGCCATAGTCGGCATATTGGGGAAAACAAATCTGGCCATCATCCTTATGCCGGAGAATTCAAAATTCAAATTTTTTGCAAGTACAATTTCATTTATTGAGTTGTACTTGGCACTATAACGGCCAAATTTGGCCATCATCCTATAAATACATTACTTCTCTCTACAAAACAACACACAAATAGCTCCATATTCTCTTAAAAGCTCATATGATCATGCATTCCATCTAACTCACTCAATAGCTCTCTACAAACAACAATGGCATCATTTGATTCAAATGAAGATTTGGCAATCACCAAAGCTTGGTACACGGAAAATCGAGTTAGTCGTTAATACTTCGAAAGGGTTGGATGCCATACCCTTTTGGGATAGGTTACACAACAAATTTAGGAAAGATTTTGGGAATCCTAATGCAAGAAGTGTTCAACAAATCCACACTATGAACCTAGTCATCGAGAAAGCGATACTTTATTTTTTGTATCTCCTACCTCGGATTTTTAATACTCGTCGCTTCACCTTGTTCAGTGCACAATTTGTAAGTAATTTTGTGGTTTTTTTTACGTAACCCATGTTGTTTTATCTTCCAATGAAACACCACTAACAAATGTAAGTTTTTTTTTTGTTTTTTATTGTGTGTTTTTGTAGCATGAAGTCGTGAAAGCGCGCTACTTGGAGGAAAAGGGGGAACCATTGGCTTTCGATGCAAGCTATCACTTTTTGGTATAAAGAATCCTATAGGATAACCCGGACTACTTGGATGTTGTATCATCTTCGGAGGAGGAATCTTGATGTCTTTAGAAGTTTTTGTACAAGTTTTGTGGGTAGACTTCTATGTAAACCCTCACGAGACTATAATTCGTCTACTAGGATCTCCTAGGGGTTCAAAGGCTTGATGCACATGCTAAGTGCATTTGTTTTTCCGTCGACAAGGAGTTAGACTTTATGTTCCAATCAATGTAGTAACCAAAATTGCATGAATAAAGTGAATTACATCTTCCCATATTGTGTTTTTTGTTTGGTATAAGTACAGGTCGGCAGGGTTAGAAATCCTTAACATGCCGGCTACAGGTCAGCCGACAGTGTTATAAATTATGTGCATACGTACTATATTATAGCCGGAATTGTAGGAAATATTTATATGCCGACAGTTAAATAGCTGGCTAAATATAGTCGGCATATTCTTCATTCAAAGACCCTTCCGGCCAAAAAATTGTCGGCGTTTTCTTCATCCAAGGACCATGCCATCTAAACTTGGTCGGCATCTTATTCAAACGTATACCATACCGACGAGATATAGCCGGAACCTTATTTAAATGTCAACGTTGCCGACCTTTGACAATTTGAAAAATAATTTTTTTAATCGAAATCGAACTCATAAGATAGATTAAAGGTTTAATCTACTGAATTTTCATTTTCAAAATTTTAAACTAAACTCAATTAATTAACCTAATAAAAAAAAACTAATACCAAAAAATAATATGGAAAAGAAGTTACATAGCAGGCAAGAGAGCAACAAGTTGTGCCGCCAGCCCTTTTTGAATAGAAAAACCTATCCAATTAAAATAAAATCTAGTGAACCAGGAGTCATGAATTTCTGGACCCTCTTGAGTAGTCCAACCGCTTCTAGAGCCAAATAACCAAAAGTATCAAAATCAAAGGGGACGAAAGCATGCCCATTGTCAACACATACTTTCTCGTGCTTCGATATCTTACCTGAGGCATCCTTTAGCACTGCTTTCCATACTGTAAAGGTGCCATGTCCAATGCCTACCAAAGGAGATACCCAGTGAGGTCAAAACATGTGTTTCCCATTAGCCCACCCAAAAATAAGAACATATGCTGGTCTTAGTGTCGATCTCCCTTCAAGTGGGTCTATCGGGAAGTTCACATGCACTTCTTTCTTTGCTGAAATGCCATCCCTCCACAGTACATCATACAAGATATCCATCACATGATCATGTCTATATTTAAAACTATGGTATACCTTACAATGAACTGCATGTTCACCATATGAGTCAAAGAATCCTGTGATGCAAGTAGGACAACGAGAATCAGAGGGATAAATCAGGATCATTAACCTATATTTGAGGATAGAACGGTACTCCAAAGGAGACATCTTCTGTCCAAGCCCCTCAATCGGAATAGCCAGAAGAAAATCTTGGGCATGTGCTGTTTGCAAACAACCAAAAACCGCTTTCTGTCTCTCCATTAGCATGTAAACTCTATCAATGTCCTTAACCACTTTACCAAAAAGAGCACTCGCCAAGGTGCTTTGTGTTTTAGGGAGGGCGTTGTCTTTATTTGTGAAGCTTTTAAAATCAAAATCAGGAAGAGTTATTTGTAACGTTTCCAAAGCCTTTTTAAAGTTGTCATCCATACCTTCCACACCACTGATCCTCAATATGTGATCCTGTAACCTCCAAGATTGCACACGCGAAGCCAAAAAAGCATATTCTGATGCCTGCCTAGCAGTGTAAAGGACAAGACCTCGATATCTAATAGGTACAGTAGATAGTCTCCACTTCATCTCTCCAAAGAGAGGTCCCCCACAAACCAAGCCTCTATCGAATATATCTACCGCCTCCATAATATAGTCTAGGCGACAAATACGAAGGCCGGAAAGAAGCTTGGAGATACCCATACATGTTAGTAAAAGCATCAATTCTCTTTGAGGATCGTGGAGCTTGGATAAAATATGCATTAAATCCACTGCTTTTTCATCCCCCTTAATGGCAAGTCCCTTCACAAAACCATCGTCGAGGATAACCGAACCAACAAATAGTTTGACTCCCTTATCTGGTCTTGAGATTTAGAAAGGAAACATCCCATCACTTATCCTTCGTCCATCACAATAAGGCCAAAATATTTCCGTTTTCTTAATATTCAATATAAGTCCAAGCGCGGGCCCTTTTATTTTGATAATAGTGAGTGCCTTTTCCACTTCTTCAGTTTCACCGAAAATAGTTCCATCATCAAGATACCAGGCATGTAGGGATAATATGCACTGCTCATTTATCTTAGCTATAATCTAATGAATTACCAGAGCGAATAACAAAGTCTCTAAAGGGTCACATTCTTGTACTCCTGTAGATGAGTAGATAAAGGATCCCCCTACACACAGCCGTGCAGGTTGACCATACTAGTATTCTAGCCAAGGAGATATAGATGGACAAAGCTTACGTACCTTAGAAAGCATAGATATTCGGTCAACTAGGTTAAAATCATTGGTGAATTCGACAGTTAGCATAGAGAGGCTAGCGTCTGCATGCTATTTACTGACAAACCTATTCACAACATATAGGATTGCCTCAGCACCACCTGAAACACCTACTCCAAAATGGAAATCCTTTATATACGATGCCATGTCCATTCCAACCCCTTTCATTTCCACTTTGGACACCAGTCGACGCCAAATTTTCCCAAAAGTAATGATACAGATACTCTTATCCAGTTTAAGGAGGGGTATTAAGGTAGCCGATGTAATGAAATCCACTAGGTTAAGAGAGCATATCCCACCCAGCCAAAGATTGACAACTCTAGTTATGTCCGTGACCATATCAGCAACAGCAGTTGAGCCTTCCGCATAGAAAGCAGCCGACAAATGTTGTTCCCGAAGGCCATCCCTTCCACACGAAGTTCCCTTAGGGAACAATTTAATACAACTAAGAATGGTACCTTCTTCAGCCACTAAAGTCATCTCATGCAACGTACATGTTGGTTTCAGAGGAGGCATCATAGTCGGATGCTTATCTTCAAGTGCTTTCCTTGTGTTCTCATTGTATGGTGCCACTCCGGACGAATTGATGGCTTTAACAACCGTTGTGAAGTTCCCATACGCAACCTTGCCCAAAAAAGTAGAGATACTGGTGCCAAGCCTATTTTCTTCCTCTGTTTCATCATCTAATCGAACATCACCTGTTGCTGGCACCTTTATAATCTCACGAACAAGTGTTAGAGTCCCACTAGGTTCACCCCAAAGTGCAAGAGATTTAAGAATTTGTTTCTGTTGTGTCGCCTTGCGGTTACCATACTTGCATTCAGCTCTACCCTTAGGTCGGAGTACTCTCAAAGTACATCGAGGGAGCAACAAAAGCCTGACCCAATGTTTAACAACTTTAGGTTTTGCCGCGACTTTTTGTAGTGCTGTTTTCAGGGCATGAGAAAAAGCTAACCTGCATCCTCTTGGAATGATCTTAATAGTACATACCGGGGCTCTAAATACTTCATCCACAATTACTTCATTCAATTCGAAATCGCTGTCAAGCTGCACTAAATCATCTCGTAGACTAGGTCTAGGCACTCCAACAATTGTTTTAGCTACTTCAGCAGAACTCACACATATGTCAGGCTTAATATCAGTGACCCCTTCATGCTTGCACGCTCCGATCCAAGCCTGAATTCTTATAAATTCGAAGCACAACCATTGTCTTAAAGTTCTCAGCGTTTCCTCTAAACTCACGAAAACATCAACATCAATTCTTATGGCCTGTTGAATGCATTCTTCCTTTCTTTATTGCAGATGTGTAGTCTCTTCAGGTGGGGAATCAAACATGAAAAGCCTTTACTCCCAATCCCCCCATCTGGACAACCATGAAAATCTCTAAACGAACATATGATGATACCCTTAACTGCAACAGTCATTGAAGCACAATGACAAATAGTAGAAGTGCTTACACATAATCCACTCTCTGGTTCAGAAGCACATGGAGTAGCACCCTATTAACCTAATCAGTTTTTTAGTATTAATTAAACAAGGGAATATTAGCCATTTTAAAAATATATGGTTAAAGGGTGACCTATTTTACTTCAAAATGACCTAGCTTTTGTCTTATTAGATATACCCCAATTAATCTAGGTATACCCCAATCAAGCCAGGTTTTGTAAGGGTCATTTCAATAAAATAGGTTAAATAATTTTTAAATGGGCTTTAAGCCCAAGGCCATAAGAGTAAGAAAGAGTGAGGTGAGGGCCAAACACTTAATTCCCAGTTTTTAACTCCACTAAAATAAGAATCTTATGGATAAATCTAGAACATGCAATTGGGGGATATGAGAATTAGTTAAAAAACCATGCCGTAAGTCTATCGATCATGCCGATTTTCGTTGAAAACTATGCCTGCACATGTCCCCCAATTAATTCTCATATCTCCCAATTAATCATTCTAAATCTAGTGTAATAAATAAGTTATGAATTTCTCTCTCCTTAATGCTTTTAGAGAAGGGGTCTGACCAGCCTCCCCCGAACAAATAAGGTGCCATCGTGGGTTTGGGTGTGTGAGAGGGATTGTTTTGAGTTGCTTTTTTCAAGAGTAAATTATACATCGGAAGGCATACACTTACGATTGCAAATTCTCCGACAATAAAAGGATTTTTTTTAAGAAAAGCACAATAGAAGGATTCACATAAACCATAAAATAATTAATCTTAATTTCTAATTTAGGCAGACCAAAACAAAAAACAACCCTATCTCATTTAATTAGTTTCAGAAATAAATTCATAAATCCTCAAAATATATCTGGTCTCTTCTTGCTTCAACGCTCTCTTGAAACCACCAAGGGTGAGCCGGTGATGAGTGGATACGGATTTGTACCGCCCACGCCCAATCCTTCAAAATAACCGGTTTTAAAATATATTTGGGTCTAGTTTATCCCAGATGCGGATGGATATGCGGTTTTGGCAAAACACAAATTTGATTAAGTGGGTGCACGAACAAAGCATCTCAAAAAGAATGGCATCCTTAATTTTGTTTAGTGGGCATGTGGATAACTGGATTCCTCCCTCGTAGAGGTCAAATATGTCTTGAAATATATTCGTTTGCAGTGCTGTCACACAAAGATTTGATCTCGGGTACGAAAACCTGAAATAGTGATTTCAGTGCACAATTAACTTCGCCCCTTCCTGTTTTTGCGAGTGAATATTGCATATTATGTTTCGGGTGGTCTTGCTCCTTATATTCATGTCGTTGCAGATTATGTTCATGTAATTATATCATAAAAATACCAATACTGGGACAAAAGTGGCGGCCGAGATCATAGGTTTAATGTCATGATTGGATAAGTACGCACAATTTATTTGCACTTTTTATGGGGATATGATTTATACTAAATGGTCTATTTTTCGTTGTTCGTGAAGCAGACAATTATAGTAACAAATCAAGCCCATGATGAACTATTCCAGAATGTCATTAAGATAGTTTGCAATGCTAATTCAACAGAAAGTTTTAATCCTAAATAAATTTGTAAAGGGATCCACAACCAAAGAATCAGTGGACACGTATTAAATACATAAGGTACTCGATTGAACCAACTCCCTGATGAAATAAATATCAAGAGAAACATGTTTGATTCTGCTGCGCAGCAATGGATTTGGTGCCAGAGAAATCGAGCTTTAACTATCACAACCAATGGGTGGGAGTAATTGACTGAAAAACATGAAGATCACCGAGAAGATGACAAATCCAAAGCACCTCAGCAACTGTGTGATCAATGTACCTATACTCTGCTTTGGTGGATCTTCTAGCAATTGTACGTTGTTTCTTTGATGACTAAGAGATGGGAGAAGAACCAAAAAAGACACAATACCCACTAGGTGATCTCCCATCACTTGAATTTCCATCTTTGAGTCAGAGAAATAGGAAAGACCTATAAATCCCTTTTGTAGAAAAATTTCATGATTAATAGTATGCTTCACATATCTGAAAATTCTCTTTGCTGCAATAAGATGTACATTTATAGGATTCCTCATATGCTGGTACATCTGCTTTGTTGGAATATTTTCAATTGCGCTGCGAAGGGGGTCCTGGGGGCAACGCCCCCGGAAGAATTTTTTGGATATGCAATTGTTTGGACAGTTGGAAAACGTTTCCAGAAAATTCTAAATTCAACAGACAGTGTCTGTTGATGAAGAAACACATCTCTTTGTGAAGAGAAACCTGTTGGTGAAAAGACATGTCTTTTCCCAACAGATGCAAAAACCCCTATAAGTAGCATCTCCCAAACCCATTTCGATATCATCTCTTGAAAACCCTTTCTCTATTTTCTCTCTTCTTCTAAAGCATCATCAGAACCTTCTTTTCATGTGTTCTTGATTGGGTCAAGGGGTGCAAACCTTGAATCCAATTTCCGGTTGTAGGGCTTTCATTGTATCCTGAAGGCAGTATTTCACATACCTGTTGCAATTGCCAATTCGTTGGAAGGGTAGAAATATTTGTCTAAAAGAAATCACCAGAGCCTTGAAATCTTTTGAGTACAACCACAGTCTGTTTGTGTTTCATCTCCATTGCAGCCCAGAATTTCCAACAGTTTTAGACAAATAATTTCTGGCAATGGAGGGTGAATCTTCAACTTCGAATGCTACTGCACAATCCATGCAAGTGATGAACCAAACCCTGACTCGAATGGAACGTTTTGATGGTGAAAATTTTACTCGTTGGCAAGAGACTGTGAAGTTTTTCCTTATGACCATCAAATTGTGGTACATACTTGAAGATGGATTGGAGGAGATTCCTGCACCGTCAGACAAAGATACTCCTGATTTGATTACCAAACGAAAGAAGCGTCAGGAAGATGATTTCATGTGTCGTGGACATATTTTGAATGCCCTGGAAACTTCTGTTTACAATGCACATCGGAGTATTGCGACTGCAAAGGGATTGTGGACTGCGCTTGACAACAAATACAAGATTTCTGAGGCAAGCAACAAGAAATTCCTGACTTGCAACTTCATGGATTTTAAGATGGTTGACAGTAAGTCAATCATTTCCCAGGTCAGTGAATTTTTACTCATTGTTAATCATCTTAAGGATGATGGATATGAACTTCCTCCTGGGTTTATTGTTGGTGTTATTATTTCTCGTCTCCCCCCTTCCTGGAATGGTTATAAGAAGAAACTTAAGCATGCTGAGACTGACTATGATTTAGAGGCCTTACAACGTCATCTTCGCATAGAAGAGGACTCTCGTAAATGAGAATTTAAGGATAGTCCACAGTCTGGAAACCTTTCTAAGGTAAATAGCGTAGAGACACCAAATCCTTTGAAACCTAAGAATGATACCCAATTAAAGAAGAAGAATCATCCCAACAAGAAGAGTAATAAGAAGGGCAATTGCTACTTCTGTGACAAACCCGGCCATTTTTCTCGTGACTGTCGTCTCAAAATGAAACAACAGCAGAACCAGAAAAAGGAGGCAAATATGGTCGATGAAAATATTGTGATTGTAGTGCAAGCCGCCAATGCTGTTGCTGAAACTGGGAGTGGTGGTGGTACGACAATGGTGCAACCGTCCACATCTGTAAGGATAGAAATCTTTACAAGACTTATGAACCGGTTAGTGGAGAAGGAAACGAAGTTGTCTCCTCAAACGACCAACACATCAAAGTCATTGGGAAAGGCACTTTTGAACTCTCGTTTACTTCGGGAAAGACCGTTACTCTTACTAATGTATTACATGTCCCTGACATGATAAAGAACCTTGTTTCCGACGACCTTGTTATGAAGGCTGGATTCAAGGCGACCTATGAGTCTAATAAGTTTGTATTGTCCAAAAAAGGTGTGTTTATTGGACAAGGATATGCTTGTAATGGGATGATTAAGCTTAATATAATAAATAATGGTTCTGCTTATATTGTTGACTCTGTTAATCTATGGCATGGTAGATTTGGTCATCTAAATTATGGTTCCCTTAGAAACATGAATCGATTAGGTTTTATTTCTGATTGCAATTTTGATCATGCTTCTAAATGTGAAATATGTGGGCAAGCAAAGATAACTAGAATTTCCCATAAGTCCGTAGTACGAAATTCTTCCTTACTTGAATTAGTACATAGTGATGTGGGTGATTTGCATGGTTCTGCCACTCGTGGTGGAAATAAGTATTATGTCACTTTTATAGAGGATAGTACTATATATGCTTACACATATTTGATGAAATCTAAGGATGATGTTTTTGACATGTTCAAAATATATAAAGCAGAAGTAGAGACACAATTAGGACTGAAAATTAAGATTTTACGTTCTGATCGTGGTGGTGAGTATTTTCCTAATGAATTTAAATTCTTTTGTCAAGAGCATGGTTTAATTCATCAATTTACTGCACCTTATACACCTCAACAAAATGGTATGGCTGAAAGAAAAAATGGAACTTTTATTGATATGGTTAATTGCATGCTTATAAGTTCTAGTTTGCCTAATTCTTTGTGGGGTGAAGCTATGTTGTCTGCATGTTATATTTTGAATAGGGTTCTTTTGAAAAAGAAAAATGTTTCTCCTTATGAGTTGTGGTTTGAAAGGAAACCAAACTTGAAGAGACTTAAAGTCTGGGGTTGTTTGGCATATGTTCGAAAGCCTGATCCTAAAATACCAAAACTAGGAAACAGGGCTTATAAATGTGCTTTTGTGGGATACTCTCTTAATAGTATCACCTACAGATTTTTAATCCTTGATACTTTCGAGATTATAGAATCTGTAGATGTGGAATTCTTTGAGAACTTAAATAGGAACAGTTCTCAAATGCAACCCATGGAGAATTCATTGTTACCTAGTCTAGAATCTGAAGAGACTAATGAGAATGATGATCATTCTATTCCTACTCAAGACATAGAGGATATTTATGAACCCATAGAAGATATTGAACATAGAAGGAGTAAGAGAGCAAGAAAAGAGACAAGTTTTGGTCCAGACTTTATAACATATCTTGTAGAAGGTGATAAGAATACAATTCTTAATATTACCAAATATGCTGCGCATGTTGATGATGACCCTAAAACTTATGCTGAGGCTATGAGTTCCAAATATGCTAGTTTTTGGAAAGAGGATATCAATGATGAAAAGAATTCTATTTTCACCAACGATACTTGGATATATTGTGATTTACCTCCAGGCGTAAAGCCTATTGGATGTAAATGGATTTTCAAGAGAAAGATGAATGCCGATGGTTCCATTGATAAGTTCAAAGCCAGATTAGTTGCTAAGGGTTATAGGCAAAGACATGGAATTGATTATTTTGATACATATGCTCCTGTTGCACGCATCTCATCTATTCGTTGTTTAATTGCAATTGCTTCTATTCACAAGTTAATTATTCATCAAATGGATGTCAAAACTGCCTTCCTAAATGGAGATTTGGAAGAAGAGATATATATGGAACAACCTGAAGGTTTCATATTTCCAGGCCAAGAAAAGAAGGTTTGCAATTTGGTTAAATCTCTTTATGGCTTGAAGCAAGCTCCCATGCAATGGCATGAGAAGTTTGACGAAGTGGTTTTGTCATATGGTTTTGTGGTGAATGATGCGGATAAATGTATCTATAGTAAGCATGATAGTTCTGGATGTGTGATTCTCTGTTTATATGTTGATGATATGCTTATTTTTGGATCTGACATATCTGTGGTGGAAGAAACAAAAAGGTTTCTTGGCTCTAACTTTGATATGAAGGATTTAGGAGAGGCTGATGTAATCTTGGGAATTAAGATCCTAAGAAAGGGGAATGAGTTGGCTTTAACCCAATCTCATTATATTGAGAAATTTCTCAAAAGGTATGATCATTTTGATGACGATCCAGCACCTACTCCTTTAGACCATACTATCAAGTTAACGAAGAACACCGGTCGTACTCATGCACAACTTGAGTATTCCAGTGTTATTAGGAGTCTTATGTATGCTATGCATTGCACAAGACCGGACATAGCCTATGCGGTGGGGGTATTATGTCGTTTCTCAAGTAATCCTGGTTCTGAACACTGGAAAGCGGTTTCCAGAGTTATGGCTTACTTGAAAGGAACAATTGATTTTGGTTTGCATTACCAAGGCTATCCCGCTGTATTGGAAGGTTACAGCGATGCTAACTGGAACAAAGTAGAATCCAAGTCCAAGTCAACATCTGGATGGATTTTTACTTTAGGGGGTGCTGCTGTGTCTTGGAGTTCCAAGAAGCAGACTTGTATATCTGATTCAACAATGTTTTCAGAATTGATAGCCTTAACGAATGCATGTAAAGAGGCAGAATGGCTTAGGGACCTTCTTATGGAAATTCCACTTTGGAAGAATCCATCTCCAGGAGTTTTTGATTAATTGTGATAATCAAGCTACAATCTATAATGTCTCTAATAAGACTTATAATGGAAAGTGTAGACATGCGAGTCTGAGACACCAAATGGTTAGGCAACTACTCAAGATGGGAGTAGTTACGGTTAACTTTATTGAATCAAAGAGGAATTTGGCAGACCCATTCACAAAAAGTCTACCATATTCAGTTGCTTCAATAAAATGTAATGAAATGGGACTAAGGTCTGTGAAGGAAGGTTGATCTCCCATAGAAGAAACCCAACCTATGTTTTGAAAAGGATAAACAAGGTTCAATGTGGTACCAACAAGTTATGGCTGTAGATTATGGAGCATTAACATAAAACTTCCCATTTCAAGTTAGTGCTGGTTTTTTTTTCTGCAAGAAAATAGGATGGATGTAAATCCTTAATGATTCTGTGATTAGTAAAAGATGACTCACAGAAACACCTTCGAGACTTACCTATATGAGTATGGAAATGTGGGCCGTTTCCTAAGAGAAGAAGACCGTTCTCTAAAGAAGACTCATGAATAAGGATATAAGCACAAGGAATTTATAGTTCTTGGCTACAGAACACATGTCTTATGGAATCAATATGTGTGGAGACTCCGGTTTTGTCATAAGGGATTCTTGGTTCAAGACTAGTTTCACCATAGAATATCGATAAAGCTTTGAGTTTCTTACACTAAGTGAAGGTTCAAACCCAGAAGGTACCTATCATTTATGTATTGGTTTCAACGATGATGCTTAGTCTCAATCGTGCTAGAACTACGTTGGCTTGATCCTACTCGGGTACGTAGGCAGTCACTTCGGTGATGCAGTCGCTCCTATTTAAAAGTTTTTAACTTTGTTTTATGGTTTTTTAAAATAGGGGGAGAATGTTGGAATATTTTCAATTGCGCTGCGAAGGGGGGTCCTGGGGGCAACGCCCCCAGAAGAATTTTTTGGATATGCAAATGTTTGGACAGTTGGAAAACATTTCCAGAAAATTCTAAATTCAACAGACAGTGTCTGTTGATGAAGAGACGCATCTCTTTGTGAAGAGAAACCTGTTGGTGAAAAGACATGTCTTTTCCCAACAGATGCAAAAACCCCTATAAGTAGCATCTCCCAAACCCATTTCGATATCATCTCTTGAAAACCCTTTCTATGTTTTCTCTCTTCTTCTAACACATCATCAGAACCTTCTTTTCATGTGTTCTTGATTGGGTCAAGGGGTGCAAACCTTGAATCCAATTTTCGGTTGTAGGGCTTTCATTGTATCCTGAAGGCAGTATTTCACATACCTGTTGTAATTGCCAATTCGTTGGAAGGGTAGAAATATTTATCTAAAAGAAATCACCAGAGCCTTGAAAGCTTTTGAGTACAACCACAGTCTGTTTGTGTTTCATCTCCATTGCAGCCCAGAATTTCCAACATGATTAACTGCATAAAAAATTTCTGGTCTTGTCCAAGTATCATACTGAAATGCCCCAACAAGTGACTTATACTCAGTGGGATCATCTTATGGTGAACCATCATTCTTACTAATTTTGGTGTCAGCAATACCAGGAGTAGTGCAAGGCTTAGATATGAGCATATTAGTTTTCTTTAAGAGATCATGTATATATTTTGTTTGGGACAGATGCATAGCAATATCATTTCTCTATATCTTAACCTAAAGACGTAGAAAATAATGATCTAGTCTTAAATCCTTTATTGGAAAACATATAGCAAGATGAGAAATTACTTGTAACAAAACTCAGTAGAGGATCCAATGATAAGTACGTCATCTACATACACCAGGACATAACATATTTTACTTCTACTCTTGTAGATAAATAGAGAAGAGTCAAGATGAGAAGTACTAAAACTAATTGCAAGAAGATAATCCATCAGTTTCTCATACCAAACCCTTGGGGTTTGTTTTAGGACATAAATGAATTTATATACAAACAAAGTGAGGCTTATCTTTATCTTTGAATCCAGGAGGTTGAGTTATGTATATATATTCTTGAAGATCACCATGAAGATTATCATTGCTGATGTCAAATTGCTTTATAGGCCAATCACTTTGAACTGCAGTGGAAAGCACAAGTCTAATAGCAGTGGGTTTGGAAACAAGACTGAAATTTTCTACATAATCCAATCCTTCTTGTTGATGACATCCTTTAGAAACTAATATGGGTCTAAGTTTTTCCACATTTCCATATGGATTATGTTTAACCTTAAGAACCCATTTACATTTAACCAATTTATGTGCTTCAAATGGATCAACTAGAGTTGTAATAACAATTTTTGAACCTGTATTCTCCTGAACCATTGAGTTAAGCAATTTGGGACTCTTCGGAGCTTTCTTGTAAGAAGTAGGAATGGTATTAGTAAGTTGAGATATCAAAGAAATAGATAAAGGATATCTTTTTGAGAAATAATCTTTAGTCTTGAAAATTCTACTTTTACCCCTAGTATGCATATTATGAGTGGACACGGTTGGATGTAAAGGAGTATAAAAAGGTGTTGGTGAAATAGTTATTATGATTGGTGACTGGTTTGAGGTGACTGTTGAAGTAGAACATGGTCCAAAGGTATCAAATGCAGTAGTTGACACAGTTGCAGTAGGATCAACTGTACTAGTTGACACGAAATCCTGTAACTAAGCTGAAGTAGAATGTTGTGATGTAGTTGTTGATGAAAAAGTTGGAATGCATTTGTCTTGATAAAAATGACACTACTGAGAATCAATCTTGGAAGTGTTGAATAACTTACAGGCAAGAGAAGGAAAATGTTCCTCATCAAAAGTAACATGTCTTGAGATATACAATTTTTTAGAATATGGATCGTAACATCTGTATCCTTTTTGAGAAAAAGTATAACCTAGAAAAACAAATAGCTTGCTCATAGGATCTAGTTTATAATGTGTATAAGGTTTTAACCAAGGATATCAAGCACAATAACTTTCAAGTACCAATAATTTGGTGGAACACCTTACAACTTTTCATAAGGAAAAACAAAAAATAAAGAAGCAATCGGTAATCTGTTTACCAGATAATTAGTTTTCTTCATTGCATTCATGACTGAAGAATAAGTGTTCTTGTAAGACCAAACAGATGTTTGTGTTTGATTCCGCAACTCCATTATGCTCAAGTGAGTATAAGGACAAGTGTATTAATGTGTGACACCACAAGTAGATAAGAATGCGCTACGCTCATTGTTGATAAACTCACCACCACCATCATTTCTAATAGTCTTGATAGTAAGATCAAAGAAATTTTTAACTTGTAATTTGAAAGGTTGGAAAGTGGTGATAAAATCCAATTTTCTCATTAAAGAATTTTCTACTTGTAATAATCAATGATGTTACGGTAATAAGAGTAACCACTATTGGATATTACAGGACTATGTCCCCACAAGGTTTTGATTTCTCAGTCATAATGATTTTATCACTAAGTAAAAGATTACGAAGTTTTCTAATCCTAATTGATATAGAAAATAAAAATAAAAAGCAGGATTAAGGCCATTGAGAACACTAACCACAATCTCACTGTTGTTGATAGGATATCCTGAAGCAAAGAGTAGATTTGAAATCTTCTTAATCTCATTTAGAAAAGCAGTATTCGACGAATTACCTTACTTGATGTGTGACATCTTTGTGCATAGTTGAATATCATGAGTTTACGATGTTGCATCAAACCTTTCTTCAATCGATTTCCATAATTTAACGAAGTAGATGTAGTAACTACGTAGTAAATAACTCTTTTTGAGATTGTAGACTGGATCCATAGTATTATTATCATACCAGCGAGTGTAATGAGGATTAATTATTGCTTCTTTATCCTCTCCTCTTACTGCATAAACGTACTTGAGAGGACAAGGCTTAGTTCTACCTATGTAACCTAAAGCATTATAGCGTTTGAATAAAGAAATTAGTAAAGCTTTTCAAGTAATCAAATTATGATCTCCAATTTTAGAGTAACAAGACTAGAGATTGTATGTAGGGAAACCTTAGTTATTGTGGATTCCTTGAAGAAAAATTGAAGAAGAAAGCAAGGAAATCAAGAAAATGTGCAGATTTTAATGGAGGAAGCTAAAACAAATCAATAAAAAGACAAAGGCTATCATTCCAAACGACTCTGACACCATAGAGAAATGGAGGAGGAAAGATGATGATCACATTCTCAAACAAAGAAGAGATGGATCTCTTAAATACAGACAAGGGAGACTCACACACTCTTTGTGACAGACAACCTGTCATGATAGGTAATTTGTAGAGAACACTGTACAAATGAACACAACTAATTAAAGACACACAGAACACACTGAGGGAAGACCCATACAGACTCAACAGTTACATTTGACATACTAAAGTAGGATCAACTGTTAAAGTTGACCCAGATACATTGAATTTTGTTGAAAGGAGAGAAAAAAGAGATCTAGGTAAAGCAAAAATCGTAGGTGACTCATTAACTAAAACCGATTTAATATAAATCTACGAGTTAGACATAATTACCCTCACAAACTCTTCACATACGTTTAAGATTAACTAAACCCTAACCTTTCATCTTCTTCTCTTAACTCCAAGATATACAATATACATATAAACATAAAAGTGATGTTGTGTCTTTGTGATAGTTGTTGATTTAAAGAGAGGTGTGCGCACATAAAATGGGTATCAATTTCATAGATAATGAAAATAGATCTGTCCAATCATCATTGTTACCATCCGAAAAGATTAAAACAATATTAAATTATACGTGATAATTAAATACGCAGTATTAAGACCCGTCCTATAATAGACAACACTTCTATTTAAATGGATCCGTAATGTTAAAATCAGTTGTCGCAACATTTTGTCCCCTTTGCCTGCAATATCTAGATCAGGATCTCACCGCATCAACATGTTCGTGATGATATTTATATTTCTCTATCGATTACACAGTTTTAGTCAATTATTATGTAGGCTTATGTGGATTTATTTCTTATATGCACTACGGTAGTTTCGTGTTTACCATGATTACAATGGCAGGAAAAAAAATCACACCTATTAGCGAAAGTTTTATGTTTCAGTAATGGTAAGTGATATACACATTTTTGTGTTTAATATAATCTAAATTGTAGGTATTATTAGTGCTCGATTTCGTATTTATTATGGATTTTTATGTCTTTGTAGGTGTTTTTGGAGAAATAAGCTTTTGCGGCAAAATTGGCTCGAAAAGTGGTCGTTGCACTCGTGGGAGAAAAATACTAAAGGAACCCCTCATTTGGATAAGGGGTAAGCAAATTGATAAGGGACACCTACTTGTTATTTACAACGCAAATATTAAAGGCAACCATAGCTTGGTTAAGGAACACCCATCTTCTACATTCAAATTCTGAAAATTGGCGGGAAAATATGAGTTTCACGGCAGCAATTAGGGTTCGATTTTTGGGTGACTTATAGAGATTCAATCGCTGATTTCTTTAGGATAGCTTTGTTAGACCCAAACATGGATGGTATGGTCGTTCTAATTGGTTAACTTGGGACTGATTCTCGTTTTGAAGAAAACAGGGGAGGAAAAGTATTACCGAGTTCCTGGAGAAGTTTCAACGAGTTTTAATTGGATTTAGGTTCTGTTTTAGATTGGTTTTGGCTTGGTTTATCAAAAAAGGTCAGGTAGTTGGATTATAACCCGAAAATAATAAAGTATCCATATAATCTCGTCGATACATCGTGAAAATAATTTATCGGGTAGTTGGTGTAAGAAACTGGAAAGTACGAGGATAGAAGAAAGATTATCGGGATTTTGTGTTTTGTTTGGATGTTACGTGAATATGAGGAGAAGATATCTACCAAATTTATAGAGTTTGAAACATCCAAAAATGCATGGAAAGAAGAAAGAAAAGCCGAGACTTGGGAGGTAAGAAAAGAGAAGATTTCTCGGGATTTTGATCATCTGTTGTGTATATAAAGGTTCTGGGAGTTCTAAAAACAAGGGTCAAGTAGTTTGGGGTTTATACGTAGTTTAGGGGAAGCTCTGGTACGAAGAAATCACGTTGTAGAGAAAGTTGCAGCAGCAGGAGGAAGAAGATGAAGCCGAAGAACATTAGACGACCCAAGTCAGTCACATATAAGTGTAGTTTATTCACAACACACACATAGTATCATTTCCAGCAGTCTTATATCTTCTGTGTCATTAGTAACAGTCGATTTGTAATGCATATAAACGTTGCAGTTAATCTGTTTTATTAATTTTCTTTGTATTTCCATCTTTAATACACCTTTGAGTAATGGATTCATATTTTGAGAGTGTTTGCACCCTGAAGAGCTAAACCCCATCACTGGGATGACGGAGGAAGCCTTATCACAATTGTTTGGTAATTATAATTGATTCTTTATGACTTTTTGGACTTATTTTAATTGATTTATGATTTTTACTAATTAGTTGTGATTTCGTTTGATGGTGTATGCTTAGACGTAAGAGCTTTTGATATACCATGCTTGTGATTTACATCTAATGTTTTAGAAATCTACTTTTGGCAAAGAAAAGAGTCAACAAAAGAGCTAGAATTGTTATGAGTCATTTATATGAACCAATTTTTGGCGCCGCCGACGCGTACTTTTTTTTAGGTTAGGCTTTAGATTTTATTTTTTGGGTTTATTTATTTTATTTTATTAGATTTTACTTTGGGTATTTTTGTTTTTGGTATGCAGGTTTTGCTTGAAGCTAAAAGTGGAAAGTTGGACTTGCCTAAAATAGCACTGAAAATCCAATTGTTTTATTTATTTTATTTATTATTTATTTTCTTATTTTTTGGACTTGTATATATTGTTGTTTATTTTTTTTTAGTATTTCTATAAAAAAAAAACACAAAACACGAAAGCACACGTGCACTTCATATTGCATCTTCTGGCACCTATTAGTAGGAAAACATGTGGTTTAGTACGGTGAACCCTTTGGGCGTTATCATCCGAAACACCACAAGCCTTAGCCTTGTACCTTTAACCAGTCTCTGAATCTAGGTATATTTTGCTAAAGGTAACCCAAGCCTACCCAAAATAGTCAACCCAGCATTTGCATTTGCACGTGCACATAAAAATGTCGAACTGGTATTATAATAGCCAATATAATGATTATTCGACTGAGCAACATGAGCATTATCCTTATTATGACCATAGTGTGAATAGTGGTTGGGAACGCCATACTTTTGAAGGATATGGGTCATACCATGGTGAGCCCAATTACTATCCACATACATACCAATCATACGAGCAAGATTCTTACACTTCTCCTCGACTAGAAGAGGCACGTAGGATACTTGAGAGAACACATAAGTTATTTGAGTCAGAACATAGGTTAGCGGACACAAATGACTTAGTTATGGACGAAAGAACTGTAACAATTAGTGAACCTTCTTTATAAGATTACCTCAGGAAGTTAGCTGAGTCAACATGTAAGTTAACTAAGTCAACACGTGAGTTTGAGTTATAAACAGAAGAAAGAATTTCTCGAATTACACTGAATTTCCAGTACATTGCTTCAAAAATCACCCTTGAAAATGAGGAAAATTTTTATTTACATAATCAAGATGGCGAGGTTAGAATTGGAAGAAATACTTTAGATAAGGTTCAACCATCTTCATATTACTATGATGACGAGGATAGTATTAATGATGATGAGGATAGTGTTGATGAAGAATTTGAAATAAGTAGGCATAGTGTTCAGGAATTTGTTACTCGAATTGAGCTTAATAATAATAATGTTTCTAGTTCAAATCCAAATAATTTTAATAATTATTCACCTATTCAAAAGGACGAGGATTTGACTAAAGATAACACTTCCTTAGATGATGTAGTGTTTCTTTTTGATTACGAAGCCAATGATGGTTTAGAGGAACGAGTATATTTTGAGTCTAGCTATTTAGAAACAATGGAATTAGAAAAATAAAATGAACTCGTAGAGATGAGTGAGGATGTAGCTGACCTAGAAGAATCAATTGACCATTTTCAGGAATCTGATGACCTTGAAATTAGGGAAGTTGTGACTAGTCTTTCTAGAGACACCCAAAATTTCTAAGTTTGGGGGTGATTATCATTCTCAATGTGCTTTAACTCTTAGAAAGGTCCCTCACTTGGGACTCGACATATGTGCCTCAACCATTTTAAAATATTATCTTCATACACGTTTTCCTGAACCTAGTGATGTCCATAAGGAAGTCCAGCTGTTAGAAACCCATTCTCTGGTTAATGTAGTTAGCCCAGGCTATGATACCTAGATTTATTTTGTTTTCCCACCAAATATTTTTCAGCCAATTATGGGAATGTATGAATTTCAAATGTGTCAGTTATTAAGTTCTGAAACTAAACCTAATAATTTTAGTAAAATAAAATTGACACATTTGCTTAAGAATGACCACCACTTTCATTTTAGCCAACTGTGTAAGTCAAATCTGATTGACTTAGATGATCCTCAATTATTCAGGTTATGATTGTGTGCTTCTAAATTTTCACAGACCTTAGAACCTGATATTTCGGATCTTAGTTATGAGGAGGGGCAACCCATGAAAATATTTTATTTAGACCCCTTTATTGAACCTGAACCTGAACCACAACTAGATACAGTTGTCTTAAGCAGGAAACTAGGCATAGGTGTGCTTAGTTTATTCTTGGTTTGTTGCGGTTTCCTTTTATCTGTGTTAACACTTTTTGATGCAGATGATCCACAATTGTTTCGATTATTGCTATATGATTCGAGGTGATTAAATTCTTTCATATGTCTGGATGAAGACATTAAACTTATCACTTCTTGGGAGGTAAACCAATACTCATGCAACACGGTAATATCTTACCTTAACTCTTTTGCTTCAAATGGTAACATTTTCTCCTTATTCATGCTTTTAATTTCATTTTTAGAACATTGAGGACAATGTTAGATTTAATTTTAGGGGTGGGGAAGAAACTTTTTGTTAGTTGCAATAAATAAACTCCAAAGCCTAGGAATTTATGCTTATTAAGGATAGCATTAACCAATCTAAGTGGATGAAAGCATTTTGATTGTAGGAGTTGATGAACCAATCTGATTATATGGAAACAACTAAAGAGTATATTCATAAAAGCAAAGAGCTCAGGTATTAGGAATAACATGGTAGTTTCGCCATATCTCGTTGAGTCATTTTCACTTCTGTTTTTATTTTAGTTTTCTTTTAAAATATATTTCTCTAAGTGATTAGGTGGGGCTCACGATTCAAGTTGTTACCACTTCTAGGGTGAAATAGAGTGATTGAGTTACTATAAAAATAAAAAAAAGACCAGACCAGACCAATCAGACCAAACGAAATAAATGAAAATAAATAATAAATATTAACACTTGGATAACAATATGTGTGTGTTATCCCTATATCCGTCGCCTATACAAGCGTGGAACGCAGGATCAATGGGAATTACCATCTAATCTGCTGACAAGAAGCATGCGCTTGGATCCACAAGATCTAATCATGTTGTTAAAAAAAAAGTTAATTGTTAATGTTCAGTGAATAAATTGCCGCTGGTTCCCTTGTATATGCCAGACGAGTTGATCTAGATTTAGGATTATCGACCACTGGTTCCTTTGTATATTCCAGTTACGTTGATATTAGCCATACTTGTATCTCAGTCCATTAGGATAGGTTCATTTTGACAGTGGCCTTCAGAAAGATATGAGAAACACTGTTCACCTATTCTACATCAAAACCATCTATGTTTTTCTCTATATCCATCTCTTAATCTATCCATGTGATTTGTTGACTCCGGATATTGATGTCCATAGTGCAACTATTTGATTAGAACTATGTCAATTAAATATAAATTTTAGTATGCTTGAGTGCAAACTCGTGTAAAACAATTGGAATTTCGCATCAAGGTACTTCCTACTGTAGTCAATAAGTATGACAACCAAGGAGATTCTTTAGTGCTTTCCAAGGTTCTGCTAGATAGATAGGGTATGGAGTAAAGTTTTCGTGGGTATATCTCTTGTAAGCCCTCCTGAGACTATAACTCGGCCACTAGGGCCACCTAGGGGTTTAAAGGCTTATTGCATATGCTAAATGCAATCGACGATGCCTGCGACAGTGAGTTAGGATTTTATTTTCAAGATTTGATTTTCTCGAGGACTAGCAAATAATAAGTTTGGGGGTATTTGATAGACACATTTTTGTGTCTAATATAATATCAATTATATGTATTGCTAGTGCTCGATTTCGTATTTATTATGGATTTTTATGTCTCTGTAGGTGTTTTTGGAGAAATAAGCTTTTGCTGCAAAATTGTCTCGAAAAGTGGTCGTTGCGCTTGTGGCAGAAAAATACTAAAGGCATCTCTCATTTGGATAAGGGGTAACCAATTGATAAGGGACACCTACTTGTTATTTACACCCCAAATGTTAAAGGCACCCACAGCTTGGTTAAGGGACACCCATCTTCTACATTCAAATTCTGAAAATTGGCGGGAAAAATATGAGTTTCATGGCAGCAATTAGGGTTCGATTTTTGGGTGACTTATAGAGAGATTCAATCGCTGATTTCTTTGGGATAGCTTTGTTAGACCCAAACAGGGATGGTATGGTCGTTAGAATTAGTTAACTTGGGCATGATTCTCGTTTTGAAGAAAATAGGGGAAGAAAAGTATTACCGAGTTCCTGGAGAAGTTTCAACGAGTTTTAATTGGATTTAGGTTCTGTTTTGGATTGGTTTGGGCTTGGTTTATCAAAACAGGTCAGGTAGTTGGATTATAACCCGAAAATAATGAAGTATCCATATAATCTCGTCGATACAGCATGAAAAGAATTTCTTGGGTGGTTGGTGTAAGAAACTGGAAAGTACGTGGATATAAGAAAGATTATCGGGATTTTGTGTTTTTTTTGGATGTTACGTGAAGATGAGGAGAATATATCTACCAAATTTATAGAGTTTGAAATAGCCATAAACGCGTGAAAAGAAGAAAGAAACCCTGAGACTTGGGAGGTAAGAAAACAGAAGATTTCTCGGGATTTTGATCACCTGTTGTGTATATAAAGGTTCTGGGAGTTCTAAAAACAAGGGTCGAGTATTTTGGGGTCTATACGTAGTTTAGGGGAATCTCTGTTATGAAGAAATCACGCTGCAGAGAAAGTTACAGCAGCAGGAGGAAGAAGACGAAGCTGAAGAACATTAGACAACCCATGTCAGTCGCAGATAAGTGTGGTTTATCCACAAAACGCACATAATATCGTTTCCAACAGTCTTATATCTTTTGTATAGTTAGTAACTGTCGATCTTTAATGCATATAAACATTGCAGTTGATCTGTTTTATTGATTTTCTTTGTATTTCCATCTTTAATACAACTTTTAGCAATGAATTCATATTTTGAGAGTATTTGCACCATGAAGAGCTAAACGCCATCACTGGGATGACGGAGGAAGCCTTATCACAATTGTTTGGTAATTATAATTGATTCTTTATGACTTTTTTCACTTATTTTAATTGATTTATGATTTTTACTAATTAGTTGTGATTTCGTCTAATGGTGTATGCTTAGACGTAAGAGCTTTTGATATACCATGCTTTTGATTTACATCTAATGTTTTAGAAATCTACTTTTGGCAAAGAAAAGAGTCAATAAAAGAGCTAAAAAATTTATGAGTCATTATATGAACGAATTGAATGTGATTAATGGTGGAATCCGAAGTCCCAGTCCTCTCGATATTTGTGACAATATTTGTATATATTTCTTTGTTTTTATTTTTAAGTCTTAGATCAAACCTCAACGAATCCGAGTGAGCGACATTCTTACTACCACTTTTCTACCACTTATATATATATGTAACCCGGTTTAATTTGTTCTCCTTAGATCTCTTTTTGGTCTCTCTTTAATAAAGAAACCTATTATAGGGGCTCCAAACATTGGGTTTTGAGGGATTACAAGATAACAAAATCGGGTTATGGAATAGTAATCAACAAAACCCCATATCCAACTATTTTTTATAATGGCTAAAATATCCTCCATGAATTATAAAATTAACTTTATTATCCTCTCCTTCTCTTTTCATTCATAAATCATGATGAAGATGATGATCATATAAAAAAAAACTAAATCTATTATCTTCTCCTTCTCTTTTCATTCATAAATCATGATGAAGATGATGATCATAAAAAAATCCTATCATTCTTCTTTCTCTCTTATTCTTCTCTGTTGCGATGAAAATGAAGATCACAAAAAAGAAAACTAAGAAAACCCATCACTTATTTTTTTCTTTTGAAAACCCCCAAATTCGAACGGTATGGAAATATGATTTTTTCAATCCGTAGGATATTTGAACCCAGAATATACGGTTGGGAAACCAAACCGTAGGAAATTTCTACGGTATGAATTTTGCAAATCGTAGGATTTTTGAACCCAGAATATACGGTTTGGAAGTTAAGAACTCCAAACCTTAGTTGACCTACGATTGGGAAACCAAACCGTACTGAAACTGTTTTTTCAAAAACCTAATTCGATCGAATCCGCTTATCCATGCATTAAAACCAATGAAATGAGATGGGTTTTTTGGTTTATACCTTACATAAGCCATTGCACGTGGATTAAGTGGTGTTAATCGATAATGAATTATTTTGAGAATTGACGATTAATCGAAGAAATAAGCGATGAAGGTGATTGGGAAGAAGAAAATGGAAGAGTTAAAAGGAGATGAATGAAAAAAAAAATTAGTTTTAGATTTCAATATTTAATAGGTTAAGGGTATTTTAGTAATTTTTCTTATGAATTATAGGTCCCCTTATCTTCATTGTAGGATATTTGAATCTTTAGGAGCCCTCAAAACTCTTTTCTTGGAGCCCCTATAATTGGTTTCTTAATAAAAATCAATACATTTTACTACAACCCAATGCGATCCAGACGAACTAGGGGCGAAACTATGCTCAGACTAGGGCTGGCTTAAGCCAGTCCTAAAATCCCAAAAACCTAGAGCTGCACAAGACCCACCCACGATACCCATACCCGCTAAATCCGTGGGTTTTTTGTCCATACCCGCCCGTTGTGGGTGCGGGGTTGGTTAAGAAGAAAAAAACCCGTTGTCTGTGGGTGCGAGGTTGGTTTTAGGTCATACCCGTCCATACGCGCCCGAAAAACCCGCTCAATATACACCGTTGATTACAACTAATCCTTCACCAGCCTTGAGAAGTTCAGATAGCTCCCTAGACCACCTCTTTTGTCCCTTTCTCCGAGAGACTTCACGTTTTCAATGGTTGTTGGTGTCTTATGTGTGAACATATCCACGGAGGTGCTAATTTAAGAGCTGGCCTTCTTAACGTTCAAAGATTTCTTTACCATCAAAAATATAACAGAAGCGTATTAGATTTTCTATCACTATTAAAGCGGACTCCATGGATTGTTATCTTGAAAATTTCAATGTGGTGCAGCAGATTATAGTGAACTCCCCTTCCTCCTGATCAGTATATCTAATTTTTGAATTATATCTAATTATTGCGGGTTTAAGCGGGTTTAAACCCAAACCCTCCCTACCTGCAGCGGGTGAGTAACAAAACCCGCCCGCTATTTGTGGGTGCGGGGTTGGTTATGGAAAAAAAAACACAGCCTTTGGGTGCGAGGTTTGTTTGAGCTTATACCCCGCCCATACCCGCCCATGTGCAGCCCTACGAAAACCCTTTTTTTCACTACCTATTTTACTTGGGCCGATAAAAATAAACCCAATTAATAGGCTTAATCTACCCCTAAAAACCCAAAACCACCCCCAAGTTAAGCTTCCCGTTGGGCCACTGAGACCAACCAAAATCCGGAATTAACGATGTTATCTACAAACCCAACTTGAGCAGCTAACTTTTTTTTTCCTAGGAAAAAGTAAATAAACCAAAGGTACAATTTTTACCAAGTTCATATTTGTTTTTACCACCATTACTCGTTTGTCTCTCTGCGCATCCTACTAGAACTCTCGTCTCTGTCCTCGAGAACTGAAATTTTGACTCAGAAGGAGGAAAAGAAGGAAATTGAAACAAAAAATCTATATCAATTAATCTGCAATTTCATGTTTGATTCTTCTTCCCAGGTATATTTCCAACCCTTACTGTAATGTACATTTCATGTTTGATTTTTCTGCAATTTGTAAATGCCCTAATTGCTCTGATTGTTTTATCTAAAACACTAATTGCTTCTTAACTTTACATTTGATACCTGGAATTTTTATCTTTCTCTGCATTTTTAGTGTTGATTGTTACTAGTAATTTTTAAAACTAGTCAAAATTGTTTGGTTCAAAAAACAAATCTGAAAATTGAGCTTCAAATTAGGTTTTTTTTTTTTTTTTTTTGATAAGAACAACTAAAGGAATACAGGACTGACTCAACCAAAAAGGCCCAAAACAAAAAGAACAGGAACTTAAAAGAAAACAGCAAAAGAAAGCAAGCAGGCCCAAACATTTAGGCCCAACACCAAAAACTGAATTTAACTGTTACAACATCTCTGAAATAGAAGAAAACCAAGTCAAATATTGAAGGCTCTTCTTACTTGAAGATCATAATCTTGATTCCAACTAACTCCATTCATTCTGAATCTTCCTTCATGAACCAATTTATTGATTCTACACTTAAAACCATTCAAATTAGGTTTCTTTTCCTTAACAAATTTAGCATTTTTCTGAAAACATAACTCTTTTAGAGTAGCACAGGCTGCAATCATCCAAACCTGTCTAACCAGTGGGATTCAGTACTTAGTTGCAACACAGATCTCATCAAATGATTTAGGATTTGCAAAAAGTAATATTGAATTTAGCCAATTCCAGATTTCAACACTGAAATTACATTCCCATAATGTATGATTCATGTTGTCCTGATCTTGGGTGCAAATGCAGCACATTGAAACTATTTCAAAACCCTTGTGTCTCATGACTTCATCATCTATATAAATTCCCTGATGTAACTTACAAATGTTACTGGATATGCTGGGATGAATATAATTTTGCCACACAAAATTGGGCCAATATAGCTGGAGCTCTTTATGTCTTATCTTCTATGTAGCAATACCAGTATGAAAATTACCATCATTACTAGCCATCCACACAAACTTATCCCTACCTCCATATATTACAGGCAACGCTTGCACTGAAATAAAATGATAAAGATATGTGCAAATACACCAGTCTTCATCTTGTATTAATTCCTGTACTTTCATCTCACTATGACACCTCACAAATTCTGTAAAACCAATATCATCTATAATAGGAGAATCCTTTAGCCAGGTATCAAACCACACAGAGATTTTAGATCCATCTCCAACCTTCCATCTTATATCTTCTTTCAAAGTATTCCAAGCCCATTTTAAGCCTTTCCAAACAGAAGATTGCTTCCAGGTGCTAGTCCATTGGCCTTTTCTATCTTTAAATTTGGCTACAAAAAAATTTGCCCACTCCTTCTCAGAAACCAAAATCTTCCACATCAGTTTCATTAACAAAGATTTGTTAATTGTAGCTAATCTTTGAATTCCAAGACCTACCTCTTCATAAGGAGTACAAACCTTCTTCCAAGAAATAGTTTTAAACTTTCTCACATCACCATCACCAGTCCACAAGAAGTTTTTGATTAACTGCTCACACACTTTAATTACAGATGACATATTGTATATGGGCACACTGCACAACACCGATTTCACCAACACTAGCCTGTCATTCCAAGACCTATGCTTGATAGGTGTATAACATCTTAAATAGATTAACCAAACTTTTCCTCCCTCCATTACTAAAAATAAACACATCATCTGCAAAAAACAAATGTGTTGGATGAATACCTCTTTTTGAAACCATAGGCTGCAATTTTCCTTGTTCCACCAAAGCTGAGATATTTCTGCTAAGTACATCTTCCATAAGCACAAAAAGAATTTGGGAGAGGGGATCTCCCTGTCTAAGTCCTCTCTCAACTTTGAAAAAACCACAAGGACCTCCATTGACTATAACAAAAATTCTGGAAGACTTGAACAAAGTTAAAATCCAATCACACCAATCATTTGAGAAACCATATTTCTTCAAAACCTTAACTAAAAATTCCCAACTGACTGTGTCATAAGCCTGAGATATGTCGAGTTTGATACCTACATTTCCACCTCTTCTTTTAAACTTCATTTCATTGACCAGTAAAGAAGCCATAAGTACTTGCTCATGAATGTTTCTTCCCTTCACATAAGCTACTTGTTGAGGAGAAATCAACTTTTCCATCAATCTACTCATTCTACTAGTTATTATTTTAGTAAAAATTTTGAAGATAATATTGCTCAAACCAATTGGTCTGAACTGGTTTGCATTTTTTGCATCTTGTGTTTTGGGAATCAAAAATAAAAAGCTGGAATTCATACCTTTGGGAATAAACTTTCTTCTCCAACAAAACTGAATAGCTGCCACTAAATCTTGTTTTATAATCTCCCAGCAACTTCTATAAATGATGCCTGAAAATCCATCTGGACCAGGAGCACTCTCTGGGTCCATATCATAAATAATTCTCTTTATTTCTTCTTCCTCAGGGATTATATCCAAACTAGATTTATCATCTTCATTGATAACAGTAGGGATCACATCAAGTAGGTCATCAACTTCTGCTACTGGATTGTACTCAAACTTAGTTTGAAAATGATGTACTAAGTGTTGAGCAATTGCTTCTTGATCACCAATAACATTCCCATTTCCATCTTCCAACTCAGTTATTAAATTCCTTGTAGCTCTAATTTTCATAGTAGTATGGAAAAAACTTGTATTAGCAGATCCTTCTTTAATCCACTTAACTCTGGATTTTTTCTTTAATAAAGTGTTTTCTTGCACTTCTCTACTTGCATATTCATTTTGAGCTTGAACTAAATCATTTAGGGCATTTTCATCAAAAGGATTGTTATCAGAATATATTGTTGCAGCTTTAACTTTTTCCTCTGCTTCTTTGATCTTAGTTTGAACATTTCCAAAAACTTTCCAATTCCATTCATTTAACTCCTTCTTAAGTTCTTTCAACTTATGTAAAATTGAAAAGCAGGGTCACCATTTACACTTCTTCCCCAGCAATCAGAAAAAACTTTCATAAATGTAGGATGGCTAATCCACATTTTTTGAAATCTTCTAGGAATATTTTTTGGTTTTGGGATTCCAACACACCCACCCAAAAGAGGAGCATGATCAGAAACAACCATCATACCAACCTTGTAATTCCAATCTCCATACAATTGGAGCCATTTCTGATTGAATAAAACTCTATCCAAATTGCATAATATTCTCTTGCTACCATGATGACAGTTGGACCAAGAAAATTGAAGACCAGATTTTGGAGCTTGGATAAGTTCACATTGATTGATGCAATCATTGAAATCCAACATAGCTGTTCTATTTGGTAATCTTCCACCCACTTTCTCATCTTGAGTGATAACAACATTAAAATCACCAAGAATAATCCAAGGCTTGTTAATATCACTTATCAGTTGCATTTTAGACCACAAAAATCTTCTTTGAACTACCTTGACATGGGCATGAACCCCAGACACTAAAACATCACCTACACTTACTGTTATCATTTGACTTGATACTGAAATTACTTGTGGTTGTACAATATCTTTGTTCCAAAATAGACATATATTACCTTTTTTACCTTGACAAGAGTTATGAATTACCATCTTTTCCATGCCAGGTAGGTTTAATTTTTGACAAAAAGATGCACTGCAACTAACTTTTGGTTTTGCCACCCAAACTAAAGAAGGACTAAATTGATTTACCAAATTCCAAATTTTATCCTAAGCCCTCAATCTTCTTAGGCCCCTAATATTCCAAAAAATGATCTTCATTGATTTGTTTGAGAGTTTTTGGTACCTCCCTTACCTTGATTTTTCCTAAAATTATATTTACTATTCATCCCAGCTGGTTTAGTTTCCTTAAAAAGTTCAGGAGAAGATGTGTTTTTGGAAGTACTAGCTTTAAAACTCACCATTTCCTTCTCCACTACTTTATTTTGTTCACCCACAACTTTGGCTTCCTTTTCCACCACCTTTTCCCAAGATGTCACTTGTACTTGAGTATTAACCAATGTACCATTGATTCCATCCACAAAAAGAATGTTATTATTATTAACTTCCAATCTATTAGCTACTGGTAGTGCTGGTGTTACCACATTTGGAGTTAAATCAGCTGTACTAGAATTGTCAGGTGAAATCTGAACCCCTTCCAATACTGATACTTCTTTTGGAGATGAAATTTCTTTTAATATTTCTGCAGGAGTTGCCTCACTTTCAACAATCTCAATAGGACTAAACTTACTGTTTTGAGAAAAAACAACATTGGGTGAACTAAGTAAAGAAACTTGTTGTATAGAATCAACTATTGAATCTACTTTAGACTCACAGATATCAAAAGGTTCTGAACTTTCTTGTGGAAGCTTCCTTACTTCTTTTGGCTTTGGTTGAAACTTTACTTGTTCTTGCTGGGCATTAGCATTCTTAGTTTTCTTCACTCTACATTCAGCAGTAAGATGACCAACCATTTTGCAGAATGAACAATATTTAGGACAATCAGGAATCACAATATCCTGAAAAAACCCTCCATACTTAGTTCCAATCCAAATCTTATTTGTTATATGTTGAGCAAAATCCACCTCAACTAAAACATTTGCATAATAACCGACTTCACACCTTGCTGTGGCATTATCTACCTTGATTGGAGTACCAAATTATTTGCAAATTCTAAACAAAATATCTTCATTCCAGAATTCTAAACCCAAACTAGGAAAACGAACCCATACCATTACCTTAGATGTCCTTTGACTTGCAGGTCTAAAGTTTGAACTCCAATTTCTCACTTGTAGTATTTGATTTAAAACCTCCCACCTTTGTGATTTAATCAACTGCTTGTCTTTTTCATTATCAAGTTTAATTGCAAAAAAACCCCGACCTAGAGGAATCATACGACAATCTCCTTGTAATTTCCATTGACTTCGTAATATAACAGCAACATCAACAAACTTAATCTTCTGTAAATCAAGCCTACCTATAAGAGAATGTTTCCATGGATCTAAACCTTTTTCATATAAATCATCAGGAAACTCAATTGACAAAAAATTTTGATCCTCACTTAAATTTTCCATTTCAGAATTATTTCGACCCCTCAAAGATGTGTTAAAACATAAATCCATGAACCAAATAGCAATCAGTACCCTCCAATCATTGAAACTAGAGGAAACAATTAAGAATTTTCACCTGTGAAAGCTCTAAAATCAAGATCTTCGAAGAAAATTTTCGCCGAGTTATACCCGATTCGCAGAGCGCAACTCAGACCGAGTTATAAAACAAACCCCCCTTCAAATTAGGTTTAGGGCACAGTTGTGTGGTACTTGTATATTGGCTGGGGAAATCTTTTAGAAGTGAGAACACAAGCTTCATTTTGATGGTTTGACATATATGTAGTACGATAGTTGTTCTCTATGAATATATGTTCTGTAATCTATTGCTATCTGTTTGCTCTAGATGAGGCATCCTGCAGACAATATCTCAACTAAAGCAGAAACAGGAAAGGTCAAATCAAAGTTTATTTTCTTTACTGAGTCATGCTTGTGTTTGAAGCCGAATTCAGATGTCTCAGCAGCAACGAACATTCAGATTTTTGGTGACGCGGTTACTTCTGGCACTACTAGTATAATTCCATCCCTGACAGTTCCAGAGTATATGGTTCATGGCCAAGAACCCGTGATTTCTGTTACTGAAAATGCTATCCGTTTAGTACCTTCTTTGGAGTTACAACAGCGACAGGACAAGAATAAGGCCAAGTCAGAACCCAGTGCTATTTTCGGTAAATCGGTTCTTGTTCGCTCAAATTCATCTGTAAATTCAAAAGGGAAGGTGGCACTGAAACCAGAGATCCATTTTGTCCAGGAGCCTAAAAGTACCACTGGTGTTTCAGTTCATCGGGATTCATCCTTGAACTGTCAAAGGAAGATAAGTCAGAGTGTGAATGGTAAAGCTCAATTGTTTCCTTTGGGTACTGAAACTTCTGGTGCGGCTCTTACAGGAAGCATGATCGGTTCTGATTCTTTATCCGAATCAAGAGCAATACAGAAACAAAAGCAGGATCAAGTGGGGAAGAGAGTAAAAATGCCTTCTAATGAATTACTGAATTTACAAGTGCCTCTAACTTACGATGGTTTGAATAGGCTCTCAACGAAAGAGTTGCACAAAATTAGGTTGTCACAACGTTTGAGAGGAGGTTGTACTGGGAAGGGTAAAAAAGAAGCTCTCATTCATAAAATACTGGAGGCTAAGGGAGTGAAACTTACAGAGCCAACCAAGGCAGGTCTGAAAAGTGTGGAGGAGGAGGATGAGGGAAAGGATCATAAAAGAGTGACACTTGCAGGGCCAGCAAAGGAAGGTCTGAAAATCCTTGAGGATGAGGAGGAGGAGGAGGGGAGGGATCATAAAAGAGTGACACTTGAAGGTCAAGCAAAGGAAGGTCTGAAAAGCCTTGAGGATGAGGAGGAGGGGGGGAGGGATCATAAAAGAGTGAAACTTGCAGGGCCAGCGAAGGAAGGTCTGAAAAGCGTGGAAGAGGAGGAGGGGAGGGACATAAAAGAGTGAAACTTGCAGGGCCAGAAAAGGAAGGTCGGAAGACCATGGAGGAGGAGGATTAGGGGTGGGACTTGGGTTGGTTGGGCGGGCTAGAAGGCTTGGCCGAGGCAGACCCGAGCTAGGAATTCTATGCCCAGATTGCCCATCGAACCCGTGGAACCCATTGAGGCGTTGCCCAAGTCCGCCCAAGTTATGTTCCTCGGGTTCCTCGGGTTGACCCAAGTTCCACTAGACATACCAGTTTGTTAATGTGATAATAATAAATTTAGTAATAATAAGATTTAATTGCTCCATTTATTTTTAATTTCCAAATAACTGATGATTATTTACAATAATATAAACTCTTTTCATATCGAATGATTAATGAGATAGATATACTTTATATTTTCATTAATAGATTTGAAGATAATATCTAAAATTTCTTTAAATAGATGATAATATTAATTATAAAAAATGTCTTATATATAGTTCTTCGGGTTGGGCGGGTTGTTTGGGTTAGAAATATTTGTGCCCATGCTTGCCCAAATTTAACTCGGGTTCATAAAATTTAGGCCCAAACTTGCCCAAAGTTTTGAAATACGTTTCCCATGTCCGCCCAACGTTCGGGTTGGGCATGGGTTGGGTGGGTTGACCCAACCCAAGTCCCACCCCTAAGGAGGATAAGGGTAGGTCAGTGACGAAGGAGAAGTTCCAGCTTCTGTGCAAGGTGATGAAGGAAGTGCTAGGTGCTAGAGTTCAGGATGTTGTTGTCTCTGATCATTTCATATCTTCCTCTAGTTGTTTTCTGAGAGACTCGGGCATGGGTGGGATGACAATGGAGATCAACCCTGAGGACTGTATCATTGAGGACCTCCGGAAGAGGTCTGCTGCTGACAAGAACGATTCGTATGTGAGGAATGCTGCTCTCGTGTTGTTTAACTGTGCTGACATGTATCGCCAAAGTTGCCTGGACATGCTGAAAACAACACAGGAGCTTTTCCGGAACTTGTTGGAGACAATGCAGGTGCAGCCAACAGTTTAGTTTTGTCTGTCGACATATAAGCTTTAATTTCAGAGTGTCTTGTATATAATGAAATACAATGGTTTTGGGACCATTACTAGAGATAGTGTTTAAAGGATTCCCTTGTCCACTATGCTTTGTTTTCTTAGTATATAGCAGTAAATATAGTGTTCATATGGCCCAGTGGCGTTTCCATCCCATTTCATGATACTGGCTTTGGATTCATTTACTCAACCACATGAACATAACATGGTTAAGTATATAAGTAGATAAAATTACCAAAAGTCAGAACATAAAATCACCTACAACTTGTTATCCATGAAGACATATACTGATTAACAGGTTAAAATAGAACCCGCAATTGGGAATAGTAATACTAATTGGGGATATAAATTACTTCCCCAACCAATAGTTTCTGCCAAGAGGTGTCTTGGAGGGGCAAAAATACTAAAATACCCTTTCCTCAAAATAAAAATTAAAAAACTTAAAATCAAAAAACAGATATCATATCCCCATTTCCATCTTCACCTCTTATTAATCTCTTTTAGGGTTAGGGATTTGAAACCCAAATATTCTCTACTCAAATATTTGAAACCCAAATATTCCCCACTTCCTTTCAAATTCTCTACTCCTCCTCTGCCGGCTTTTCACTTTGAAAACGATTTTTTTTTTAACATCCGGAAGTGATGAAGACCATGCCGGAAGTGATGAAGACCATGCTGTTAGTGATGAAAACCATGTCGGAAATTATTATTATTTTACATCGCCGGAAGTGATGAAGACCATGCCGGTAGTGATGAATACCATGTCGGAAATTATTATTATTTTACATCGCCGGAAGTGATGAAGACCATGCCGTAAAATGGTGTCGGCATGCTTGGTAACTAACATTCAATGTCGTAACTAAGCGCTGGCATGCTCGATAGGAATGTATCAATGCCGGTAGTCAAGTGATTTTTTTTTTCAAGTTTCTGGATATTTTACATGATATGCCGGCATTGAAATTCAAGCAACATACCATGCCGGTAGCAGTACCGGCATGCTCGATAGAAATGTATCAACGCTGGTAGGCAAGTGATTTTTTTTTCAAGTTTCTGGATACTTTACATCATGTGCCGGCATAGAAATTCAAGCAACATACCATGCCGGTAGCAATACCGGCATGCTCGAGAAGTAAATGACTTTGTCGACAATGGGCTGAAAACCAGATTTTTTTTCCAAAACGGATTGAAATTCAAGACGCTGTCTCGCACTCTGCCACGGGGCGCAGCCCCCTAGACCCCCGCGACCTGACCTATCAGGTCGAACACATCCGGGAGGGGCTACCCCCACCCCCTACCCAGACCCCCTGGGTAAAAAACAACTTTTGTATCGGTATAGGTTTTTGGTTGAATACTATGTCGGCTTTAATTTCAAAATAGGGGATAAAATCGGTGCCGGCATGGACATGGTATGAATACCAAGACCGTATCCCTGCTTCCGGCATTGTATTCATACCACGTCCATGCCGGCACCAAGCTTTTTCAGCTACAAAAATGGTGGATTCAAAGAACAAAAATCAAATTTCCAACCTCTTAGTTCCCTCTCAATTTTTTTCACCAAAACAAGTTCTCTCTCAAAAAAAAATTCCCTCCTTCTACTCTCACCTCACTCACCCAAATACAAATAAAAAGACATACTAATCTTTTAACAAATACTTAGATTTTTCCTAATTATAATTAAACACTATACCTGATTAGTGAGGGGTAGATTGACAATTAAAAAAATACTTAGATGAGGGGTGACACTAAACCTGATTAGTGAGAGGTAGATTAGGAATTAATAAAAAATATTTAGATAAGGGGTGATCCTGATTTGATATTTGGATCAAGGTTTTGTCTTTTTTCTCTATCCCTCCCCCAATTAGTTTTGATATCATCCCCAATTGTGCGTTCTTAAAATAACAACCATTTGCGATGCAAATTTATCCAGGTGGCTAGCAATTTATTTCCTTGAAACTGGTGGGAATTATATCGTAGAAAAATTGCCAACATGGTATGCAGAGTTGCTAGTAGCAGCGCAATGTTCGTGCAAGTGCTAAGAATAAAGAATAACCAAGTTGATTGCATCTCGACCAAGAACAGATCCCATTTAAGATAAAACTAAACAAATATCAGCAACAGTAGCCTGGTTGTTATACATAAATTGATTGCTAGTACAGATTCTTAACTTGACTTACAGACACTCCATGGATAAAACCCATGCCTTGTAGGTTCTTCTAAATCTCATCTCATGGCGTCTTCTTCTTCTACTCGTTTCTTCTTCTACTTCTGTTCGCCTTGTTTTCTTACTCTAATGCTCAGATACCTACATCAGCTACCCTAAACATGCCAATATACTATTCGATCTAGAGAGAGATCCATCAACTCTCCAATATATGATCAAAATTAACCTAGGAACTCCGGTAGCCGAAGTAAAACTAGTAATCGATCTTGGTGGGAAATTACCCTGGATTAGTTGTCATAAAGGATACAATTCATCATCGCACCGACCAGTTATCTGCAAGTCACCACAATGCTCTCAAGCGGAAGGGCCAGTCAGCAGAGATGTATTATGCAGTGGCACTGCAAAAACCCATAACGATTCATGTAGCATTTACATAAGAAATCCGGTAACTCGATCTGTCGGTAAAGGTGAGCTCATTTCCGATCTTGTTTCTGTTGTGTAGGAGTATAATATCGCACACCACTGTAAGAATGCGAAGTGCGGATAATCTTATGTGCGCGAGATCATCGCACACAACAAATTCAAGATGAGGCATTGGATGATCTCAACAAAGTCACGGGTAAAGTGTGATGTTCTATGTGAAGTATAACCCGTGCGAGAATGAGTGAATGTACATGAGCGAATGTAACGCACAGTAATTCCGAAAATATTGGATCTCTTAGCTGTCATCCACTATAAGGAATCCTATATAAAGGAAAGAGGTCTTCACATGTAAGAGAGATTTAGAATGAGTGCTAGAAAAGAAAACTAGGAGAAAGAAAGTAAATTAGGAGGGAAAGTAATCTTTGTAATACATTAATTAACATTTGTAATTCTATGATTCAATAAAAAGAAAAACTTAGTTATGATCACTTAATCTCTTCTAGAAAGTTTGGGATGTGGTTGTAAGATTTCTTGCAACTACATTTTTGGCGCTAGAAATAGGGATTGGATGATAAATCCTCGAAAATCATAGAATCTTGGAGAAATTGAGATCTGAAAGTCATTGAGCAAATACGGAAGAACAATAAAGAATCTATGGAAAAATAAAGAATAATAACAATACAAGGAAGAGGTAGAAGAATACAATGTAATTCTATAACTAAAGAATAAATTTCAGATACGGAATTTCAAGCAGGAATAACATGCATAATTTATAAGCGAAATCATGAAGGAAAAAAGATAGAAATGGTAGTAAACGAATCTCCATTGAAGGAATGGGAAAAGGTTAAGATTACGTTTACAACAGATGAAATTCCGAAAGAAAATATACAACGAACAGATCCGTTGGTAATCACAATCACCGCTGCGCGAGAAGAAAACAAAGTTATGAAGAATGAGTCAGAAATATGGGCAGTTGATAGAACGTTGATAGATACAGGAAGCGGATTTGATATATTATTTTATCGCACATTCAAAATTATGGGATATGATGATGAGATCAACTTACACTGTACATGGATTCGATAAATCGATAATGAAGCCAAAAGGAGAAATTGATGTGTGAATCTTGCTGGGAGAAATAGAAACGAAAGTAAAAATGTGTATAATCGATATTGAATCTCCATATAACATGTTATTGGGTAGACCGTGGATACATGCGATAAAAGCAGTAGCATCCACATTATATCAATGCATTAGATTTCCAATTCCAAGTGGAATATGTGAAATTAAAGGAGACACACTGGGTGCGAAATTTTGCAATCAAATAGATATACAAAATTATGAAGAGAAATCATGGAAGCGAAAAGATCGCTGGAGAAAAGCTAAAGCACTGAAGAAAGAAGAAGAGTTCCAGTTATATATGATCAGAGCAAAAGAGGGAAAAAGGATACCAGGTGAAGCTTTAATGACAGAAGGTGAACAGATCAAAGAAACTAAAGCACCAACACCAATGGGAGAATCGAAAGCAAACTTTACCGCTATAGAAACAACAAAAGAGATCGATATAGGATCATAAGAAGAACCAAAATATTAAAAATAGGAACAAAGATGGATAACGAAGAAGAAGAAACAAGAATATGTAGATGTCTTCGCATGGAATATGGAAGAAATTCCAGGGATAGATCCATCAATAGCATGCCACAAATTAGACATTAAAAAGAATGTCAAACCATTTAAACAAAGAATAAGGAAGATTGCTACTGATTATCATCCTCAAATTGAAATGGAGTTGCAAAAGATGTTAGATACTGGAATCATAAGGGAAGCGAAATACCCTGAATGGATAGCAAACATGATGGTAGTACCGAAAAAGAATAAATGGATCAGAATTTGCATAGATTTTACTGACTTAAATAAAGCGTGTCTGAAGGACAGTTTTCCTTTACCAAACATCCCTCAAATGGTAGAATCAACATCGGGCATTGATAGAATCTCAACATTAGATGGATATAAAGGTTATAATCAAATTTCTTTGGCGGAGGAAGATCAAGAGCATACTTCTTTTTTCGCACCAAGAGGTTTATACTGTTATACTAAATTTCCGTTTGGATTGAAGAATGCGGGAGCGGCATATCAAAGAATGGTAGAAAAAGTATTCGAAAAATGGATACACAAAACATTAGAATTTTATGTGGATGATATGCTGATCAAGAGTAAAGAAGCAAAATACCATGTTGATGATTTGCGTGAAATCTTTGAACAAATGTGAAAGTTCAATATCAAAGTAAACCCAGAAAAAATGTGTTTTCGGTGTATCATCAGGGAAGATCTTGGGATACATAGTGTCAAAGAAAGGAATAGAAGTTGATACAGAAAAGGTACAAGCAATTAGAGATATGCTTCCACCTACGACAGTGAATGATGTCCAAAAACTAAATGGACTGATAGCTTCATTGGGAAGATTTATCTCGAGGTCTTCGGAAAAGTATAAACATTTTTTCAATATATATAAAAAAGGGACCAAGTTGAATAGACGGAAGAATGTGATAAAACACTACAGAACATAAAGAATCACTTGGTGAATTTATCTATTATGCAAAAGGCAAAGCCGGGATAGGAATTACTACTCCATTTAGCATCAACATCGCACGCGCTAAGTGCAATACTTCTACGTTCGGATGCAGGGATAGAAAAACCAATATATTATATAAGTAAAACATACAATTCAGTAGGTTGGTCTACATAAACTTCTTCCTCGAGAATTCCATTTCAGAAAGCGGATTTCACATCCATTTGAAAGATTTTGCACTTATATTGTGTTGCCAATGCAATAATCATTCTCACAGTATCATGTCTAGCTAAAGGAGCAAATACTTCAAAATAATCAATACCAGGTTGTTGTTTATAACCCTTAACTACCAATCTTGCTTTCATTCTTTCAAATTCTCCATCATCTCTAAATTTGGTTTTAAAAACCCACTTAACTCCTATTGCCTTCTTGCTCTCAGGAAGTATTGTGAGTTCCCATATGTTTTTCCTTTCTATTGTATTAATCTCTTCATTCATAGCATGTATCCACCCTTGATATTGTGAGGCTTCATCATAAGTCACAGGATCACAGTATCCAAAAAGTGAAAAGTTGATTAATTCTTCATCAATACTGTCACTATATCTGTTAAGAACACAATCTTGTAATCGTGCTGGTAATATACGAGTTCTTGTTGGTCTTGTTATTCTTTCTTGAGTTTCAGCAGCGGATGTGGTAGATGATTGTGTTGGTGTTGGCAACACAACTTCAGTTTCTTCTAGTGTGTCAGATTGTATATTTTCTTCATGAACATCAACTGATATTGTTATTTCTGTTGGTGATGTACCTTTCTCATTCCAATCTCATTGACTTTGTTCATAAAAAATCACATCTCTACTTACAATATTCTTATTTATAGTAGGATTAAACAATCTGTACCCTTTTGTTTGACTTCTATAGCCAACAAATATTCACTTTTCACTCTTATCATCAAGTTTCTTTCTTATCTGATCTGGAACATGTGAATATGCTATACATCCAAACACTTTCATATGTCTAATGCTTGGTTTCCTTCCTGTCCATTTCTCTTATGGAGTTATTTCCAAAACACTCTTAGTTGGACATCTATTCAATATATATACTGCAAAAGATACTGCTTCTCCCCAAAATTCTTTTGGCAACCCTTTAGTTGTTCTCATAGTTCTAACCATTTCCAGGATAGTTCTATTCTTTCTTTATGCCACTCCATTCTGTTGTGGTGTGTATCTTGTTGTAACTTGGTGTTC
Source organism: Papaver bracteatum (assembly GCA_023529315.1). Classification (NCBI taxonomy): domain Eukaryota; kingdom Viridiplantae; phylum Streptophyta; class Magnoliopsida; order Ranunculales; family Papaveraceae; genus Papaver; species Papaver bracteatum. The sequence continues at coordinate 242,167 of JAJJWX010001484.1, read as the reverse complement.
AATACCATTGTCTTCCAAGAAGTTATTAACTGCAATATATTCATTTCCTTTGTCAGTTCTTAGCACTTTAATTCTCTTCCCAACTTGATTCTCAACATAAGCTTTAAACTTCTTAAATTACTCAAAAGCATCACTCTTTTGCCTCATCAAGAACACCCAACCTTTTATACGAAAATCATCAATAAAGGTGATAAAATATCTGTTACCTCCTCTAGAGATCTCTTCTATTGGTCCACATAAATCAGAGTGAACTAATCCCAATTTCTCTTCTGATCTTAAAGATTTTCCAGCTGGAAAAGGGTCTCTATGCTGCTTTCCAAATATACAATCTTCACATATGTCTTTAGGAAGATTTATGTTTGGAAATCCTGAAACCATATCCTTTTTCTCAATCTTTTGTAAACTTTCGAAGTTCACATGCCCCATTCTCATATGCCATAACATAGTATCATCATTCATGGAGGAACTATAGCATTGTTCCTTATCATAATTCATATTCAAAGGAAACAATCGATTTTTGGTCATTTGTACATTTTCAATAAGTCGCTTTCTCTTGTCATGAATTGTGCAGATACCTCTTTCAATGTTCATTGAATATCCTCTCTCATAAAGTTGTCCCATGCTCAACAAGTTTTGATATAGCCCAGGCACATAAAACACATCTGTGGTATAAGCTTGAGATCCATTCTTCAGAATAATAGCTATCCTACCTTTTCCCATTACTGGTACTAAGGCATTATTGCCAAACTTCACATATGTTCTTATTGATTCATCCAAGTAAACAAACAAATCTTTCAGTCCACTCATATGGTTACTATATCCATTATCTAGAAACCACTTGTGACGTGCTTGTTCTTCACTTGGATGACATGCCATTAACAAAACTTCAGATTCTTCTTATACCAAATTTACTTTGTTATCAGCACTATCTATTTTAGAATACCTTTTACACTCCATAGAAAAGTGACCTAATTCACCACACTTCCAACACTGAATCTTTGTTATGTCCAGAGGTTTCTTATATTTTCCTTTTCCTTGATTTTGAGATGAATTAAATTTACCTTGAGTTTTAGTCGAGTTGGACTGTTGTCTGCTATTCCAATTTGTCTGAATTTGAAGTGCTTCTTCAACTGGACGAATGACATATTTCTCAAGCATTCTCTATTCATAAGCTTGTAATGATCCTAATACTTCATCAATCTTCATATCAGAAACTTTATTACATTCTTCAATGGAAATTACCTTTGACTCAATTTTTTCAGGCAAACTACATAATATCTTTTCTATAATTGCAGTATCCTCAATTGTAGATCCATTAGATTTCATCTCATTAACAAGACTTAATGTTTTTGAGAAGAAATCTGCTATCAACTCAGTTGAGTCCATCTGAAAAAGCTCATACTTTCTTCTTAGGGTTTGGAAACGTATTTTTTTCACCTTGTCAGACCCTTTATAGTAACTTGTTAAAGATTCCTATGCTCTCTTAACTTCTTTGATATAAACTACTCTATCCATGATAGATTCATGGATTCCTTGATGTAGGATATATGTAGCTTTAGAATTCTTTTTCATGTTCTCAACTAGAGTAGTTTTTTGTTCTGGAGTAAGAGGAGTAGCTCCTGCAACTGGTTCATCATATCCTGTATCAACAACATCCCATACTTCTTGAAACATAAATATATTTTCCATCTGTATTCTCCAATGCTCAAAATTCTTGTCATGAAAGACTGGTACCTTGATCGAACCCATGTTGGATGTCATTTTCTTAACAACCCTAACAACCCACGATCTTTACTGGATCTCGATGCCAAATGTTGGACCCAAATATTTCTCTCTAATGATCAAGAACAATGCAGCTAAGCAAAACAGATAAAATACTTGAAACAAGAACAAACTTAAGCAAAGTAATTCTATTAAGAATACGTATTGAAGCTTACAAAACTCAATGACTCAAGGGCACTACTTATACTAAACTAAACCGTGTAAACATACTTCCAAAAATACTAAACCTCTTAACAAAGAAATACATACTGACCATGTAAATAAAGACTTCATTCCTACTCAAGTAAAAACCTACGGAACATTCTAGTTCCTTTTAGAACAAGAACTGCACTTTCCTGTTATAGATTAAACACCTCAGAATCTTGATTGAACTCACTTTCTAACAAAATGTGATCGAAATAGACAAATACTACCCCAAGAAGAATCGAATGCCTTGACACATTCTCTCTTATTCCTTTTAAAACATTCAACTATACCTGAAGCAGGGAGAAACTTCAAAATCATCCAATGTCTTATCTCTAATCTGGGCATTTTATTGAATGAAAAATGAATCGTTAAAAGCAGTTTGGCTTTACAGGTGATAATGGTGTTTTTTGGAATCTAAGAACTCCTATAAGATTGTTTGGTGAAGCTGCAGTGGAACAAACTATCCTTCTTACTGATTTGAGGTATTTATATTTCAATATGGATGCATAAGATGAGATGCAATGGTCTATGAGTTCTTCAAAAACTTACACAGTGAAATCTCTATATGATTTTCTCACCACCATTGATATCAAGAAAATGTTGTTTTCTCTTTTATTTGGAAACAAAAGTACCCTCCAAAGATTGGTTTCTTTCTCTGGAAAATTGAACATAACAGGCTGCCTACTAGAGACTCTTTAAGAAGGAAAGGTATGGATGTTCCACTTGATTGTCTTTTTTTGCTCAAAACCTGAAACTGCCTCTCATCTGCTATTACATTGTTGTTTTGCTAAGAAGATCTAGAGTTGTTTTCTGGAAAAGTTAAATTGGTTTTTTTCAATACCTAAACATATTTCAACTGCAATTCAAGCTTGGCATCTGAAGAAATCTTCTTCAGCTTTAACTGCTATTTGGAACCTTATCCCTGCTGCTATTCTTTGGTGCATCTGGCAAGAGAGGAATGCTAGAGTGTTTAATGGAAAAGTCAGCAATGAATTGGCAGTCACAAATAAGGCAATCTAATGTCTTTATTCTTGGGCTTTAGCAATCAAGGATTTTGAGTTTCTTTCTTCCACAGATGTAACGAATAACTGGCATGCCACTTTCTTTGGTTGATTAGGAGGCAGTATGTGTGGGCATGTTTTAGACTTTTTTTTTTTTTGTGCTCGACCTGTCTGTAGGCTTTGCACTTCTTGTCTTTGTTCTTTGGTGTAGGGTGGTATAATTCCTTTTTATACCCTCTCTTTTTGATCAATAAAATCTCTTTCTTTGCTGACCAAAAAAAGAAATAAAATGTTTCTATAAGATGTGCCGAAATGAAGAAAAGAATAAGGAACACAACGTTTGTGCCGGAGCGAAATTCAACTCCAAAGATGTTCTGACATCTACCAAAGGTATATGGATTTTTTTCCTGTTACCCAAATTGGGATGGCTAAAACTTTACCTTATTTGGAAAAGTCTATTTGACTTTAGGAGTGAAAACATTAAAGAATACCCCCAAAAGATGACATAATTATTTTATTTTTTTTTAACAATCTATCTTTAGAAAACTAAACACATAAAATAGATTTTTGTTATAGGGAAAGCTAAAACGTTTAGGGGGAAAGCTGACTTCCGGTCAAACGAAATTGATCAAAGAAGGACTAGGGCGGATATAGAAAAACTCAATAATCTATCTTGACTCTCTGTTCAGCTAGCGTTGCTCTTCCAAAAGCATTTTTTCTCTGATGATGTATTGTAATCCTGTATGTATTTCTCCTTCCTGAATTGATTGTTTTTCTCTTATGATCCGGTCTTTCTTGAATATATCGAAACAAAGACCAATTTTATCATTACCCATTTGGATCCATTAACCATAGAACGCTTGAATAAATATCACTGCGAACTTATCAAAATCAATCACCATTCCTAGCGAGGAAATAACTCTCCAAGTTTCAGTCCCTATAAACTTAATTTATGACACAAAATTAATATGTATTAACTGATCACATGGTTAAATCATGTCATCATAGAAATATGGCCACACATACCTAGATGGTGGACACCAATTGATGTTAACGTAATGATCCTTCGCTCTCTAATAACTAGTTAATTTCATAGTATGGAGGCCTCATGAATTTTACACTGAGATTTTTTATACCTTGTAGTTTCTACGTGAATCTCTTCTAGGGTTTTAGCCTCCTCGATGATATAACCTAACAGTAAACAAAAAATTTCGAAAACAGAAAAATTATGTACTGGAAAATGATTACTATTGGGGAAGATAAGGATGACTCAAAGTCGATCAAAGAAAACATCAAGATTTTTCTTTTGAAGCATTAAAATGGAGGATGATTGAGTTCTTTCTTAAATTTCATTTTTTTATTTTTGCCCTTGTCTATCCATAATCAACTTCATTTGACTGGAAGTCAGCTTTCCCCATAAACATTTTAGCTTTCCCTTTAACAAAAATCATAAAATATTGAAAAATTAATTAAAGATAGGACATTACGAAAAGCAGACCACCTTGATGGCCGATTTCCTACTTCCACTTGATCCACCCAAAGTACCCCGAAAGCTATTCATTTATTATTTTTATTTGTTTTTTTTTTTTTTTTTTTTTATAAAACTATTTTGGTAAATAAAAATTGAGCAATTCTTAATGAACCTTGGTTTTCAAACTACTTAAAAACCGTGATACTGACAAACGGTGGGACATGCCCTTCAAAAGCAAGCAGGGGGCCTCGTGGGGTGGATTAGGTCCCATCCTTTGTGAGGAGTAGTTTTGGTGTGGTTCAATGACCCCGGTTCACATAGATTTTTTGATAAAAATATTATCTACCTAACATTATATTATATTTCTATTTCAACAATCAATTAAATATTTTTAAAATGTTAGACAGATTATGGTCTAAAACTCAACTATTAAGTTTGCCGAGCTGTTGTAACTCAACGTAAGATACTGACAAGTTGGCAGTTCGTGCGTCGGTTTATTCAGAGATTTAAAGGGACCGGTTTTTTCTCACAGATTATATACTCTATTAGAAATTCTGAAACGAAATAACTTATTTTTCTTCTCTCTCTCACCTTTCAAAAATTAGAAAAAAACCCATCACTTCTTCTTCTTATTTTGCTCAGATTTAGCCTGATTTAGTCCTTTAAGGGCTAAATCTGAGCAAAGCTTTCTTGTTTTTAGTTATTTTTGTTATTTTCAATAATTTCTTCGTTATTAGAGCGATTTTTATCTTCGTCGTTTGGGCGATTTTATCTACACTTTTATAGTGTTTTTTTCTAACGATTGTTCGTGTTTGGTTTTTTTGATAAAAGTACATCGGCGATTCAACAAGGGCGAAGATCAATTTCTTCTTCATCAGAAAAATAGATCTTGAGTTCGGGTTAGTTGCACATGAAGAATTTTTGGGCATAGAGCATCTCTTTTCTAAGAAGAAAAAATCTATCAAAATGGTCGAATTATGATTTCGTATACCATTCCTTCTCCAATCTCATAGTACAAGATTTGGGTGTTATCGTGGTAGATCGCTCTTTCTCTTCGCGATTTATTTACGTTTTGTATCTTTCTTTATATTTTTTTCATGTTATGATGTATTTGTTTCTTTTTAAAACCTTCATGTAAACATTTATTATGAAATGAAATACTTGTGGTTTGATGATTAAAAAAAATAATAATTTCAGAAACGAAAAAATCACGATTAAATTGTTCAGTCCGGAAAAAAAAAATGCAATGACGATTATTTCATGTGCAAACGTGCATCTCGGGAAGTAAAAGTGAGCGAACTTGCTACTCTTGTGATATTTTAGTTTTGTGTGACTATAGAAAAATTTGTAGATACACATTATTTTGTGCGGATATTAGCATGTTGGAAATTAGTGACAATGGTAGATTTAAGTATCCAGAAGTGTTTATATCCATCATTACTCATTAGAGACATAAATTCTTACCTTAGGCAATTGTACAAAATTAACAAGGAGAATATATATAAATTGCAGAAAATAGAAATTTAGAAACCCAAGCCATCGGAGAAACCCAAATCTATATAAAAGTGAAATCACAAAGATCATAATCTGAAGTTTGTAAGGTTAATCCACCTTCAAAACCATTCACTGCGTAAGGAGAGAAGGAATTGGGTTCTGAAGTAAGCAAAGACATATATGGAGATGATGAAGATGGACTACTTATCATGAAGCGATGATTACCAGGTGTGAATGAAGAGGACATATTGTTGTTGTTGTTGTTACTTTCTTTGCCTACCCATGGAACAGGTATTAATGGTTCAACAGAAGGAAATGTAAATGAAGGTGATATTAGCACTGTTTGGGTAGTACCATCCGAATTCTCTCTTTGAACACGAGGACCTATTTGAAAACTGATAATCGTTTCTTGTGTTTTTTCCTGACGTCGTTTTTCTTTATGTTTCTCATCAGTTATATTCCCTGATTTCACTGGTGACGATACATACGAAACTTGATTACAAGTATGTTTTCTGCGATACGTGACACTAAACATCAATGGGTCATCGTCGTTACGCTGAACCTGTTTCATCGCAGAACAGTCTTGAGCCTTTTGTAGAGCACATTTGTAATAACTCCTGAAGATCATAATAATAACATCGAATTAGCTAAAGACTAAAAAATTAATTAAGCCATGAATCCATGATAATTTATTTTCATGTGATTAATACTAAAATTGTGTTTTACCTTGGATATTTGGTTTCAAGAATGCTTTTTTCTCCATATTTCCTCCAACTATATCCATCATCATCTATAGGTGCTTCAAGCCCCGTCCGTTCGCAGACGCGTACTTGTTCTGTCCATCTCGATTCTGCTTTCCTATATAATTAATCCCAAAGAAAAATTACACTCATAAGATAACGTATTATTCATGTACAAAATAATATTGTCAATATATATAAACCATGTACAATCAAACGGATCCTATCTATTACCTCTTTCTTGAAGGGGAGTTTCCCATGTGATCAGACTTGATTTCAGATCGACTTCCTCCGGCTTCTGGATTAATCCCACTCAACAAGGAAAGAGACTTTTCAAAGGAAGATAAGATTATAGGTATTAACAAGTTTCCGGTAGTAGAGGAAGTATCCTCAAATTCTAATTGTTTTAGCAGCTCTTTAGCATCGGTTAGATTATTGAATATCAATAGCTTAAGATCCAAATAACTAACGCTAGTATTCTTCTCCATTTTAATAAACCAAAGAGATGAAAATAAAGAAAAGTGAATAATCTACTAGTATAGATGGTAATGAAAATATGTCTTTCAGCAGACTCAAACAAGAATATCTAGGGAGAAAAAGAGTGTTAAATGATTGGATGATTTGAGGGAAATTAGGGAATGGTGGTGTATATTTATAGATATACTCCTAATGGAAAAAAAAAATCTAGAGAGAAAGCAATATTCCAGTTTCTTAAAGGACCACTAATTTATTCCGGTCTTACCCGTCGTATTCCAAATTTGCCCTTCATCTGTCTCCTTCGCAACGGGCTAACAACCCAGCTCTATAAAGCCAATCCATTTTACTCAGGACGGGTAGGCCAGGCCTGATTACTGAGTACCTATAAAGCCTATCGGGTATGTGAAGAAAGGGTGAAATACTGATAATTTGATGTAGATGAGAGGTTTTTTCCGTAAGGGAACTTAAAATAAACTCATATTCAATATCCCCCGGCAGAGTTACGATAGAACATACTAAATAGGAGGAAATCAGGAAGTCGGGTAAACCTGACAAACTCATGACGGTCTGTTTGGAGTTCATGAACCCAGACGAAACACAGGAAACCACAGGGCACCCGAGTATTTTATACGGCCCTACTTCAGGAGTGGAATATGTGTTTACATGTCATTGACAATTAAACGATTTCGAATCCGCGTTGCTTCCACTCTCACGATAGTTCGAGAATCATCAAATTAACTGAGCAGGACGAAGGAAGGAAGGTGGGAATCGTGACGCTTTGGCACAAACGCCATTTGCTAAATTGCTTACGTTATTGATAATACATCACCATGTGAGCCTCTGTAACTGGACATTACCTTTACTCATGGATGCATGTTCTACTATTGAAGTTAATTGGTAGTATATGTTTATCATTAATAATTTATAATCATGATCCAGAATTTAGATTAGTTTAACTCATTTTGGGACAAAAGTGGTTTTGTCGTCTTTACTAAAGTTGCTAATCCTGTCATTCAAGTGGTAAATTTGTCATCTTCACTCAAGTGGTTCGATATAGAATAAGGTTTCCCCGTTCCCACTCTTCTTTTTTTCCCAATATCCTACCCTACTTTTTCAATCATGTTTTCTCCTGATGGTTTTGATTTTTATATACTTTCACTAGAAGTTAAATTTGGTTTGACACTCTGACTTTTTTGTTGATCAAATCCTCTCTTAAGACCATCACCACACCAGTTTGTCTCAAATTATTAACTTTCCCTTCTGATACAAACTCAGGAATTAGATTTTGACGACCAAAGTAAATCCTCACACCTAATGATGTTTTGATTTTCCGACCTTCTTCAAATGAATATAGTATGATGTTTTGTTTTCAATAGTAGAACATTACCTTTACTCGTGGATGCATGTTCTACTATTGAAGTTAATTGGTACTATATGTTTATCATTAATAATTTATAATCATGATCCAGAATTCAGATTAGTTTTAACTCATTTTGGGACAAAAGTGGTTTTGTCGTCTTTACTAAAGTTGCTAATCCTGTCATTCAAGTGGCAAATTTGTCATCTTTACTCAAGTGGTTCGATATAGAATAACGTTTCCCCGTTCCCATTCTTCTTCTTTTTCCCGGGTTTATCCTAATGGGGCCATTAGAAATCTGGATAATCCAGGCGGCAGGGATAGCCCGGATAGGCGCCAGGGTTAAGATGTGGTTGGGCCACATCTAATTTGTATGTGGCCCCTCCTTATTTTTTGACACCTATTAAACTGAAATACATGCCCTTTCCAAATCCCCTGAATCGTTTAACTTCTTGAGAAAAAGTAGGAAGTTAAGAAAAAAAAACTAAACAGTTAGGTAATAAAACTGTTTTGGAAGTTTTTTCCCATTTTATATGATGTGTCGGTATTTAAAGAGGGGCCACATACTTCGAGTATGTGGCCCGACCACATCGTAGCCGCACCGCCGGGTAGGTGTATCACTTCCGTTTTGATTTTTCCCTATCACAACCTATTTATATACTTTTTGGTTTGACACTCCTGACTTTTTTCTTGATCAAATCCTCTCTAACCATCACCACACCTGTTTGTCTCATATATTACTAGATTACTGCTGCAGCAGTGGGGGGTCGACCGAAAAAATAGTTTGTATACGAAACTGAAATTGATAGATTCCGGACAAATCAATCAAGATTTTGATGATATTTGAACATATAATTTGTTTGTTTAAAGGTAGTTGATGTAAATTTCGAATCAATTCAGTTGATTATTGGAAGATGATCTTAAATTTCATGAAATTTGAGAAAGCGAGAAACTGATTTTCAGTTTTTTGTACAGTTTCTGTGACTGACAAATAACACTAAAGTGACCATATAGAGGTCTCCCTTCGGTCGACCAATTAACTTTCCCTTCTGACAAACTCAGGAATCAGATTTTAACGACCAAAGTAAATCCTCACACTTAATGATGTTTTGATTTTTCGACTGTTATGGTATGGTTATGTCCTGTTTGGTAAGTGGTAACTTATGCGCAACGTGGTCGTTTAGATTTTGACGACTGTTATTCATCCAATAATGCAATTATTTAAACGTACAAGTTCGAAATGTTCGAACAAGTTCTTCACTAGCTAATTTTTTTTCTTTTTCTTTTGTGATCTACTTGACTACTTCACTACCTAATTTATGTAACAGCTTTTCTAAGTTTAGTATCTCCATCAGCTATATACTTTATCATTGTTATAGTTATTTTAAACGGTCCTCGAGTTATAACCCCAGAGGTGTCACTATCCATCCACAAAAAACCCATCAAAACAAAAGTAACACAAAAACCCCAACAAAACAAAAGTAACTCGCAACGCATAAATCTATTTAATGTCAAACCGTTTTTTAAATTCTAAATTAACAACTCTATTCATCCTTTGCATAAATCTATTCTGCAGTGCTTCATATTAGGAAAAACATTCCAGGGTTGGTTGCTTTTGTTTCCAGATGGTGTCCGGACACCCATACGACCTTATGCAGGTGGGGAGAAATGACCATTTCTTTGGAAAGCGTGGTTGTACTCCTGAACCTTCCCGTAGTTGGAAACCTTGATGTCAAGTTGTCCACTGATGAAGAAAAAATGCATGCCGCTCTAGTTGCGAAATCAAAGGGGTTCATTCCGAAAGAGAATGAGACGAAGTGCTTCTATGACTGGTGGGTGTGCCAATGGTTTCTTGATGCATTAGAGCCAAACCATAAGAATAGTACGCTTCATGTTGCGGCGTTCTTGGCTCTTTGGTTATCTAGAGATATTTTTGATGACGGCTCGTGCAAGAAAGAGATAAGACATGGACTTATCAAGTTTTCCATAAAATTAGCAAAAGGTGTTGTTCTTCCCCTCGGTGGTTTGTTTCTTGGTTCCCTGTATGCACGCCTGGACCAGCTGGTTTCGGACATGCGCGCCTCGACTGGTCATATGTTCATGCCGCTTTTCTCCAGGCATGGTTGTTGGAGCATTTCGAGAAGTATGTCCCGAAACCGTTGGCCATACTTCCCGAGTTTTGGGGTGGCTCCAGAATACTGCGTTGGTCGAACAGGTGCCGAAAGACTGGTCCGAAACTGATTAGGCTTCTTGACAATGCGTATGCAGTTAATTTTTTTTCCATGGGCCCCGGTGCATGCGTCCATAACTCAAGTTAGTACCTTTGCTCCCGCTTCGAACATGTCTTTGTTTTCTGATGGTGAGGGTATGAGCGTTGGATAGATGGTGTTCATGCTTAGCTGCATGCCTGGTCACGTGCCATCTTTTTTCCGAGGATCTTGCAAGGCGATTTCCTATTATGTTGATAGGGATGCTCGACATATGGGTTTTTACCAAGGGGTCCCACTTATTCGTCACCTGGGTGTTCAAGAAATTCCGTTGTCGACTGTTCTCGATGCTAGTACTCTTGTGTCGGGTAAAATTCTTCCTTTTCTCACGAAACGGAATCCATCAACGACCTCCAAATATAACACTTTTTGGCAGGATGAAATCCTTGTCATCCTAGAATTTGTGAAGTCTGTGGTGGAGAATACCCGTGGTAGACCTTCCGTCGAGGTTTTAGCAAAGCATCCATTGCTGAGGGATACTTCTTCAATTAAAAGAAAATTTATCGGTCCAGAAGCGAACGGTCCCTAGGTGAAGGAGCGAAGGTCTAAAAATCGTGTAGGAGGTTTCCGATCAGACTCCACAGATTTACTGAATTTTAGTTCATCCAATTTTCGTGCTCGCGAGCAGTCAGAAAGCATCATTTTTGGAGACAGGGAGTGGTGTATTCGAACCCATCCATAGTTATGAAGAATCCGAGAAGGATGAAAGTTCTGAGTCTGGTGATGGTGAGAGTGGTTCTTCTGAAAACAGTGTTGAGTCTTCCTCTAGTCAGTCTGAAAGTGAATCAGTGAGTCTTCTTCTTTCTTCTTTCCTCTTTTTTTTTTTTTTTTTTTTTTTGCAGTAAAACTAAATCTTGATTTTTTAGGAGGAAAACATTTCTAGGGACGATCTCGAAGTGGAAGACCACCAGAGTAAAGACGCAACCGTAGTTCCTACTGCGGGAACTGCACCATCTAGCGATTTGGACATGGAGATTCATCGTCCTGATGGTGCCACCGTGACTCAGGTGGAGGAGGGAAATTCGGGGGGGGGGGGTGAAATTGTGGTTAGGGATCCCCTGCCAGTTGCTGATTCAGTTGCAGGTGCCATCTTCAATCCTCCGTATCTGACCTCTTTCCCAGGTCATGTGTTGATTGGTGGATTTAGCGTGCCGGCCAAACATACGACATTGTACACCAAGATTTGTGAAAGCCATGGTCACATTTCCATGGCTAAGAAGATCACTAGTCGACATGCGTTGGTCAAGCGTTTGGAGAAAGCCTTGTTTTCGATTGATGAGATGTGCAACGTGACTGGTCATGCTATTTCTGAGGATGTAATCTCGAGCCAGAAGTTGCATCGTGACATGTGCATGGGTTTCGAATTCAACATTCCTTGGTTCATTGAAGGTCTCTCTATGTTGAAAAGTTGATGGTCGAAACATCTGGAGGTCCTTCCGCAGACACGGTGAAGAATAAGGAAGCATAATTCAAAAAGTTACGCCGGCAACTGAAATTGAAAAGGGCGGCTCTCCAAAGTACAAAGGAGGCCTTTTCCAAGAGGAGCAAGTCGTTGTTGGAAAACTTCCCTTGAATATATATCTGTCTTTTGGATATCTTATCCTTAGGTTTTTTTTTTTTTGAAGAGCAAATGAGACTCCTGGTTTTTGGTTTTTTATTTTCTAGTTTTCTCGGGTTAATCGATAAATGCTACCTTGACGATTTTGGATTATATATTTTTTTGAATGAAATGTCTAAAATATAATTGTTAAGGATTATTTTTGATTGTGATTGAAAGTGACACAGACATCCCAGTAAAATCATGGAACCGTATGTTAGTGGATGACATGGGATGAAACATGGTTATAGGTTCTATCAAAGCTTCAAAAAGCAAATCGCGTACTTTGCCTAAATAAGACTTACTCGGTTTCTCAGGTCTTCTGATGAAAATAAACTTTCCAGGCATAGGACCAAGTTTTAAGAAAAACATGGCCAAGGGGAGTCCCCAGTCATTACTGGGTCGTCTGATAACCAAGTCGTTTATCCTTGGGTAAATCATCTGCTTCTATCCTCTGGGAAGTCCCCAGTCATCCCTTGTCGTGACATAACTGATAATGAGTCGCCGAGTGACTGAATCAGAGTGAGTCACCTTTTCCTACCATCTTGACGCATGGGTCGAAGAACGAGATCGACAGTCGAAAATTTGACATTGTAACCGATAGGTCAATCCTCCCGATGTGGTCTCCAATTGTTTATAGGTGAAAATAGCTTCTGCTGATCTTGGTAATTGCATGCGTGAAAGTGAGAAACTGTTTAAACCCTAAATAATGTACTACAAGGGAGTACTTTTAGGTTCGAGAGATCAATATGTACAAGTCCGGCCTAAACCAAGAAATGGTCGTTCCAGACTTGCTTCGGTCACAAAGAGGAGGAGAATGTGTTGGTTTTGGGGAGGGAAGCAAGTAGAGTAGTGAGACTAGAATAGTTGATTCTGGGAGAGCAATTGGGTTTCTACGACTTGTTGTTAGATAAGTATGAGAGCTCACTAGGAGAGATAGCAAGTAAGTACTTCTTAGTGTTGTGTGGTCCGAATGAACTTGTTATCCAAATGGAAATATGTAAGACCTATTTATACAAGTCGAGGTAGAAACGTAGCCTAGTCTCATTAAGGAGTGGGGAAGTAAATGCGAGGAGGTGGTAACCATATGCATGGACTTGATGTCACATAAAGTGGTTAACGCATGAAATTGGTTTTCATGAAACTGTTAACGTTATGGAATTGATGTTCCATAAAGTTTGTTAACTCATACCTTTATGTCCCATGAACGTTTTCCCACATAACTCCTGTATTTACTAGGCGCCTCACCCTTTTGACACTTCCTTATGAGGGGCGTAGTGTATGCCGCAAGCTGTAGATCACCAAACCAATACCCAAAGAGAATCCCCCTGTTTGTGTTACTGTCTCGAATGTTTTGGAAAACATGTAAAACGTTGTTGTGGCTTGGCAAGTCGAGCTTGGGGAACTTGCTAGCCAGGTGACCTTCGACGGTCGAGATGTTGCATCTTGAGAGGTGGGGAAACCGTTGATCGTTTCACGCCTTCGTTTTGGTAGCCGCGTAGTGAGGTCCAACAGGGTGGCACGGCTAGGGTGTGTTTGGAATTGGCATAAGGAGCGAAGTTTTTTCCATGGTCGTATGGCATGGTTAGGGCCAAGGCAAGGGCGCTTGGCTAACCATGGCGTGACTAGCACGGCTAGGGTCAGGGCATGACGCGGCTAGCTTGGCTAGGTTTAGTTTGGCTTGGCATGTGGGGCCAAGGATTAGCCATGGGCGCATGGCGTGACTAGCTTGGACTAGGCGCATGACCAAGTTAGGGTTTTGGGCCTAAAGTCATGAGGGGACTTTAGACGGCCAGGATTTGCTCCTGGGATTGAAGGGAAACCATGGATTGTCGCATGACTTCAATTTGGTAGCCGCATGAGGAAGGACAGCATGGTGGCGCGGCATGAGGGGCCATGGTTTGTCATGGCGCGGCTATCTTGGACTAGGCGCATGACCAAGTTAGGGTTACAGGCCTAAAGTCGTGAGGGGACTTTACACATCCAGGATTTGCTCCTGGGATTGAAGGGAAACCATAGATTGTCGACTGGCATCACTTAATTATCCGCATGAGGAAGGCCAACATGGTGGCGCAACATGATGGGCCATGGGTTGGCATGGTGCGGCTAACTTGGACTAGGCGCGTGACCAAGTTAGGGTTTTGGGCCTAAAGTCGTGAGGGGACTTTAGATGGCCAGGATTTGCTCCTGGGATTAAAGGGAAACCGTGGATTATCGCCTGGCTTCACTTTAGTAGCCTCATGAGAAAGGACACCATGGTGGCGCGGCATGATCGGCCATGGTTTGGCATGGCGTGGATAACTTGGACTAGGCGCGTGACCAAGTTAGGGTTTCGGACCTAAAGTCGTGAGGGGACTTTAGACGGCCAGGATTTTCTCCTAGGATTGAAGGGCAACCATTGATTATTGCATGCCTTCACTTTAGTAGTCGTGAGGATAAGGCCAGCAGGGTGGCGCGTCTAGCATAGCTAGGGCCATGGCATGGTGCGATTGGCATGGCGCGGCTAGCTTGGGCTAGGTGTGACTGGCATGATTTTCCATTGGCAAAAGGGTGCGTCTAGCATGGTTGGCATGCTTTGGCGCGGTTGGGTGTAGCTGGCATGATTTTCCATTGGCGCACGAGATGTGGCTAGCATACCTAGGGACATGGCATGGTGCGATTAGCATGGCGCGACTAGCTTGGGCTAGGTGTGTCTAGAATGATTTTCCATTGGAACAAGGGTGCGGCTAGCATGGTTGGCATGCTTTGGCGCGGTTGGGTGTGGCTGGCATGATTTTCCATTGGCACATGAGATGTGGCTAGCATATCTAGAGCCATGGTATGGTGCGATTGGCATGGCGCGGCTAGCTTGGGCTAGGTGTGGCTCGCATGATTTGCCATTGGCACATGGGGGAATTATGGTTTGGTTTGTCGTAAACATAATTTGAAAAATATACCCCGGTAATTTATTAGGGACATATTAAAAGCTTTTTATTAAATGTGCCTAGTAAATGCTTGTTTTGAATGTCTGCTAGGGTTTAGCGTTTTAAGATTTAACCCTAAACTGAAAACCACCATCAACACCAGCGTACACACTTACATTGGATATCTTAATCACCAAAACTATTACTTTCTGCTGTATATATGTCAATGTACATCCACATTGACATCCTAATCTCCCTTTAACAAGAAACCGATCCGGTTGATGTTAATAATATCGATCAAAGCTTCGAATTTAGTTTGAGAAAGATTACAGTTCCCCAAAGTTTCTCACGCTCAGCTCCTAGTAGTCACACAAGAAGAATTTTATGTTTTAACCAACACAAAAACAACTCATAGCCCCGTGTCATTACGGCACGGGTCATATCCTAGTGTTGATGGAGGTTTTTAGCTTAGGGGTGAAATCATAAAACCCTCTTCAGACAGTGAGGTCACAGAACTTATGTAATAATGTCCAAACCAAGCATATTTATTGAACCCTTTAATTTGTGTGCGAGAAAATTACCAGGGTACCCTTTTTTTTAATTAATTAATAATTAGGGATTCGACAGGCCGAAACCCTAATTCCCACACCACATGTGCCAATGGAAAATCATGCCAGCCATACCTAGTGCGCCAAGGCATGCCAACCATGCTAGCCGCACCCCTGTGCTAATGGAAAACCATGCCAGCCACACCCACCGCTCCAAGGCATGCCAACCATGTTGTCGCACCCTTAGGCCAATGGAAAACCATGCTAGCCACAACCACCTCTCCGAGGCATGCCAACCATGATAACTTCACCACTGTGACAATTGCAAACCATGGCAGCCGCATCTCCACATTAAAGCATGCCAACCATGCTTTCCTTCCCAACATGCTATGCACAACGCTGGCTGCCAAAACAAAGGCCTGCAATATTCAACGACCACCTTCTCATCTAAGACACAAATCTTAGCCATCCAAGGTTACCAGAAAACACATGGTAACCTTTGACCCAAAAACATAGCTTGGTCACGATCCAAGCTTGGTCAGGCCAAACCCTTGGCCCCACCATGCCAAGCCGAATAGCACCTTGCCTTGGCCCTATCCATGGCATCCGCACCATGCCAAGACGAACCGAACCTTTCCTTGGCCCTAGCCATGCTATATGCACCATGTTCCAACGGATTTCCAAACCCTTGGCCCCACATGCCAAGCCAAACCGCACCTCTCCTTGGCCCTAGCCATGCTAGCCGCACCATGTGCCAACGTCTTTCCAAACCCTTGTCCCCACATGCCAAGCCAAACCGCACCTCGCCTTGGCCCTAGACAGGTTATCCCCACCATATGCCAACGCCTTTCCAAACCCTTGGCCCCACATTCCAAGCCAAACCACACCTCGCCTTGGCCCTAGCCATGCTAGATGCACCATGTGCCAAACGGCTTGCCAAACCCTTGCCCCCACATGACAAGCCAAACCGCACCTCTCCTTGGCCCTAACCATGCTACCGCACCATGTGCCAATAGCATTCCAATCCCTTGTCCCAAACCTAGCCGTGCCACCATGCTGGCCTTCCTTGCACGACTACCAAAACGAAGGCGTGCGACAATCAACGGTCCCCCTTCAATCTCAGGAGAAAATCCTAGCCATCCAAGGTTACCAGACAACGTATGGAAACCTTTGGCCCGAAAACCTAAGTTTGGCCACGCCCAAACCATGCCATGCCAATGACATGCCAACCTAGCCGCGCCACCATGCTGGCCTTCCCTATGCGGCCAACAACAAACGAAAGCATGCGACGATCAACGGCTACCTTTCCTCTTAAGATGCAAAATATCGACCGTCGAAGGTCACCAAGTTAGCAAGTCTCTCAAGATCAACTTATCAAACACCAGCGACATGCTACATGTTTCCCACGAAAACACTCGAGACATCAACACATGTCACAAACTGGGGGATGCTCATTAGGGTATTGGTTTGGAAGTCTACAGCGTGAGGCATACACAAATGCCCGTTAAAGATGGTGTCATAAGAATAAAACGGTTAGTAAATGCAGGAGGTAATGGTGAAAACGCTCTTTCATTATGGAACATCAATTCCATCAAATTCTAACAATACCAGGCGTTACCACCTCTTCCCATTTAACTCATCTGTTTCTTTTCTTACGAGGCCAGAGTACGTTTCACTTAGACTTTTATAAATAGGTTTTACCTATTTCCACCCAAACACAAGTTTTTGGTCAGGGAAAAATACAACACTCAGAAAGGAAACTCTTGCCATATTTCTCAAAGGTTTCACCTTATGATGCAAGTCAAGTACTACTCTTCCAGAACTGTTCTGGTCTCAACACTCTCTTCGCTTCCCTCTCTAAACCAGCCCTTCTCCTCCTCTTTGTGACCGAAGCAAATCTGGAACGACCATTTCTTCGTTTAGGCCAGATTTGTATAGATTGATCTCTCGAATATAAAGTACTCATGTGCAATACATTTTTTTAGGGTTTAGATCTATTTCTCACTCACCCACCGAAATTACCAAAATCAGCAGAAACGATTTTCACCCACAAACACCTAGTTATTGAGATTGTACAATGGTTTACACACCTACAAAAATCCAACAAATACAACATATATACATACCCACAAAAAAGACCATAAAATCCAACAAATCTAATGATGTACAACAATGTAAACGTACCCCTACAAAAATCCAACATTTATACCACAAAACATGCATATATATTATTGAGATATCACAATGGTGTACAACTATGCATACACCTATAAAATATCCAATACCTTTATGCTTTCCCTAAGTTTTGGTTTTGTATACATAAAATATAATTCTGCAAGTGTATGTACACCTAGATAATCAACATGTGGACGACAATGTACACCTCTATAACATAATATATGTGTACAACTATGTATACACATTAGTGCTTTCCCAAATTTCTGAGACTTTAAAATGAATAACATGTGTACAACTATGTATACCTAAATAATCGACATGTATACAAATATGTACACATTAATAGTTCAAAAACAAAATGTGTACAAACTAGTAAAGCAAGTGTTTAAAATATATGTAGATTGGAGATAATTCCAAAATAGTAGGAATGAGTGAATGTGGACAAGCGTCAAATAATATCAAACTGCAAGACAAGTACCCATATGGTTTTCGCACATAATCATTTTTCTATAAGCAAGCCAACCATTAGTACGCAGAAACTTCAGGCAGAGAAAATGAAGTGCTACATACCAGGTATTATAAGGACTTAATAAAAAGATTGAAATACCTCTAAACTTAGGAGCTTGTCTGGGAGGATCAAAATCTAAGCCAAAAATATGTTGTTTTGGATCTACTACGAACACCTGCAAGGAAGAAAAGGTTAGAATACAACTCTCTCAAAAATATAACACTAACCGGCTAGATCATAACCACATGGTATAAGAAATGATCAGTTCTTTTGATTTGTTGGAAACAAATCACATCATAGGCATCTAATTATAAAGATGCACTTGTCTGGCAGTATATAAAGTTTTTTTTTTAATCATACAAAAAAAGGGCAAGAACTTGTATCAAAAAAACAAATGTTTAGCCACAATATGGCCAACAATATTATACCCGAATTTACGACAAAAAAGACTAATCACCTGGTTAAAATGCATTTTTTTTCTACTAGCTTAGATCAGTTTGTCTATAAATTTGCAGCTGTTAATTTCTTTGAAAGTATCTCTTGGTCATTTCCTCGGTATTCATTAATTTCATACACTGGACGAACAACTTTTTATAGAGATTTTTGCCACAAAGGGACTTAAAGAAAGACAAAATTCCGTTGAACGCTCTAGCATACAAGAAAATTCCAAAATAGGTAAGTCTGACCCAAAAGGCAAAAAAATGACCAGGAAAGTACCATCTATGCCCCTGAAATGATGAGGCACACGACTGCATGATGAATGAAGTGCACCAATAGTGCATTCTAAATATTGACCAATCAACTGGAATCATGTTCACTGGTCAACAATACTCGGTCAAAGGTCAAAAAAATGTTTCAGAATGTCCAGTAGGAATGCACCCGCGTACTTGGGTAAGTCAACTGGACTCAATGTTACACGGTCAACTGTCAACAATACGTTTACTGTAGGAAACTGGACTCAATTAGATCTCGTTTGACCAAAATTGTTACGAAAGTCTATAGTCGAGGGTGGAAAAGGTATAATACCATTGCCAAAAACCCAAATAGTAGTTTTTGGAGTTTTCTAGCCGGAACTGTACGTACCTGGAATATCACCTTTTTTTTTTAAGTCCGCTCCCAACAACAACTCCTTGTTATATCTTGAATTCGTAAAAATATATAGTTCTTAATTGGTTATTACAGGGAGTTGTTAGTTGCTATTAATTGTTTGTCACCTGTCTTCTGCTTAGTTTACTATTGATGTAAATTCCACTTCTCCATAATGGAGATTAACTAAAAGAGTCGAAAATCAATTATCACTTACTCCCGATTGATAAGCAATTATTGAGATACAACTTGCACAACCAACTTGCAGATCAATTTTATCTTCCAAATTTGATAAAATACAGGGAAAAACATGATGCGAGATTTCAGAATAACATGCACATATACTCACCATTTCATGGAACACTAAAAGAATGTAATGCAGGGAATTGAAATCACTAGCACTGCAACATGAAATAGGTTTATAGTTGGTACTGTGGTTGCTGTCAGCCCACAATCTAAAACTCCATCAGGCGCAAACACCTGGATTGTCAGCAATGAATGAATTATAGCCGTCCATCCATCCGGGTAAACAACAACCAGTATTTCTCAATGGTGGGTATTAAAATTCAGACTCTTCCTCATCATTTTCTTCTGAAAATTTCCGTCTCCGCCAAAAAGTCATGACCATGTAAATGCCAGATGAAACCTTCTCCCAATACATTAGCATTTTGGAGAATGACATCAACAATTTCCATGTGCTTAAAATTGTAAACACCACTTCCATATGGGGACCGACTGCGTTGTTGCTTATAGTTGGTGCTGTGGTTGCTGTCAGCCCACAATCTAAAACTCCATCAGGAATCTGTTTGATCTTATCTACAGCAACAGCAAAAATGACGCCCATACCCATGTGTAAATGCGGTTCAATGTGACAATGAAATGGCCAAACACCTGGATTGTCAGCAATGAATCTTATAGCCGTCCATCCGTAAGGGTAAACAACAACAGTATTTCTCAATGGTGGGGTATTAAAATTCAGACTCTTCTCATCATTTTCTTCTGAAAATTTCCCGTCTCCGTAGCCCAAGACCCAAAAGTCATGACCATGTAAATGCCAGGGATGAATCTCACTCACACCTTCTCCCAATACATTAGCATTTTGGAGAATGACATCAACAATTTCCATGTGCTTAAAATTGTAAACACCACTTCCATATGTCGAATTTGGGTTGACAGGTGGCTTCATTATATCGTAAGTAGATGGGAACGTCTCCGGTGGTGTTGTAGCATTGAAACCATTTTTTAATCCAAACTTGAGGGAACCTAAGTAAGGTGTTGTTGGTAGAACTAAAGATATATTGTTGACGGACCATTTGACATAGCCATCAATTTTGGTTTGGGTATTCAAGAGAAAGATTCTACGGTCATGATGAACCGGAGGGCTGTGTATTGCTGATGGATGGGGATTGTCTAATTTAAAATGCAAACCCAATACCATGCTGGTGAAGATTTTACTTTGAGCTAAATCATCCCATGCAGGAGACAGAGGAGGTGGAGAAGAAGGCATTACATTAACAACAGAATTGGGTTTGTAGTTCAAGACTGTAAGTGCTGGTGGAGGGAGAGGAGGTTTTCTCCCCCTTTGAGTTACTGAAACCCAGTAGTTCTGAGACGGATCTTGATTCGTGTCAACAATAACAGAGTACGATTCACCTGAATAAATGTCGAGGTTGTCAATCCATTTCGGTTGAAGGTAATTCCCGTCAGCTTCTACCAATATCATACTGTGATTCTGAAATAATACAAATAAAAACCAATAAAACATTGTTGGACTATTATCCTGCATGCGTTAAGGTATAGTTAAAATACTTACCCCGATGACCAAATTAAATGAGGCAAGTGATGAAGTGCTTGAAATTCTCAGTCTATAAAACTTCCTTGGTTCGACAGTTAAAACATACGGCATGCACTGATCAGATGGTTGACCGTATATATTACAAGCATTTGATGTATTATCGTACTTGGCACCAATAGAACAATTGTACTGTCCTCTCCCGTTGATCAAAATAGACTGACATAAATAAATTACATAGATATAAATAGACTACCAAAAAAAAATAAAAAAAATCTGATTCTATATAACTCATATGATCCCTATATAATATATATGTACCTGTGGCTCGCCAATCCACCGGAAAGGATTGGATGACAGAGCAACTTCTTGATCGTGAGCGTTTTGATGCCACCAATCACTTAATAATAGGTTTATTTCACCATGATAAGGGAAAGGTTCTACCTTACCATCTGCGACGTCAACGATTAAGGATCCGTATAACCCAGCTGCTCTTTGCATTTCGTAGTGTCCGTGGTAGAAATATGTCCCCGCCTTCACGAAGTAATTAGAGAAACAAGCTAATATTTATAGTGCACCACGGATATTGCAGGATATAAATTTTTGGTTGAATATGTGTTGCCAAAAGATGAAAAGACTACAATTATACATACCCTGTCAACTATGAACCTGTATTGAAAAGTCGCTCCTGGGTTGATGGCACACTGTGAGACGGAAGCAGTTCCATCTGCCCATGGTGTATCAAGCTGTCTGATACCATGCCAGTGAATGACAAGACCTTCCTTTATGTTAAGTTTGTTGCTAGGTTAACAACAATGGTATCGCCAGCTTTAGCCCTTATTTCTGGACCAGGAAACTGACCATTTATACCTATAACAGTATTTTCAACACAATCTGGTGACCATTTTATATATGCGACTTCCCAATTGTATGTCTTCACTTCAGCAGCGTCAACAGTACTATTCTCAAAAATTAATGTTATAAACATGATTGTTACAAGAACATTAATTGTATGTGATCTCCTTAAGCTGATGAATAAACCACCCATAGCTCTAGTTGATTGTTAACCAGAGAGGATTGTTAACTGAAGATGGTGTTGTTGATAGTAGAGATCTATTTCTCTCTCTATATATATAGATAGATGGATAGATAGATAGATACAGATACAGATACAGATAGTAAGATTCTATTCATAGTAAACTCTTGAGTTTATTTTTTATTATTTATTTATTATGTTTTGATCAGAATATGATATGCCAACCATATACATGGTTGTTGCACATGCATACTTATTTATTATTTTGATTTTTGTTTTTGTTTTTTTGAAGCAGTTTATTTTCTGATGTAAATTGCAAATGCATTGTATTAAGAAGTGCATTATTAGTATAAGTCAAATACGGTATATATAGAGGAGGGTGTGTGTATCAATTACCAAAGGATAAAAAAGAAAAGAAAAAAAAATGTTCTTTTATATCAACTGCCAGAATCAATATATAATATGTATCCTAATTGATGAAGCAACCGATCAAGTGGTTAAGTCAACATAATTATTAGCAAATATACATAGGCAATGTTGGAAGCAAAGTCGATCGTATGCATGGTGACGATATGAATGAATAATGTCCCTTGGTTTCGATGAAAAGCCATCAATTAATTACGAGTTGATATTGCCATTCCTGAAATTTTACGCGCTTCATCTGAGAACAAAAATATCTTACCTGCTCAGTTATTAGAAGCTTAATGTACGACTTTAATGATGATTAATTGGGAAACCTTCTTTAATCCATATTTACTTGACTTCGGGTTATCGCTAGTCTTTGTACATGTACTTGTTTAGCGGCCGCCCAAAAGTGCTATGTGAAAATGTTTCTTGGCTGCTATAAAATAGCTTATATGGGGAAATTAATGGCTTAACGGTCTATACACGCAAATGATGCGTCTTAATGTGATTTAGACAAGATAAATTAACATTAGGTACAAATATCGTGTATGTATATGCTTCCTTGAAAATACAATAAACAAGACTTGCAAAGATTCTTCTTGGAAGGCAGAAAACACCATACAAACTGGGTACTCTATTATGGAAAAACTTCCACAAGCTTAGGTGAAGTATATAAACAGGAAATGTAACTCTGCGACGGATTACATTGCAAAAAAAAAACCCGTCTAAAGCATCTTCGGCGCATATCATCCTAGATTCAGCAAAAAGTTTTGAAATCTAGTGATGATTCTAATGCTTTTTAAAAAAAAATAAGCTTGTAAATATTTTGTACTATATTTCTTGATTAATATAATTTAACCTTTTCATAAAAAAAATATTAAAAAAAAATGCTTCCATGACAAATTTATCTTAGTAATGTTCTTGCTGTCCACTTTAAATTTGACGATGCAATTTTTGTGCACCCATGGATTGTTGTTGGTTCACTGCAGTAAGTTTCTATGTTATACACGAAATACTCATTTTATTTTTGCACCGCCGTTCATAGGTCCACAAATTTACAGTCAAACACGACCCTGACAAAAAACAAAAAAAATATTGGGCTTATGGACCATATATAGAAGTGGGTTAGTTCATACTCGAAACCATAATAACTGTCTATAGCCGACAATTGTGGATATGACTAAACTGAGCTTTTGAGACAAGAAAATATGCGATTAAGAACAAGTTATAGGTTGAAGAATTTTACTATCACAACCAATGGTGGAGTAGTTGACTAAAAAATATGAAGATCTTTGAGAAGATGACAAAGCCATAGCACCTCAGCAGTTGTGTGAGCAATATACCTATACTCTGCTTCGGTGGAGCTTTTAGCAATTGTAGGATGTTTCTTTGATGACCAAGAGATGAGAGAAGAACCAAAAAAAGACACAATAACCACTAGTTGATCTCCTATCATCTGGATTTCCAGCCCAGTCTGAGTCAAAGAAAGATGAAATATCTATAAATCCCTTTTGCAGAACAATTTCGTGATCAATAATATGCTTCAAATATCTGAGAATTCTCTTTGTTGCAATAAGATGTACATCTGTAGGATTGCTCATATGTTGATACATCTGATTAACTGCATAAAAAAAAATTGGTCTTGTCCAAGTAACATACTGAAGTGCCCCAACAAGTGACCTATACTCAGTGGGATCATCTAATGGTGAACCATCATGCTTACTAACTTTTGTGTCAGCAATAGGAGGAGTAGTGAAAGGATTAGAAGTGAGCACATTAGTTTTCTTTAAGAGATCATGTATATATTTTGTTTAAGATGGATGCATAATAGTATTATTTCTCTAGATCTTAACCTGAAGATGTAGAAAATAGTGAACTGGTCCTAAATCCTTGATTGGAAAAGATATAGAAAGATGAGAAATTACCTTGTCATAAAACTCAGTAGAGGATCCAATGATATGTACGTCATCTACATACACCGGGACGTAGCAAATTTTACTTTCACTCTTGTATATATACGTAAAGAAGAGTCAACATGAGAAGGTCTAAAACCAATTGCAAGAAGAGAATCCATCAGTTTCTCATATCAAACCCTTGGGGCTTATTTCAGGCCATAGATGGATTTATATACAAACAAAGTGAGGCATATATTTATCTTTGTAGCCAGGAGGTTGACTCATGTATACATCTTCCTGAAGATCACCATGAAGATTATCATTGCTGATGTCAAGTTGCTTCACATGCGAATCATTTTGAACAGCCGTGGAAAGCATAAGTCTAATAGTATTGGGTTTGGAAACAAGACTGAAATTTTTCATAATCTAAACCTTCTTGTTGATGATATCCTTTAGAAACTAATATGGGATTAAGTCTTTCCATGGTTCCATATGGATTATGTTTAACCTTAAAAACCCATTTACATCTAACCAAGTTATGTGCTTCGGATGGATCAATTAGAGTTGTAATAGCAGTTTCAAAGCTATGTTCTCCTGAACCATTGAGTTAAGCCATTTGGGACTCCTCAAAGCTTGCTTGTAAAAAGTAGGAATGGGCCGGATTAGTAAGTTGAGATAGCAAAGCAATATATAAAGGATATCTTGTTGAGAAATAAGCTTTAGTCTTAAAAATTACACTTTTACCCCTAGTATGCATATTATGAGTGGACACGGTTGGTTGTAAAGGAGCAAAAGAAGGTGTTGGTGCAATAGTTATTTTGATTGGTGACTGGTTTGATGTGATTGCTAAAGTAGAATATGGTGCTAAGGGATCAAATGTAGTAGTTAAAACAGTTGCAGAGGGATCAACTGCATTAGTTGTCACAAAATCCTGTAACTCAGCTGAAGAAGAATGTTGTGATATAGTTGTTGATACAGATCAATCTTGGAATTGTTGAATAACTTGCAAGCACGAGAAGGAAACTGTTCCTCATCAAGAGTAACATGTCTTGAGATATACATTTTTTTAGAATACAGATCATAACATTTGTATCCTTTTTGAGAAGAAGCATAACCCAGAAAAACACATAGCTTGCTCCTATGATCTAGTTTAAATGTGTATATGGTTTTAACCAAGGATATCAAACACAACCAAAAACTTTTACGTCCCGATAATTTGGTGGAACACCATATAACTTTTTATAAGGAGAAACAAAAGATAAAGAAGCAGTATGTAATCTGTTTACTAGATGATTAGCTATCTTGATTGCATTCATGACTAAAGATAATTGTTCTTGTAAGACCAACCAGATGTTTTTGTTTTGATTATGCAACTCCATTCTTCTTAGGTCAGTAAGGACAAGTTTATTGTGTGTGGTACCACAAGTAGATAAGAATGCGCCACGCTCATTGTTGATAAACTCACCACCACCATCAGTTCAAAGATTGAAAGAAATTTTCAGTCAGAATGATTTCCTCACTAAGTCTTGATAGTAAGATCAAAGAAATTTTCCACTTGTAATTTGAAAGATTGAAAAATGGTGATAAAATCAGATTTTCTCATTAAAGAAAAGACCCAACAATACTTACTATAATAATCAATGATGTTACGGTAGTAAGAGAACCCACTATTGTATATTACATAACTAAGTCTCCATAAGGTTTTGATTTTTCAGTCAGAATGATTTCCTCACTAAGTAAAAGATTATGATGTTTTCTAATCCTAATTGAAGCAGAAAAAAAATCAAAAGAAGAAATAAGGCTATTGAGAACACTAACCACAATCTCACTGTTGTTGATAGCAAATCCAACAACAAAGTGTAGATTTAAAATCTTCTTAATCTCATTTATAAAAGCAGTAATCGACGAATTACCTTGCTTGATGTTTGACAACTTTGTGCGTAGTTGAATAACATGAATTGAAGATGTTGCAGCAAACCTTTCTTCAATCGATTTCCATAATTCATACAAATTAGATGTACTAACTAAGTAGGAAATACAACTTTTTGAGATTGTAGACTAGATCCATAATATTATTGTTTGATCTTCTTCATACCAACGAGTGTAATCAGGATTAAGTGTTCCTTCTTTATCTAATCCTCTTACTGCATAAACGTACTTGAGAGGACAAGGCTTAGTTCTATCTATATAACCTAAAGCATTATAGCGTTTGAATAAAGAAAGTACTAAAGCTTTCCAAATAATGAAATTGTGATCTTCAAGTTTAGAAGTAACAAGACTAGAGATTTTATGCAGATGAACCTTAGTGACTGTGGATTCCATGAAGAAAAATTAAAGAAGAAAGCAAGGAAATCAAGAAAATTTATAGTTTTAATGGCGGAAGCTATAAGAAATAAATAAAAAGACAAAGGTTATCATGCCAAATGGCTCTGATACCATAGAGAAATGACAGAGGAAAAAGATGATGATCACAATCTCAAACAAAGAAGAGAGAAATCTCTTAAATACAGACAAGGGAGACTCACACACTCTTTGTGACAGACAGGCTGTCATGACATGTCACTCGTACAGAAAAATGTATAGATGAACATAACTAATCACACACAGAAACACATTGAGGGAAGACTCATACAGACTCAATAGTTACAGTTGACACACTAAAGAAGGATCAACTGTTATAGTTGACCCAGATACATTGATTTTTGTTAAAAGGAGAGAAAAAAAGAAATCCTGGGAAAGCAAAAACCGTAGTTGACTCATTAACTAGGATCGATTTAATACAAATCTATGAGTCAGGCATAATTACCCTCACAAAATCTTCACATACGTTTAACATTAACTAAACCCTATCCATTTAATCGTCTTCTCCTAGCTCCAAGATATACAATATACATCTGTTGATGGTGGTTTTTAAACAAAGGGTAAAATTGTAAAATCCCAAATAACCTAATGTCACCGGTGACACATTTATTAGGACATTTAATGCATATAGTCGGTAATTAATAGGGGGTATTTTTTAAAATTAGGGTTACAACAAACAAAACACTAATTCCCCTCCGTGCCAATGGAAAATCATGCCAACCAAACCAAACGCGCCAAAGCATGCCAACCATGCTAGCCGCACCTCCGTGCCAATGGAAAATAATGCCAGTCACACCTAGCCCAAGCTAGCCGCACCATGCCAAACACACTTTTCCTTGGCCCTAGCTATGCTAGTCACACCAAACGCGCCAAAGCCTTCCAACCATGCTAGCCGCACCTCCGTACCAATGGAAAATCATGTCAGCCACACCAAGCCCAAGCTAGCCGCACCTCCGTGCCAATGGAAAATCATGCCATCCACACCTAGCCCAAGCTAGCCGCGCCATGCCAAACGCACTTTGACTTGGACTTAGCGATGCTAGTCACACCAAACGCGCCAAAGCATGCAAACCATGCTAGCCGCACCTCCGTGCCAATGGAAAATCATGCCAGCCACACCTAGCCCAAGCTAGACGCACCTCCGTTCCAATGGAAAATCATGCCAGCCACACCAAACACGCCAAATCATGCCAACCATGCTAGACGCACCTCCGTGCCAATGGCAAATCATGTCAGCCACACCTAGCTCAAGCTAGCCGCGCCATGCCAAACACACTTTGCCTTGGCCCTAGCTATGCTAATCACACCAAACGCGCCAAAGCATGCCAACCATGCTAGCCGCACCTCCGTGCCAATGGCAAATCATGCCAGCCACACCTAGCCCAAGCTAGACGCACTTCCGTGCCAATGGAAAATCATGCCATCCACACCAAACGCGCCAAAGCATGCCAACCATACTAGACGCACCTCCGTGCCAATGGCAAATCATGCCAGCCACACCTAGCTCAAGCTAGCCACGCCATGCCAAACACACTCTGCATTGGCCCTATCTACGCTGGTCACGCCACGCCAAACCAAACACCCTTACCTAGGCCCTAGCCACGCCATGCCAAAGTAACGCCCGCACCTAGGCTTGCAAACCATGCAACCTAGGCCAAATTGGTCAAGCATGCCATTGGCACATGCCAACACGCAACGCTGGAAGCTTTTCTTACCAAGCCGTGGCCATAATTGCCAAGCATGCATCGCTGGAAGATTTTCTTACCAAGATGTGGAACTAATGGCCAAGCATGCCATTGGCACATGCCAACACGCATCACTGGTAGATTTTCTTACCAATCCGTGGCCCTAATGGACAAGCATGTCATTGGCACATGCCAACACGCATCACTGGTAGATTTTCTTACCAAGCCGTGGCCCTAATGGCCAAGCATGCCATTGGCATATTCCAACACGCATCGCTGGTAGCCTAACTTGCAAACCGTACAACCTACCACCAAGGCATTCCACACATGCCGTTGGCACATGCCACCCACGCCACTAGCTGCTCTGGCACTGCCACTTGCACTCAACGTACAACCTACCACCAAGGCATTCCACACCTTCCATTGGCACATGCCACATACGCCACTAGAAGCTCTGGCACTGCCACTTGCGCTCGAGGTGCAACCCACAACCAAGGCATTCCGCACATGACATTGGCACATGCCACACGCGCCCCTAGCAGCACCACTTGCACTCAAGGTGCAACCAACACTAGAGACATCAAACTGGGGGATTCTTTCCAGGGTCTTGGTTTGGCGGTCACAGCTTGCAGTG
The DNA here is from genome assembly GCA_023529315.1 of Papaver bracteatum. Lineage (NCBI taxonomy): Eukaryota > Viridiplantae > Streptophyta > Magnoliopsida > Ranunculales > Papaveraceae > Papaver > Papaver bracteatum. The sequence continues at coordinate 212,764 of JAJJWX010001484.1, read as the reverse complement.
TACACTACACTCACATTAAGAAAGCGTGAATAGGAATAAAGTGGTCAAATAAATGAGGAAATAATGGTGAAAAAGTTTTCACCCATAAACACCTTGCGGTTATCACCTCATCCCATTATTTCACCCTTTACTCTCTTCCTTCATGAGGCCATGGTATGTTTCAATCTCGACTTGTATAAATAGGTCTTACCTGTTTCCACTAGACACAAGTCTCGGTCAGGAGAAAAATACAACACTCTCAGAAAAGGTAACTTTGCAAGCTCTCCAAAAAGCTTTCATCTCTTTCAAGCTTCCTAAGCTTTCACTTTCTGATACAAGTCGAGACACTACTCTCCCAGAATTATTCTGGTCTCAACACCTTTATTTGCTTCCCTCCCCAAATCAACCCTTCTCCTCCACTTTGTGACCAAAGCAAGTCTGGAACGACCATTTCTTGGTTTAGGCCGGACTTGTACAGATTGATCTCTCGAATCCATAAAGTGCTCACGTGCAACACATTTGTTTAGGGTTTAAACCAGTTTCTAACTCACCTACCGAATTTACCAAAATCAGCGGAAACGATTATTACCCATAAACAATTGGCGACCACAATGGGAGGATTTATCTACCGGTTATAATACCAACTCCAACTCCTGATTTCGTTTCCCGAACGTCAAATCCCAACATGGTGGAACTCAGGTCCGGAGCGGCTGCCGAGAATACCAGCACAGAACACACCCCTGATGTTAGCGTCTCTCCCAATAACGTTGTTGCATCACCTGCTGACTACAGTAACATCGAATGCACTCCCTCAAGCGTAACACCGCCAATCACCAGGGCCAGAGCCGCTGCCTCCTCTAATGTCTCTGCACAACCCTTTAATTAAGACAACGAAAACATCTCTTCGGGTGTCACGCCACCAGTCATCAGGGCCAGAACCGCCGCTACGGCCCCTAATGCTTCGTCTAGCATAGCGCCTCCGACCGCAACTAAGGTTCCAACTACCCCACCGAAGGGACGAAAGAACGGAGGGACAGAGGAAGTCGTCCTTATGTCACCATCGCTGATTTGATGGAACGACAGGAGATGCTCGCCAGATCCCAAACGGATATGGTTTCAACGCGGGAAGAGGTACTCGTCTTTCTCAATACCCTGACAGAGCGACTACCACGTGATTCGCGTCCTCCAGAGATGCTTAGGAACATATCCAATAACCCCGACGCCATCACCTCGGTGGAGCACGCCTCCACGATTGAGGAAACTCGCGCTAGAACCCCGTTGGGAAGAAATCAGCCGCCCAACTTCGTCACGCGAGATGATATGGAACAACTTCTCTGCAACCGAATCAAGAATGATGAATTAGACATGCATCATCACCAACCCCCTTACCCATCCGAAATGCAGAGAATCCCTCTCCCAAGGGGGTACTCTTCTCCTCAATTTACCATGTACGATGGTACCGGGAATGCACATGAGCATGTCTCCTATTTCCTAGAATCCCTAGGTGAACATGAATATAATCATGTTCTTCGTTTAAGGGAATTCTCAAAATCACTTACTGGAAGGGCGTATACATGGTACAACAACATCCTACCGAACAACATTCCCAACTGGAGTAGCATGGTCATTGCGTTTTACAAGAAATACTTCTTCGTGTCTGAGCAAGTTACTTTCTTAGACCTCGAAAGAATGTACCAGTGGGATAACGAACATCCGAATGATTTCGTCAAAAGTTTCAGGGTTCAAGCACTCGACTATCACGACCCAAACGTGACCGAGCAACAACTGGTGAACGCATGTATCAATGGTATGGTTCCTATTTACCAAACCCTGCTAGAAAACTTACGTTTCCAAACGTTCTCCGAACTCCATGAAGCCGCCAGACGATCTGCAATAACAACACCATCATTACTGGAAAGAGCTAGGCCAACTCGAACCGAAGACACGCGTGAAACTCGCGGGAGTAGACGCCTCATCAGCAAGAAATTTAATGCCGGCTCATCCTCCGTGAACATAGTAAACGAAAGGGGAAAAAGGAAAGCCCCAACTACGAGCCACCAGCCAAAACGTGAAGCGCCGGCGCAACGGGACCCCCCGCCACGAAAGACCATCACTAAAACCCCCATGCATCATCATGAGACCGAAGGAAATACCCTTAATTTCTCGTTTCCCATCGAGGAGGTGATTGACCTCCTAGAATCCTGGGTTCAAGATGATGTTATCATACTTCCACCTCCCAGACGTCCACCAACTGAGGCTGAGATGGCGAACCCCAAGTACTGCCACTACCACAGGTTCGTTCACCACCCGACCAGCGATTGAAATAGACTAAAGCATATTTTCAAATAAAGGATATAAGAGGGAGGACTCCAACCAGGAGACGAAAGAGTTCATTGAGACCCACTCCCAATAAGAAACTGCGGTTCATCTGGGGACTACGTGCACGAGACTATACAATCCATGATGCAACATTTATGCGAAATTCTCTATCTTTCCAAGGTGCAGCGCGAAGATATTTTCACAGCTCTCAATCGTGTTGTATCCGTCAAACGAATTTTTCTCTCCTCGGAAACCATGCCTGGGGCCCAAGCTTTCCAAATAGGCGGAACCAAAAAGGAGAACTGGGGACTGCTGACCACGTCCCATTTAATAGGTAACGAATTTGATGACACGCTCATCGACACGGCCTCTGACCACAACATTATTACTTTCAAGACACTAAAGGAAGCAGGATTTACAAAACAAGACGCTACCTATTCCCCGTCCGTGATTAAGAACTTGGGAGGAGAAACTTTGAACGCGCATGGCTACATCAACCTAGAGATCAATATGGGAGACGCTATAACGCATAGAAAATTCCACATTGTCAATGAACTAGATCATGACATGATATGGGGATGCTTGTGGGTGCTCGACAACAAAGCGAAATTGGATGTACACCCTCTGCCGATGTCCACGCCCGAAGGAATTCCTAACAAATCATCCTACTGGTTATCGCATCAACGAGCTATTGAAGGAACCAAGACATCTAGAGAGGACCCGTTGGCTCTAGCTCATGGTTTTCAAATGCAAGTAAGTCTGACCAAGCAACCTTTTCTGCAACCAGTCTTTCCTTCCCCCATTCCTTCATGGGGACTCGACGCGATTACTGGCACGAACGTTGTTAAGAAATGTGAATGGGGGTGCTGGACCATTTGAACATTTTTCAAGAATCTTGGAAACTTCTATTGAAACCAACGAAGCCAAGACTCAAACGGTTGCACGACATATGAACCAGTTTTCAATCGAAGATGTAGTTGTTAAGGAAAGATCGTTTCAAGTTGGGAGGATGACAGTAAAAATGACTATTCAAACTGATTTGACAGATGAAAGAGAAGACGAGCTGTATATGGTTGCGGATACCCTTTTGGGAGGATATTCCATGCTCATCAATGCAGACACACCTGAAGGCGTGATAATTCACTCGCGATGGCTCAAGGTCTCCAATCCCTAAAACGTTGTACCTCCCAATCACTCCCCCCTTTAGTATTTCCTTTAACAATTCCCCTTAGTAGTTGTACTCCCCCAAGATGAATACACCGTTTGTATTTTTTTTTTCCTGGGATCCACTTTTCCGTCAAAAAAATAAGAAGCGTAAATACATCTCTTTCCAAGCAAATTCTCCAGATATCAGAGAAATACATCAGATAAACCCAGAAAACCATTGTGGAGCCATCATACCACAACCTCTTTCAAAAAATATATATGAAGCAAAATGTCGACTAACGAAGAATATGGTAAAGATGAGTTTGCGAAAAAAAAAACAAAAAGAGAGAGAGAGCATCAGGGGAACTAAAGCATCTAATAGAAATAATAAAAGGGAAGAACTAGCCCTCGAAGGATGGAGCACAAGTCCCCTCGGGTAAGACTATCTTCAATCACTTCCCCCAGCAATCCCTCGGGCAACAAAGGTTCCATTCAACGGTGTTAGCAGCAGCAACCTCAACATTCCATCCCGAAGCAACCACAGCGGCAACAGTGTCCTCCCGGACGACCGGTCCATCATATGCCACCATGACCCCTCCAGTATCACCAATGACACCTTTGTCATCAACTTCAAAGGGCAATTCATTTCCGTCATATGCTCCTTCGAAGGTTTTCTCAGTGACACTTCGGATAAAGTTTTTTGATTCATCCTCTTCAAAGTCAAGAATCATGGCGCTCTCCTCCAAGACCCCCACACGTTCGCTATTCCGTCGCTTCAACCTTTAAATAGTCTGATCTGCCCCATACCCGGATCGAGGAAAGGCTTTGCCATAATGAAACCTCTCAACATGCCAAGACTCTTCCTCGTTCTCTCGCCCCTCCTCCATTCTCACTGAACCCAAGAAAGTCCGAACATGCACCTATTTTTCATAGGTACAGATAGAAGGGAGGTCCTTAAGGATTTCACTATCTTCATGTAATGGAGATTCAATCCCAACCAATGCCTCCTCAAGAGAAGAAGATCGATCTCCGCCAAGTCTGAAGTCCTTCTCCGAAGAGTTAAAGGTGCGGCCATCTCTGGAGGGCCCCATCATACACTGCAAAAGATGGGAAAAATGATCAAGTTTCATCATATCTATACACATATAAAATAGGATAACAAAAACATAAAAGAAGAAGAAGAAGAAAACATACCGGTATGATCTTCTTAGCCCGAATAACCCTAGTCGGGGTGCTTTTGCAAGAGTAAGACCCCGCGCCGTCACTTGGAGAATCTGGTTGTTTAGAGGATGATTTGTCTCTAGGCAAAAAGAAAGAAACTCAATAAGAAGAAACTTTTCTCAAACAATGGAGGCGGTACAATTACGTTGGGTATGAATACGAAACCTTAAAAAAAAAGGAAAGGAAGCAATGAGGGACATAACGCTTCCAGATTTTGGCATGGATGATGCCCTGATTGAAGCCGCACGTGAAGGAAGGAAAAATAAGGAAACTTTGCTATCTGTAGAAATGCCTACTTCCTCCTTGTTTACACCAGTCCCATCAAGCTCGCGCCAGTCTCTCCAATCTCCTAAGCCACACCGGTCCCACTTTGCGCCGGTCCCTCCAGCTAGCACGATCAGCTTCCCACTCTACGCCGGTCCCTCCAGCTAGCACGCTCAGTTTCCCAACTCGCGTCAACTTCCCAACGCTGGACTTCCAGCTAGCACGATCAGCTTACCACTCTGCGCCGGTCCCTCCAGCTAGCACGCTTAGTTTCCCAACTCGCGTCAACTTCCCAACGCCGGACTTCCAGCTAGAGCGATCATCTTCCCACTTTGCGCTGGTCCCGCCATCTAGCACGCTCAATTTCCCAACTCGCGTCAACTTCTCAGTGCCGCCCAGCTTCCTTTCTCTAAATGACGCTGACTTCCCAATTTTTCCAGCCTCCCGATTTGTGCAAAACTGCCGGAGGCAAAGATTCCAAATCCTATTTATAAAAAAGGTCAGACAAGCCTGCTCAATTCTCTTTACGATTTGTTGTTGATAGTTTGTCACCATCTTATGCTTACCTCGCAAAAAAGCTCATGTTCCGAGCTAAGCAGGGGACTTAATGTTGATGGTGTTTTTTAAACAAAAGGTAAAATTGTAAAATCCCAAATAACCTAATGTCACCGGTGACACATTTATTTGGACATTCAATGCATATAGTCGGTAATTAATAGGGGGTATTTTTTCAAATTAGGGTTACAACGAACAAAACCCTAATTCCCCTCCGTGCCAATGGAAAATCATGTCATCCACACAAAACGCGCCAAAGCATGCCAACCATCCTAGCCGCACCTCCATGCCAATGGCAAATCATGCCAGCCACACCTTTCCCAAGCTATCTGCGCCATGCCAAACGCACTTTGCCTTGTCCCTAGCTATGCTAGTCACACCAAACGGGCCAAAGCATGCCAACCATGATAGCCGCACCTCCGTGCCAATGGAAAATCATGCCATCCACACCTAGCCCAAGCTATCCGCACCTCTATGCCAATGGAAAATCATGCCAGCCACACCTAGCCCAAGCTAGCCGCACCATGCCAAACTCACTTTGCCTTGGACATAGCTATGCTAGTCACACCAAACGCGCCAAAGCATGCCAACCATGCTAGCCGCACCTTCGTTCCAATGGAAAATCATGCCAGCCACACCTATCCAAAGATATCCTCCCCTCCGTACCAATAGAAAATCATGCCAGCCACACCAAACGCGCCAAAGCATGCCAACCATTGATCGCTTGTCTGGCGACACAAATATAATTACACTTTCTTACAACTCAAAATATAAATATAGCAAGGGCAAGAAAGGATCGATCCCACAGAGAGGTCTAGGTTGTCAATATGTTTTGGTTTCCTATATTAAACACCGGGGGTTTTCTGATTTTTGTATAGTAAAAGTAAAATAAAAGCAAATAAAAGAAAAGTAAACAAATAAATCAAGGATGTGAAAATATTGGTTGCAGATTTCATCTTCAATTGTAAACAAGTTTTTGAATATATGAATAGAATTCGTATTTAATCTCTCTATCATCAAAAGCCCTAGAATACCTTATTTCAAGAATACTCCGTAAATTTCCAAAGTCACCAACACACACATTAGAGCTGCGTAGGTGAATTCTACCTAATGAATAACCTAACGCCTTGCACTAATCAAGTTCAATTCCTAAGAGCATTAAATTCCAGAAATAGGCTAATCAATGCAACTATCACACATTGCGCATGACAATTCGGACAACGGTCAACTTCTACATATGATTACAAGGATGTATCACTACAAACTATAATCATATCATGCTACTCGTATTCAAGGTTATCGCTAGTTGAAAACCCTAAAATAGCTATAGATATGGATGTATGTTCAATCAATTCTAGACTCAACCAAACAAACATTCAATCATATTGCAATACATCAATCATGCAATTATTACAACCCAGCAGAAATCAAACGATAATATTGAGAGAAAACTATTTCATAAAATCCATAACTTGGTTTTCAAAATCAAACTACATCTTTAACCAATAATAAAACTCTAGCTCATGTTCATGGAGTTCATAACAAGAAGAAAGAGAAACCATATCATGTTCTAAACCCTAGAAACAAGTAGTAGAATATATATATATATTTTTGCCTAGGCTTCCCTATATATGGAGTTTTGTAACCTCCTCTTGAAAAAGTTAGGAAACCTAGTAAAATAGGAAAGTGCACCTCCTTAAGAATTATTTCCCGTGCATAACGCCCCGTGCCAAAGTAACTTTCCAAACTCTGGCCAAACTCACGGCCAAAGTTGGTCAAAATCCCAAAGTCACGACCTTAGTTCTGTTCATGTAGAATAGTTGGCTTAATAGCCTGTTGGGCTCACACTAAACAGCTGTAGAAGCCCAGCAGATGTCTTCATTTGCATGTACAGTGGGCCTGCAAATACAGCCCATTATCTTCGTCTGCACCTTAAGCCCATCGGACCAACTATCAATCTGCCATGCCATGCAGACTCGAGTTCATACAACTTCAGCTACAACGTCACCAGAACTTTGCATCAACTCAGTGCCCCCATCACAACGACAAACTCCATCTTTCTCTCCTGTCCTGGCTCCAATAACAGCAACTGCGGCACTCCTTGAAAGCCATCATCAAACCAGAATACTCGGTCTCTTTTAAGTCAACTTACATCAATCACAAACACAAGCCATCAATCCCAGCACTCATCAACTACTGCCCTTATTGTTAAGGCAACATCAGTTACGTAGTCTTCTAGAACTTCTTATACATAGTATGTCTTGTATTCCAGGAAAAGTAGAACTTTAGGAAATACTTGTACTCCAAGTCTTTACGTATTTAGGTCTCTATATGTGTATATATAGGTAACCTGTGCGCTTGTATTATTGTACTTGAAAAACGTTTGGAATATATAGAACTCAGTTCATCCAACTTCTCTTCTTCTCTTTCTCTATTCTCTTTACTTACTGTAACACATACAATCTCGACTTGGTATTGTTGGTGCTTTGCAATATTTGACATTTACTCGTCCTGATTTAGCTTATGCAGTAAACAAAGTCTGCCAATTTATGCATGCTCCAACAGAATATCACTGGAGTCTAGTTAAACGTATATTACGTTATCTACAAGATACTCCTACTTTTGGAATTTGTCTTAAACCATAATATTTTGCAATTGTCCTTCACTTTGCTTATACGGATTCGGATTGGGCTGGTTCCTTAGAGGATCGCTTCGACTAGTGGATATTGTATTTTTTCTGAGGAAATCTCATATCTTGGAGTGCTCGTAAACAAAAGACAGTCTCTCGTTCAAGTACCGACTGAATATCGTGGTCTTGCTATTGCTACTGGTGAAATTATGTGGATTCAATCTCTTCTTTCGAATTACAAATATCAACTATATCTCACTTTGTTCTATGGTGTGATAATCTTGGAGCTACATATCTTACGGTTAATCCCATATTTCATGCTCGAACAAAACATATAGAAATAGACTATCACTTCGTTCGTGATCAAGTTGCTTCTAAAAAGCTGGATGTTCGTTTTATCTCTTCAAAGGATCAAGTAGCGGACATATTTACTAAACCTCTTCCTAGAGACCGGTTTATTGATTTACGATTCAAGCTAACGGTTCAAGATTACCCGTTGCGCTTGCGGGAGGGTGTTAAGGCAACATCAGTTACGTAATCTTCTAGAACTTCTTATACATAGTATGTCTTGTATTCCAGGAAAAGTAGAACTTTAGGAAATACTTGTACTCCAAGTCTTTACGTATTTAGGTCTCTATATGTGTATATATAGGTAACCTGTGCGCTTGTATTATTGTACTTGAAAAACGTTTGGAATATATAGAACTCAGTTCATCCAACTTCTCTTCTTCTCTTTCTCTATTCTCTTTACTTACTGTAACACATACAATCTCGACTCTTATTCAAACGTAACATCAGCAGCAACACTTTCGACCATTGTCCATTGTAGACTCACCTTTTATCCTCTCTTCCAGTGACGTTAAACACATCAAACCACATATTCTCTTCCATTATGGCTCGAGCTCAGCTGCCATCATTGCTTCCATCAACCAACATCCCAGCTGAATACAATCTCCCATTATTCCTCACTTGTTCTAACTGCCATACTACTCTCATTGCCATCATCGTCACCAATACATCCAACTGCCATGCATCATCTTGGTTCATGTTGTACTCGATCTCAGCTTCCTTACCATTGCAATCAAACTAACGACTTTCATCGGCAAATGGTAGCACCAATGCAACCTCAGGCCTATACAAATGAACCATGGCAATGGTTAACTCCAGCAGCACAGTACCTGTCATGCTCCATCCCTGACCTTTCGACTTTACTGGCAGCAGACACTTTCTTCCATCATCCTTCATGCTTCAATCTCGCTATACCTCCTCCTTTCATTCACCAGCTCATTATCATCATTAATTTCACTCAAGTGTCCTCGAGCTCCATATCAGATATAGTTTTCAAGCTCGAGCTTTTACCATTTCCAACCACTGTCGATCACCTTCTCACTCCGTACTCAGTCGTCAACAGCATCACCCATCAGTTCATCCATTTCCGAGCTCCACCTTCCTCGTCATCAGCGTTAGCCTTTTCCATCGTATCAATTACCAGCATCGAACTCACTTTCCTGTGAAACAATGTCAGTAACCAGCTCCACCATTACGACCATTACCGTTCTTTCATTACAGCATCCAACAGTGTCTCACTTCTCTACTACAACCTCGGACTCTAGCGCTCAGCCCATATCAGCTCTTTGTTCTTGTCAAACCCCAACTTTGAGATTGCAACGTCACTCCCATGTCCAACTATGCCACGTCTTTCTTCTCACGGCCATACTCCACCATCAGTTCCTTGTCACTGCCATTGACCACATCTCCTACACAGCATCACCGTTACTTCCATGCTAGGCCTCAGAAACCATCCATTCAAGTTGTTTATATCTCCTCCATAATCACTGTCGATCTCCATTAAGCTCTATCTCGTCACCCTGTCCATAACTCTCGTTGCATGAATAACACCAGCACTCTCTGGCTTTGTTCTCGATCATTACCAGCTCAAGCCCAACTCTTCTTGAACATAAGCCCATTAGCACCTTATGGGCTAAGCAGCTCTCATACACTTTAACTCCAAACTCCACTTGTGGTGTAAGCTGTTGAGCTAAGGCCCAAAATGTAATGGTTAGATCTCCTCCGCGTAATTCGCAATGGATTTCAGCTGGTTATTCTTAATGCCCATACATCTGACCACAATGATTCCTCACGCAATGATAATTCCGTCTCTCTTTTGTCAAATTGGACGATTCTTGTTCTTTTCGCTCCAAATAGATGATTTCTCCATCTTTTGATCGTAATGACTCCAAAGCACCTAGTAACTCAAATTCACACATAAGATACATAATTTACAAGAAAAATAGCAAAGAAAGCATAAATAATAGATATTAAATTAGGTGTATTCTACACCTATCAAATTCCCCCACACTTAGACTTTGCTAGTCCTCGAGAAAATCAAACAAAACAAAATTCAAAAACATACAAATCCGTCTCATCGAGGCTACGGTCACTTTTAGCATAAATAACAAGCCTTTAAACCCCTAGGTGTCCCTAGTGGACGAGTTATAGTCTCGTGAAGGTTTACTAGAGATATACCTACAAAACCTATATTTCCAACTCCGTCTATTTGTGACAAATCAATGAAAGAATCCAAAATGACTACATGAGGAGGTACCTTGCACAAATTCAATTCATATATTAGTAAATAAACTCTAATTAGATAGTCGAACAAGCCACAATACTCGGAAACTAACAAACCACAATCACAATGAAAAGATTAAGAAGATGGAAATAGATGTAGATGTTGGCGAATATTCACAAGTGATCGATTTTTCCCATATCTGTCTGAAGGTCACTGCCAAGATGAACCTATGCATCCTATTGGATTGAGCTACTGGTTTTAATTCTACATCAACTCACTGGCATATACAAGGGAACCAGAAGTGACTTTATTCAACCAATATAAAATTTTCTTTTCTTTTCTTTTCTTTTCTTTACTTTTTTTTTCACTTTTTTTCTTTCTTTTTTTCTTTCTTTTTTTTCTTATAGACATCATGATTGGATCAAACTGGATCCAAGCGCATGCTTCTTGTCAGCAAGTACATGATAGTTGCCTTGGATCCTGCATTCCACGCTTGTTTAGGCGACGGAGACAGGGACAACGCTTCACACATACTGCTATTCCCAAGTGTCTTTTTATTCTGTTTTGGTCTAATTGGTCGGTATCTTTTTTTTTTCTTTTTTCTTTTCATATATTTTTTTCATTTTTTTTTCTTTTTCTAGTAACTCAATCACTCTATTTCATCCTAGCAGTAATAACACGTCGATGTTTAGTGACCCACCAAAGCACTTAGAGAACAATAGATAAATATGGAAAAAAAAAAAAAATAGAATGCCATATGGTGATATTCCGAGATATGGTAACAACTATCATGTTAATTTGTGATTTCTGAGCTATGTTCGTCCCCTTTATAGTAAATTAGTTCCTCAACTCCTGCAATCAAAATGGTTCCATCCACTAATGGTGTCATCCTAAAGTTACAAGTTTCTAGATTTCGGAGTTCAAAAAGCACAAATTTTTTCTTGGTTTTTTATATTTTTCTGATTTTTTTTAAAGGCATAAAACAAACTAAAAAAAACTATACAAACATATAAATGCTCCCCCCACACTTAAACTTCACATTGTCCTCAATGTGTAAAACCGAAAGTTCTGAATTCTGACATAACAGCAGATAAAACACAAAAACTGTGCAAATTGGTAAGGAATTTGGAAAAACTCCATTTCACAAAGGTTGTTCACCTACGTGTTTTCTACACATTGTCAAAATTTCAGAGTGTTTTGATAAACGGTCTGACATTTATGGTCTCTGGACTGAACTACGCGCAGTCTGAAATTTTCTGACGAAAAGGTATTCGTCATAATTCTCTTCTAAGATAGATTATGGACTTAATGAAATTAAACATGGGGATGCAAATATGATATGAAAACAATAAAAATAAAAAAATAAACGAAACAAAAAATAAAAGAAAAAGATAAGAGATAAAAAACCGGTGGGTTGCCTCCCACTAAGCGCTTGTTTTAAAGTCGACGGCCGACGGAAGCTTCTTGTAAGATTCATTCCCCATATATTAGCAATCTGAAAATTTGGGGATCCACCCATAGAACCTGTTTTGCAAACAATAGCTCCATACAAATATTAGTAATATAAAATAGAAACGAAGCTATTAACCGATAAAAGCTTCCCCCACACCACTACACCATATATTGGGATTAGCAACTCAGGTTTGCAACAGCTTATGAGCTGTTGCGAAATTTCAGTTGCGAATTCTAGTTGCTAAAATTTCGCAACTGTTTTAAACAACATGACTAAACTCAAGCAGTTTGATTCTCTCATTGAGATTATAACTAAAATCTTGTTGTACGCGTGCTAAAAACCCGTGTATCTCTGCTACACTTTAAACACGATTTCAGCCATTGTGTGAAAAGCTAGTGTGCATGATGTTTTACACCCTAATACATTTGGGCGGGATTTCTTTTACTTCCCCTCTTTTTTTCTGTCATTGACCACTTCTCCTCCACTCATTTTCTATCTCTTTCTGTCCCTCTCTCTTTACTCTCCTCGTACTTAAACCAGATCCAAAAATTGAGTGAAGAAGAAACTTTATTTCTGCTATCGCTTTATCACCTACTCAACTGTGTAACCCTCTCTCACCGTACTACGTGTTAGATTCAGATTTTTTTTTTTTTTAGTTTTACTTTTCGATTGTTAGGTCTAACTTATCTTAGTTGTACTATTGCAGTTGGAAGAACTAATCATCAGCGACTAATCGTGGTAATCTTAGGTATAAGTTTCTTCTTTTTGTTTATTTTCGTTTCTTCTTTAAAGTTGAAATTTAGGTCAGATGAAATTTGGGTGTTTGATAATTGCTTTGTATGAATTTGGGTGTTTGATTTGGGTATTTGATAGATGAAATCAGATGTTGAATGTTGGTTTTATGTTAAGCTACTTTCATTTTGGGTATTTGTTATATTTAGGTATTTGTTTATTTTCAATTTTGATAGATTTATGTATTTGTTTATTTTCAATTTTGATTTGATTTTTTTTCTTGGCTTTTAACCCCTTATCATCTGTTTTATTATAAGTTAGGATTTGCTTTAGTATTACCTAATATATCTAGTGTGTAGATGTTTGAGCTGGTGGTTACTCCACCTTTTTTGCTGCTGCTCTTATATATGTGAACTTAAGGTACAAAATCTACCTCATGACATGATTTCTGCTCATTCTATAGTTAACTTCAGTTAAGGGAGATACACATTTAGGATGCCACTGATTAGCTCTGTATTTTCAGATGGCATTTGATTTACCTGAGACTTCCAAGACCATTATGGTGAAGGGGATGTCTGATCCATGGAGGAGATTCAAGTGCGAGTTGCGTCTAGACCATTATGATATTTGGAATACTCATCAAGAAAGGATTGATAATATTCCTCCAAATGTAAAGTCAGAGGATTGGATAACATTCTGTGAAAATGAGAATGATGCTGCGGTCCAAAGTAAAAGAGCTATTAATAAGAGGAAAAGAGAACAATATGATTACTCTCATACCTCTGGGTCGTAAGCCACATTGTTTGGTTAGAGTCAACTGGTAGGTATTCATTTCAATGATACAACTTACCTCAAATTGTTGTGGACAATGATTAATTCATACTCATTGTGTTTTTGAATCTAGATGGCCGCGAACCACGAAGCGAGAAATCGCACCTCGATGTGTGGATTAAAGCTCATTCACAGGAGGGTGGGGTGATTTTACCTAGTGCGCAACCATACTATGTGAGTCAAATTATTTTTCAGTTATATGTAGTCTTATTTAACTGTATTATACTAGCTAGTGATCAGTATTATAAGAAAGTGATTGTGATGCTCAACACTACAGGAACAACTTACTAAGGTGCTAGAAGACATCAAGGAAAAACTGGAAGCAGGTACTCCTGTAGAAGAAACTTGTGCAGTGACTTCATTGTTTGGGAAGGATTCAAGAGGACGGGTGCGTGCTGTAGGTCCTGTTTCTCGTACACAAGTTGATCTCTCTGCTTCTGCTCGTGCTAAGGTGGCTGAACTAAAGTCTAAAGATGGAGCTCTTACTAATAAGGTGGAAGACTTAAGTGGCAAGATAGGAGTTCTTATTGAAGGACTTGGAACATTATGCCATGCAGTGAAGGATATCCAAGATACAATGTCATCATCAGTTGCTGCATCGAACATGTGTGGCAATTCACATGGTCATAACTCTTCACAAGATCATGTTGGTTCACCTCAATCAGGTTCAGCAGCTCACATAAGTTCACCTGGTCTTGACGTCTCGCCACCAGCTCAAACAAGTTCACCTGGTGATGCCCTATCACCAGCTCTATCAGTGCGGTATGCAGTGTGTTCATTGTTGAACATGGATGATGATGTAATTGCAACTGGTAAAGTTTGTACTGGTGTGCAAGGACTTATGGCTCACGGCTCAGCTGTACCTGCTACTCATTTGAAGGTGTTGATCGATGACATTCTCCTGCCAGATGAACGCACCGTAAAAGCTAACCAGTTTGTGGAGACCTTTAAAGATGTTGGAATCGGAGGATTCGTGGTTCATCCCAAGTCCATCGCATACAATTAAGACGACTTCACTACTTTTTGGAGATATACTATGAAGTTCTTCATTGATATATCAGCCATCTTGCATCACTTATATATATGTCTAACACATGGCTTCAATATTTTTTTTGCTTTTGTTCACACTTTAATATGCATACTCTTATGCATTTGTGCATAAGGAAAGGTCTTATCCTATTCTCCTTAAGGAAAGACTTATATGCAGTTCTTGCATAAGAAGTATTTAACTTAATCTAGAAACAACTGATCTTTTTGGTATATGTATGTGAACAAAAACCAGGTTATGAATCTACTTTTCCTTTTCATTGCCTTGTTTCTATTTAGCCTATATGTATATATATGTGGGTGGTCTTTCCATTATATGTGATTGTCAGGTAGCTTCATTTAAAGTCTGATGAAGCGTAGTAGCCACATGGGGAGATGTAAATCCTGGTAAGTACTCTACTTTGTTGCACATATATAATTAAGTTCGCGTTTATGGAATCTGACCTTCGGTTTATATCTACTTGCAGGTATTATGCTTAATGTTCATTTTCTTGAGTGAGAAGTGAACTGCACTAGGATCGGTATCGGCCGTGCAGGTATAATTCTTCTTTACGCTTTTGAAAGGAGTCATTAAACACAACTTTATGTAAATGGAGACGTGAACTGCAATTGAAGTTTCGAATCTGTTAAACATGTTCTCATCAGTTTGGTTTTCTCCTTAGAAAAGAATTGTCATTCTTTTCTATTTTAGTGGAGTTTGAATTGTTTTTTTTCTTTGTAATCTTTGGATGTGTCATGGACTGTATCTCATGAATGGATATTCATTGTGCACGTTCTCTTGGGTATCGCAGATTCTGAGATAGGATTTGTGGATATAGTTGAGGATGTAGAATATGAGAAGCGTAGTGTTAATGTTTCTCTGATAGTAAGTTCTCTCTAATCATTATTTCATTTTTTCAGTTTCTTATGTCTTAAACAAAAAACCTTCAAGTATATCTTGTTTATGGAGTCTGACCTTTAGTTTTGTCTACTTGCGAGGTATATGCTTAATGTTCATTTTTGCTGAGTGAGAAGTGAACTGCAGTAGGATCGGCATCAACTTGTGCAGGTATAATTCCTTTTTACGCTTTTGAATTCCTTTTTAAGAGTCATTAAACACAACTCTATGTTCAAACTGAAGAAACCGGGTTTCTTTCCTTGTCATATCCGAGTTCTCTATTTTCCTTGCGTTAATGTTTCACATCTGTTAAAAATGTTCTCGACTTGGTTTTCTTCTCTGGCGAGTTAGTTGAATTGTCATTCTTTTGTACTTCAATGGATTTTGAATTTGTTTTTCTTCGTAATCTTTGGATGTGTCATGGATGGTATCTCATGAATGGATATTCTTTGTGCAGGTTCTCTTGGGTATCACAAATTCTGAGTTAGGTCTTCTAGATAAATTTGAGGATGTAGAATATGAGAAGAGCACTGTCCAGTAAGTACTCTCCAATCACTGTTGCATTTTTTCAGTTTTGTATATCTTAGACAAAACCTTCAAGTATATCCTAGGAAATGAGAATAAAACAACTTTGGAAATGACTATGTTTAGTTAGCGATATATCCTTTCACATTCTTTATAAACTGCACATGATAATTTACTTGTCGAAGAATTGTGAGTGTAGTGTGGAAATTTATACTTGTATGTTTTGGTATACAAATGTTGTGGTGTAGAAATGGAGAACAATGGTGTGTTGTAGAGAATTCTTGTATGTTGTGAATGTTTTGCTGAAAAGCTTGCAGCTGAACTCTGTTTTAGAAAGTAGGTACCCTAGTTTTAACCAGGTCAAAATTGACCTGGAATTATTTTTTTGACGTTACAAATATTTCGCAACGGTCAAAAGGTGTTGCTAATTTTATACCGGAACTACCATAGCCGGATCGGATAACATTGCTAATTTTATACCGGAACTACGTATCATACAGTTTCATGAGTTGCAACAGTTTCAAAATGTTGCGACCTAGCTTGTCGCAACAGTTTCAAAGCATTGCGATATTATAACGTCAAGAACAGATTATAAACTGTTGCGATTAAAAAAATTGCAACGGCAATGAAGCCGTTGCAAAAAACTGCAACATCGACTTTCGTAACAGAGATAAACTGTTGCGACCCCGTTTTGCAACTGCCAGTTACCGTTGCTAAACCTTAAATTTGGTGTAGTGCACTTATTCTTGTCCACACTTGGAAGTGCATAAAGAATATAGGAGTCGGGTATTTCTACGGTTTCTTCTTTGCAAACCTGCAAAGTATGAGAATCAAGTTTCTCTAATGGCGGAAATTGAGAAACAAAATCATTCAACAATGTTCTCGAAGCACATACATTCAAACCAATAAGAGGTAAAGGAGAAGAATCAATATGCAAAGGGTTAGACAAACCTTGCAAAATCTCTTTTATTACGGCATCCTCTTCATCCTTGAAAAACTTAAGTGAATTACTTACCTCTTGTATATCATGGTCCTCTATCAAACCTTGAAACCATTCTTCATCCGTTTCTGCCTTAACCAAAGTCTCGACATAAACTTCATCATTACAAACATTCACAAGTTCAATTGGGTCTTCCACAATATTGGTCATAACGGTCACATTCTCAACATACTCCTCTTCGTCTTCTTGTTCAGACTCACCAAAATCAGAATCGTCGTCGGTTTCCCCACCTTTATCACGACGTCGTTTAAGTTCCATATGGATGGTCCTACTAATTTCATCGACAAGCTCTTCTGAGTATCCATCGTCTTCCAACTTGTATAATTTCTGCGCAAGTTTCCTAACGTTCACACGCTTACCACCATTAGCTACAATATTTTTTATTTCCCATGACTCTTCCCTTTGAATGGGTGAATGATCATAACTACGATCCGGAGTCGGGTAAGAAGGCATATTCCAGAAATTGGTTTGTGCGACGTTCTCTCTATTACGGTCAAGTTGGTCTAGCCTTTGTTTCATATCTTGCAATCCATGCATAATCTGCATACAACTCGAATAAAGCCAATTAGAAGTATAATTATCCCACCTAGGTGCTTGACTTACATACCCACTACAAGGTTGTTGTTGGTATGTATAAAAATCACCATAAGGTTCTCTAGGATATGCATCATAGCCAATAAATTGGTTTTGATTGCATTCCATAGATGGTGGGAAATTTTCATAGTGTTGAGGAGGTTGAAAACCATATCCATTGCTCCAATATGCTCCTTCCATAGAATTTGTACCTGAAATACGATTCCCGAACCAAGGTTAAAAACCAGAAAATAAGAAAAACAAAAATAAGACTAAAAACAAAAATAAGAAAACCAAAAACAAGTGACAACCGTTGCCTCCCCGGCAACGGCGCCAAAATTTGATCGCTTGTCAGGCGACACAAATATAATTACACTTTCTTACTACTCAAAATATAAATATAGCAAGGGCAAGAAAGGATCGATCCCACAGAGAGGTCTAGGTTGTCAATATGTTTTGGTTTCCTATATTAAACACCGGGGGTTTTCTGATTTTTGTATAGTAAAAGTAAAATAAAAGCAAATAAAAGAAAAGTAAACAAATAAATCAAGGATGTGAAAATATTGGTTGCAGATTTCATCTTCAATTGTAAACAAGTTTTTGAATATATGAATAGAATTCGTTTTTAATCTCTCTATCATCAAAAGCCCTAGAATACCTTATTGCAAGAATACCGTAAATTTCCAAAGTCACCAACACACACATTAGAGCTGCGTATGTGAATTCTACCTAATGAATAACCTAACTCCTTGCGCTAATAAAGTTCAATTCCTAAGAGCATTAAATTCCAGAAATAGGATAATCAATGCAACTATCACACATTGCGCATGACAATTCGGACAAAGGTCAACTTCTACATATGATGACAAGGATGTATCACTACAAACTATAATCATATCATGCTACTACTTGTATTCAAGGTTATCGTCGATGAAAACCCTAAAATAGCTATAGATATGGATGTATGTTCAATCAATTCTAGACTCAACCAAACAAACATTCAATCATATTGCAATACATCAATCATGCAATTATTAAAACCCAGCAGAAATCAAACGATAATATTGAGAGAAAACTATTTCATAAAATCCATAACTTGGTTTTCAAAATCAAACTACATCTTTAACCAATAATAAAACTCTTGCTCATGTTCATGGAGTTCATAACAAGAAGAAAGAGAAACCCTATCATGTTCTAAACCTAGAAACAAGTAGTAGAATATATATATATTTTTGCCTAGGCTTCCCTATATATGGAGTTTTCTAACCTCCTCTTGAAAAAGTTAGGAAACCTAGTAAAATAGGAAAGTGCACCTCCTTAAGAATTATTTCCCGTGCATAACGCCCCGTGCCAAAGTAACTTTCCAAACTCTGGCCAAACTCACGGCCAAAGTTGGTCAAAATCCCAAAGTCACGGCCTTAGTTCTGTTCGTGTAGAATAGTTGGCTTAATAGCCTGTTGGGATCACACTAAACAGCTGTAGAAGCCCAGCTGATGTCTTCATTTGCATGTACAGTGGGCCTGCAAATACATCCCATTATCTTCGTCTGCACCTTAAGCCCATCGGACCAACTACCAATCTTCCATGCCATGCAGACTCGAGTTCATACAACTTCAGCTACAACGTCACCAGAACCTTGCATCAACTCAGTGCCCCCATCACAACGACAAACTCCATCTTTCTCTCCTGTCCTGGCTCCAATAACAGCAACTGCGGCACTCCTTGAAAGCCATCATCAAACCCGAATACTCGGTCTCTTTTAAGTCAACTTACATCAATCACAAACACAAGCCATCAATCCCAGCACTCATCAACTACTACCCTTATTCAAACGTAACATCAGCAGAAACACTTTCGACCATTGTCCATTGTAGACTCACCTTTTATCCTCTCTTCCAGTGACGTTAAACACAGCAAACCACCTATTCTGTTCCATTATGGCTCGAGCTCAGCTGCCATCATTGCTTCCATCAACCAACGTCCCAGCTGCATACAATCTCCCATTATTCCTCCCTTGTTCTAACTTCCATACTACTCTCATTGCCATCATCGTAACCAATACATCCAACTTCCATGCATTATCTTGGTTCATGTTGTACTCGATCTCAGTTTCCTTACCATTGCAATCAAACTAACGACTTTCATCGGCAAATGGTAGCACCAATGCAACCTCAGGCCTATACAAATGAACCATGGCAATGGTTAACTCCAGCAGCACAGTACCTGTCATGCTCCATCCCTGACCTTTCGACTTTACTGGCAGCAGACACTTTCTTCCATCATCCTTCATGCTTCAATCTCGCTATACCTCCTCCTTTCATTCACCAGCTCATTATCATCATTAATTTCACTCAAGTGTCCTCGAGCTCCATATCAGATATAGTTTTCAAGCTCGAGCTTTTACCATTTCCAACCACTGTCGATCACCTTCTCACTCCGTACTCAGTCGTCAACAGCATCACCCATCAGTTCATCCATTTCCGAGCTCCACCTTCCTCGTCATCAGCGTTAGCCTTTTCCATCGTATCAATTACCAGCATCGAACTCACTTTCCTGTGAAACAATTGTTGAAGAATTAATTAGTAGTAGTAGGTGGAAGTAGTTGTAACATTAGTTGTAGGGTGGCTATAGGGTGGCTTGTAGGGTGGCTTGTTTTGCTTCCTCCCTTCCTTATTTTCTTCCTCCCTTTCTTATTTTCTTTGTAGAAGACTTTCTCTTCTCTTGTAACACTATATATATCTCTTTTAGAGATTGATTTATAACATAACAATTAAACTTCTATATTTTGAACCTTAAGTTTGAGTTGGTATTAGAGCTTCCATGGTGAAGCTAAGTATTTCAATATAGAGTGAGTGCTTCTTATCAATCATTATTCCGCTGCTATCTTAAGGTTCATTTTTAATTTTTTGTTGACAAGATTATTTTGTCTTCAGTATCTTATTTCTATCACTAATTTACTGTGATCTTTATTGTTCTACTCTTAGAATTCAAAACTGTCTTGATTTCTTTATCATAATTATTTTTTCCTATTCGACGTTCATTTCGTCATGCCTACTGGTGATGAGTCCGAGTCGTTATTCCTTAAATGATAAATTCGTACAGTCTCGGAGCTCGACTTCGATTCCTTAAGGTGTAAAATTGAATGACAAAATTTTACTCTTTGGTCTCAAATTGTATCTATGTTTGTCTCTAGTAGAGGCAAAAATGGATATTTAACTGGCTCTACCAAACAACCCACTGAAGGTGAATCGACATATGATGAATGGTGTATGAAATATTCTCTTGTTAAAGGTTGGCTTGTTGGTGCTATGGAACCAGAATTAATGAATGTATTCATTCGTTTACCTAGTGCAAAAGATGTTTGGGATGCGAAGAAACATCGATATTATGAAGGGGCTGATAAATCAATTCTTTATGATTTATGTCGAAAGGCTATGGCAACAAAGCAAGCGGAAGTCGACCGTGGCAACTTTTTATTCTGATCTTACGATTATTTGGCAAGAACTTGATTATCGTAAACCAATTACTTTTACCCAAGCAGATGTGATTAAAATTCGCAAGGCAGAGATTGATGAAGATCGAGTTTATTTATTTCTTGCTGGTCTTGATGATTCTTATGATTCTATCAGAGGAGAAATACTTCGTAGTACTTCACTACCTGGACCCGAAACGGTTTTTTCTACTTGTGAGGCGTGAAGAACAACGTCGTAGGACCATGATGAATCAATATGTTTCTCCTCAAATAGCAATGACGGTTAACAAATTTGGGAATTTTTTCGCAACAATCTTCATCACAAAATACTGGTGGAAAATGTACTTATTGTGGAAATGGGAAGCACAATTATCGAAAACTGCTTTAAAAAGAATGGTTATCCTGAGTGGTGGAACAATCGTTCAAAAACAGAGAAAGGAAAAGCAGCTATTTGTTCTACGAGGATGACAGCTGAAGCATCGATATCTACTCCAATAGTTGATGAACTTCCATAGCTCTAATAGCTGCTAAATCAAATAAGGATCATGGTTGGATTCTTGACTCTGGTGCCACTAATCACATGACATTTGAAGCATCTATCTTGAAAGATATATGTGCACCTGATTGCTCAACTGTTTATAATGCCAATGGGGTTCCATATCCTGTTACCGGAGCTGAGAGAGTTGATTTAAATTCTTCCTTAACCTTAGAGCATACTTTGTTGATTCCTTCTCTCTCTAATAATCTTTTATCAGTATCACAAGTGACTGCACAATTAAATTGCGTAGTATTAATCTATTCAACTTTCTGTTTTGTTCAGGATCTCAGCAACGGGGAGATAATTGGGTGTGGTACTAAGATAGGGGGGTTGTATTACGTAGAAGATGTGTGTGAAGGACGGTCTTTGTCAGCCAAGGGGTCCTCTTGTGCATATGAAGATCAAATATTATTATGGCATCACCATTTGGGTCATGTTTCTTTCAGGTTATTTGCAACACTTATTTCCAACCTTATTTTCAACCTGCAAACCTTCTAATTTTAATTGTGAAACTTGCATCTTAGCAAAGAGTCATCGTACTACTTATCCTGATAGTTTTAACAGAAGATTAGTTCCATTTTCTTTGGTTCATTCTGATTTTTGGGGTCCTTTCCGTGTTACTAGTAATTCAGGATTTCGTTGGTTTGTTCTGTTTGTCGATGATTGCTCTCGTATGACTTGGCTTTATTTGATAAAAAATAAAAGTGATGTACTCATATTTTCAAATCTTTTCATGCAATGATTCAAACACAATTTTCCACCACGCTAAAGGTCCTTCGTTCTGATAATGGTGGAGAATATGTTAATGAAGCTTTACAAGGTTATTTTCAGGATCATGGTTTAGTTCATGAGACTACTTGTCCTTCTACGCCACAACAAAATGGTGTTGCAGAGAAAAAAAAAAGGCAATTACTTGAGATTACTAGAGCCTGTTTAATTGGAGCAAACATGAGGCCACATTTCTGGGAAGAGGCCATTACTCTCACGTGTATCTTCTTAATCGTGTACCCACTAGTGTTTTGAAATTTCAAAAACCCTTGGATAAATTGGCTTCGTTTGTGACAATTCCTTCTCAGCTTAAACTTCCTCCACGAGTATTTGGATGTGTGGTTTATGTCCACATACAAAAACATTTGCGAATCAAGCTAGATCCATGTGCTCTAAAGTGTGTATTTGTTGGTTATCATCCATACCAAAAAGGTTACAGGTGTTATCATCCTTCTACTCACAAATTTTATGTTAGCATGGATGTTACCTTCTCGAGCAAGAAAGTTTTACTCAACACATGATATAAGTTCTCCTCTTCAAGGAGAGAATAATATTGAAGAGTTGAATTGGATGGATTTATTTCCTACTAATAGTGAGATAAATCTTCCTCTCATGGAAGAAAGTTCAAGTACTTCTCAAGTTTCTATCGATTTGGGTCTGACTACTATGCAACCTCGAGATACAAATCCAGTGGTAGAAACTCGTATTGCTGAAGACCCCCTCCTTTCTTCTACAATGGTACCTACACCCAGTAATTCTCCAGATGATATCCCTGAGGTAAGCATTGATTCTTTGATTAGTACTGACAATACTTGTGAATTGACTGAGACAGACAGGTATAGTTTGCCACAACGGAGTAACCGTGGGGTGCCACCAGATCGTTGGTCACCTGAACCGATAAATAAGATGAAATATCCCATTGCAAACTACATGTCTACTCATAGATTATCAGAAGCTGGAAAAGCATTTGTCAATCATATGGAAGATGTTACCATTCCTAAAAACGTACAAGAAGCATTACGTGATCCAAAATGGGCTGATTCGATGAAAAAGGAGATGATAGCTACTGAAGAAAATCATACATGGGAAATAGTATTGTTACCGAGAAGGAAAGAAACCAGTTGGTTGCGAGGTGGGTATATGCTATCAAGCATAATCCAGATGGCTCTATTGATGGTATAAAGCAAGACTTGTGGCTAAAGGGTTTACCCAGACTTATGGTATTGATTATCAGGCGACGTTTGCTCCTGTTGCAAAAATCAACACTATTCGAGTATTATTGTCTTTGGCAGCAAATCTAGGCTAGCCCCTGCACCAATATGATGTAAAAAATGCATTTTTACATTGTGATTTACAAGAAGAAGTTTACATGTCATTACCTCCAGGTTATAATGCTCCGAACGATGCTAACATGGTTTGTAATCTAAAGAAGGCCTTATATGGTTTGAAGCAGTCTCCCAGAGCTTGGTTTGGGAGATTTCGTCTAGCAATGAAGAAATTCGGGTATACACAGAGAACGCTGATCATATTTTGTTCCTAAAAGGGTTGGTGAAAAAGTTAACCGCGCTTATTATCTATGTGGATGATATGGCTGGTAACAGAAATGACCTTGAAGAGTGAGTAATCAAGAGTTGTTTGTATTCTGAGTTTGATATGAAGGATCTGGGTGGACTTAAATACTTTCTTGGCATTGAAGTTTTACGATCTGAAAAGGGAATTTTCTTGTCTCAATGAAAATATGTGATTGACTTGTTGAAGGAAACCGGTATGCTGGGTTGTGAGCCGATTGGGTCTCCTATGGAACAAAATCATGGTCTTGAAGAGTGTTCTGATCTAGTACCAGCTGACAAGGGGAAATACCAGAGGTTAGCTGGCCGTTTGATTTATCTTTCTCATACAAGACCTGATATTACATATGCTGTAAGTGTTGTAAGAAGATTTATGCATAATCCGGGTCAACAACTCATGAATGCAGTAATAAGGATACTAAGATATATGAATTCCGCACCAGGAAGAGGTTTGATGTTTTCAAAACATGGACATCTCAGTGTATCAGGTTACACCGACTCAGACTGGGGAGGCAAAGGCGATAGGAGAAGATCGACATCTGGGTATGTTACCTTCGTCGGGGGTAACTTAGTAACTTGGAAGTCTAAGAAACAACAGGTTGTTACCTTGTCAAGTGCTGAGCAGAATATAGAGCAATGGTAAAAGGCATTTGTGAATTGTTATGGTTTAAAAGGCTTATGGGAGATCTTGGTTTCCCATCTGAAAAACCTGTGAAGTTGTTTTGTGATAATCAGTGAGCAATCAAAATTGCAGAGAATCCGGTGCAACATGATCGAACGAAGCACGTGGAAATTGATAGGAACTTCATTTATGAGAAACTTGAAGAAAACATTATTGAAGTACCATATGTCCGAACAACACAACAGCTGGCAGATATTCTAACTAAGGCCGTATCAAATAAAATATTTAATGATTCACTTGTCAAGTTGGGCATCTGTGACATATATGCACCACCTTGAGGGAGAGTGTTGAAGAATTAATTAGTAGTAGTAGGTGGAAGTAGTTGTAACATTAGTTGTAGGGTGGCTATAGGGTGTCTTGTAGGGTGGCTTGTTTTTCTTCCTCCCTTCCTTATTTTCTTCCTCCCTTTCTTATTTTCTTCCTCCCTTCCTTATTTTCTTCCTCCCTTTCTTATTTTCTTTGTAGAAGACTTTCTCTTCTCTTATAACACTATATATATATCTTTTAGAGATTGATTTATAACATAACAATTAAACTTCTATATTTTGAACCTTAAGTTTGAGTACAATGTCAGTAACCAGCTCCACCATTACGGCCATTACCGTTCTTTCATTACAGCAGCCAACAATGTCTCACTTCTCTACTACAACCTCGGACTCTATCGCTCAGCCCATATCAGCTCTTTGTTCTTATCAAACCCCAACTTTGAGATTGCAACGTCACTCCCATGTCCAACTATGCCACGAATTTCTTCTCACGGCCATACTACACCATCAGTTCCTTGTCACTGCCATCAACCACAGCTCCTACAAAGCATCACCGTTACTTCCATGCTAGGCCTGAGAAACCATCCATTCAAGTTGTTTATATCTCCTCCATAATCACTGTCGATCTCCATTAAGCTCTATCTCGTCACCCTGTCCATAACTCTCGTTGCATGAATAACACCAAAGACTCTCTGGCTTTGTTCTCGATCATTACCAGCTCAATCCCAACTCTTCTTGAACATAAGCCCATTAGCACCTTATGGGCTAAGCAGCTCTCATACACTTTAACTCCAAACTCCACTTGTGGTGTAAGCTGTTGAGCTAAGGCCCAAAATGTAATGGTTAGATATCCTCCGCGTAATTCGAAATGGATTTCAGCTGGTTATTCTTAATGCCCATACATCTGACCACAATGATTCCTCACGCAATGATAATTCCGTCTCTCTTTTGGAAAATTGGACGATTCTTGTTCTTTTCGCTCCAAATAGATGATTTCTCCATCTTTTGCTCGTAATGACTCCAAAGCACCTAGTAACTCAAATTCACACATAAGATACATAATTTACAAGAAAAATAGCAAAGAAAGCATAAATACTAGATATTAAATTAGGTGTATTCTACACCTATCAACCATGCTAGCCGCACCTCCGTGCCAATGGAAAATCATGCCAGCCACACCTAGCCCAAGCTAGCCGCGCCATGCCAAACACACTTTGCCTTGGCCCTAGCTATGCTAGTCACACCAAATGCGCCAAAGCATGCCAACCATGCTAGCCGCACCTTCGTGCCAATGACAAATCATGGCAACCATACCTAGCCCAAGCTAGCCGCACCTCCGTGCCAATGGAAAATCATGCCAGCCACACCTAGCCCAAGCTATCCGCGCCATGCCAAACACACATTGCCTTGGCCCTAGCTATGCTAGTCACACCAAACCCGCCAAAGCATGCCAACCATGATAGCCGCACCTCCGTTCCAATGGAAAATCATGCCAGCCACACCTAGCCCAAGCTAGTCGCACCTCCATGCCAATGGAAAATCATGTCAGCCACACCAAACGCGCCAAAGCATTCCAACCATGCTATCCGCACCTCCGTTCCAATGGAAAATCATTCCAGCCACACCTATCTCAAGATAGCCGCGCCATGCCAAACACACTCTGCCTTGGCCCTAGCTACGCTGGTCACGCCACGCCAATCCAAACACCCTTACCTAGGCCCTAGACACGCCATGCCGAAGTAGCGCCCGCACCTAGGCTTGCAAACGATTCAGCCTAGGCCAAATTGGTCAAGCATGCCATTGGCACATGTCAACACGCATCGCTGGTAGCTTTTCTTACCAAGCCGTGGCCCTAATGGCCAAGTATGCCATTGGCGCATGCCAACACGCATTGCTGGTAGCTTTTCTTACCAAGCCGTGGCCCTAATGGCCAATCATGCCATTGGCACATGCCAACATGCATCGCTGGTAGCTTTTCTTACCAAGCCGTGGCCCTAATGGCCAAGCATTCCATTGGCATATGCCAATACGCATCGCTGGTAGCCTAACTTGCAAACCGTATAACCTACCACCAAGGCATTCCAAACATGCCGTTGGCACATGCCATACACGCCACTAGCAGCTCTGGCACTTCCACTTGCACTCAACGTACAACCTACCACCAAGGAATTCCACACATGCCATTGGCACATGCCACACACGCCACTAGCAGCTCTGGCACTGCCACTTGCGCTCGAGATGCAACCCGCAACCAAGGCATTCCGCACATGCCATTGGCACATTCTACACGCTCCCCTAGCAGCGCCACTTGCACTCAAGGTGCAACCAACACTCGAGACATCAACACAAACTGGGGGATGCTTTCCAAGGTCTTGGTTAGGCGGTTACTGACTTTTGTACAGACACTACGCTCACATTAAGAAAGCGTGAATAGGAATAAAGCGGTCAAATAAATGAGGAAATAATGGTGAAAACGTTTTCAGCCATAAACATCTTGCGGTTACCACCTCCTCCCATTATTTCACCCTTTATTCTCTTCCTTCATGAGGCCATGGTACGTTTCAATCTCGACTTGTATAAATAGGTCTTACCTATTTCCACCAGACACAAGTCTCGGTCAGGAGAAAAATACAGCACTCTCAGAAAAGGAAACTTTGCAATCTCTCCAAAAAGCTTTCATCTCTTGCAAGCTTCCTAAGCTTTCACTTTCTGATATAAGTCGAGACACTACTCTCCCAGAATTATTCTGGTCTCAACACCTTTCTTTGCTTCCCTCCCCAAATCAACCATTCTCCTCCACTTTGTGACCGAAGCAAGTCTGGAACGGCAATTTCTTGGTTTAGGCCGGACTTGTACAGATTGATCTCTCGAATCTATAAAGTGCTCACGTGCAACACATTTGTTTAGGGTTTAAACCAGTTTCTCACTTACCTACCGAATTTACCAAAATCAGCGGAAACAATTTTTACCCATAAACAACATCAAAACAGAAAAGCGAAGTTGTGTCTTTGTGATACTTGTTGATTTAAAGAGAGGTGTGGGCACATAAAATTGGTATCAATTTCATAGGTAATGAAAATTGATCTGTCCAATCATCATTGTTACCATTCGAAAAGATTAAAAGAAACAACAATAGTTCTGGACGTACCGCGTCTAAAACAACCCAAAAACAAGATTCCATTTTCCTCTCACATTTTTTGTTTTTTTTTCCGGTGGACCCCGCGGGGAACAGCAGGGGTCGCCATGTTTTTAAACTTGTCTCTGGTTGTTTTAAAATTGTTTACTTTTCGCGGTATGCGAAGAGGTTTTGAAGAAACAATATTGGATTATCAATTATTAGGGACCCGTCCTATAATAGGCAACACTTCCGTTTAAATAATATTCAATTGTCGCAACATTTTTTCCTCTTTGCCTACAATCTCTAGATCATGATCTCACCGTGTCAACCTGTTGGTGAAGTTATTTAGATTTCTCTATCAATTACACGAATTTATTCAATTATTATGTAGGCTTACGTGGATTTATTCCTATATGCACTACGGTAGTTTCGTGTTTACTGTGATTACAATGGCAGGAATTCTTTTTTACCAACAATTAATGAAAGTTTTAAGTTTCGATAATGATAATCAGGGTTATAGAAAAGAACAAGACAAGGAAGGAGTAGGTTTGACGATGACCAGACTGATGAAAATTTCACATGGCTAGGAAGTACAATTAGTCCGATCCGTTCATCTATATGTAATTTAACTTGTGAGGTGGCCAGGGGCGGAGCCAAGAAATGTTGGATGAGGTGCAAAATTCTACTATACAGTGCAAACATTTTTTTTTAAGGGGTGTAAATATGCAAAATTAGGCTTGGATGTTAAAAAAAAATTCTAATTGGGCTTGAAATGGACTTTGGAGGCAGCTGGAAAGGGGGTGCAAATGGGCTGACTCCGCCCCTAGAGGTGGCTATGATTTTTTTTTGCACTCCCTTTAACAAAACTCAATACATTTTACTACAGCCGAACTCAATCTAGACAAACCAAGATCCGGAATTAACTGCGTTACCTACAAACCCAACTTGAGCACTCCACTTGGTGACAATAATCTGTCGGCAAAGCTGTAGCTTAACTTTAGTTCCCGAGGAAAAAGTAAATAAATCAAAGATACAATTTTTACCATGTTCACATTTCTTTTTGCCACCATCACTCTTTTGTCTCTCTGCGCATCCTGCGAGAACTCTCGTCTCTGTCTTTTAGAACTGAAATTTTGACTCAGAAGGAGGAAAGCAAGGAAATTGAAACAAAAAATCTGTATCAATTCATCTGGAATTTCATGTTTGATTTTTCTTCGCCATTTGTAAATGCCCTAATTGCTCTGATTGTTTGATCTAAAACACTAATTGCTTCTTAACTTTAAATTTGATATTTGGGATTTTATCTTTCTCTGCATTTTTAGTGCTGATTGTTACTAGTAATTTTTAAAACTAGTCAAAATTGTTTGGTTAAAAAAAAAATCTGAAAATTGTGCTTGAAATTAGGTTTAGGGCACAGTTGTGGTACTTGAATATTGGCTGGGGAAATCTTTTATTTGTAATCTTTAAAAATATTTTAGCTTATTGTGTTGTTTCTAGTGATCATGCATTATCTTTATAGGTCAGTTCTCTCTAATTTTATGTATTGTTCTTCATCTGATCTAGACGGCGCTTGATTGCGATTGTCATTCACAAATTATTGGTTTAGAATTACTGAGTTTTAGTTACACAATCAGTGATAACAGGCTCATAATAGCTTCATTAAACCACAAAGGCTTTCTGGCAATCATTTATAGCATTTTATTGTATCGTTCTCTCTGTGACTCGCCCAATTTCACATATCATTACATTTGGAGTCCATGTTCCCATATCTCCCACTAACATGTTATTCAGTTTTGGAAAATTCCTCGTTATATGTCACGCCACCAGGTGAATCAAATTTGCTGTTATTTTTGTTTATTTATTCTGATGATGATATCTGTCTGTTACACAGCGCATCTAAATAGAATCAGGTGTTTCAGTTTTGTCCATATGATAAGCTCTAGTTACCGTCACTTTGAGCCAGCTAGGGATTTCTATTTTTACTGAAACCTCATAAACTAAGTTAGCAATGATATAAATAATTTTTCATTTTAGAAGTTAGAACACAAGCCTCATTTTGATCGTTTGGGTAGTACGATAGTTTGTTCTTTATGAATATATATATGTTCTGTAATCTATTGCTATTTGTTTGCTCTAGATGGGGCAGCCTGCAGACATGATCTCAACTAAAGCAGAAACAGAAAAGGTCAGATCAAAGTTTATTTCCTTTACTGAGTCAAGCTTGTGTTTGAAGACGAATTCAGATGTCTTAGCAGCAGCGAACATTCAGATTTTTGGTGACGCGGTTACTTCTGTCACTACTAGTATAATTACATCTCTGGCAGTTCCAGAGTATATGGTTCATGGCCAAGAACCCGTGATTTCTGTTACTGAAAATGCTCTCTGTTTAGTACCTTCTTTGGAGTTACAACATCGACAGGACAAGTCAGAACCCCGTGCTATTTTCAGTAAATCGGTTCTTGTTCGCTCAAATTCATCCATAAATTCAAAAGGGGAGGTGGCACTGAAACCAGAGATCCATGTTGTCCAAGAGCCTAAAAGTACCACTGGTGTTTCAGTTCATCGGGATTCATCTTTGAACTGTCAAAGGAAGATAAGTTAGAGTTTGAATGGTAAAGCTCAATTGCTTCCGTTGGGTACTGAAACTTCTGGTGCGGCTCTTACAGGAAGCATGATCGGTTCTGATTCTTTATCCGAATCAAGAGCAATACAGAAACAAAAGCAGGATCAAGTGGGAAGAGAGTAAAAATGCCTTCTAATGAATTACTGAATTTACAAGTTCCTCTAACTTACGATGGTTTGTATAGGCTCTCAACGAAAGAGTTGCACAAAATTAGGTTGTCACTACGTTTGAGAGGAGGTTGTACTGGGAATGGTAAAAAAGAAGCTCTCATTCATAAAATACTGGAGGCTAAGGGAGTGAAACTTACAGAGCCAACCAAGGCAGGTCTGAAAAGTGTGGAGGATGAGGAGGATGAGGGGAAGGATCATAAAAGAGTGACACTTGCAGGGCCAGCAAAGGAAGGTCTTAAAATCCTTGAGAATGAGGAGGAGGAGGGTGGGAGGGATCATAAAAGAGTGACACTTGCAGGTCCAGCAAAGGAAGGTCTGAAAATCCTTGAGGATGAGGAGGAGGGGGGGGAGGGATCATAAAAGAGTGAAACTTGCAGGGCCAGCGAAGGAAGGTCTGAAAAGCGTGGAAGAGGAGGAGGAGGGGAGGGATCATAAAAGAGTGAAACTTGCAGGGTCAGCGAAGGGAGGTCGGAAGATTGTGGAGGATGATGATGAGGGTAGGCCAGTGACGAAGGAGAAGTTCCAGCTTTTGTGCAAGGTGATGAAGGAAGTGCTGGGTGCTAGAGTTGAGGATGTTGTTGTCTCTGACCATTTCATATCTTCCTCTAGTTGTTTTCTGAGAGACTGCGGCATGGGTGGGATGACAATGGAGATCAACCCTGAGGACTATATCATTGACGACCTCCTGAAGAGGTCTGCTGCTGAAAAGAATGACGTGTACGTGAGGAATGCTGCTCTCGTGTTGTTTAACTGTGCTGACATGTATCGCCAAAGTTGTCTGGACATGCTGAAAACAACACAGGAGCTTTGCCGGAACTTGTTGGAGACAATACAGGTGCAGCCAACAGTTTAGTTTTGGCTGTTGACATATAATTAAGCTTTAATTTCAAAGTGTCCTGTATATAATGAAATACAATGGTTTTGGGACCATTACTAGAGATAGAGTTTAAAGGATTCCCTTGTCCACTATGCTTTGTTTTCTTATAGTATACAGCAGTAAATATAGTGTTCATATGGCCCAGTGGCGTTTCCATCCCATTTCATGATACTGGCTTTGGTTTCATTTACTCAACCACATGAACATGACATGGTTAAGTATATAAGTAGATAAAATTACCAAAAGTCAGAAGAATTAAAATCACCTACAACTCGTTATCCATAAAGACATGTACTGATTGCTGACTAACAGGTTAAAATAACAACCATTTGCAGTGCAAATTTATCCAGGTGGCTAGCAATTTATTTGCTTGAAACTGGGGGGAATTAAATTGTAGATAAAATTGCCAACATGGTATGCAGAGTTGCTAGTAGCAGAGCGATGTTCATGCAAGTGCTAAGAATAAAGAATCACCAAGTTGATTGCATCTCGACCAAGAACAGATCCCATTTAAGATAAAACTAAACAAATATCAGCAACAGTAGCCTAGTTGTTATACATAAATTGATTGCTAGTACAGATTCTTAAGTTGACTTACTGACAGTCCATGGATAAAACCCATGCCTTGTAGGTTCTTCTAAATCTCATCTAATGGCTTCTTCCTCTTCTACTCGTTTTCTTCTTCTACTTCTGTTCGCCTTGTTTTCTTACTCTAATGCTCAGACACCTTCATCAACTACTCCTAAAAATGCCAATATACTATTCGATCTTGAAAGAGATCCATCAACTTTCCAATATATGATCAAAATTAAGCAAGGAACTCCGGTATCGGAAGTAAAACTGGTAGTCGATCTTGGTGGGAAATTACCCTGGCTTAATTGTCATGAAGGATACAATTCGTCATCCCACCGACCAGTTAGCTGCAAGTCACCACAATGCTCTCAAGCGGAAGGGCCAGTCAGTAGATGTGTATTATGCAGTGGCACTCCAAAAACCCATAAAGATTCATGTAGCATTTACATAAGAAATCCGGTGACTCGATCTGTCGGTAAAGGTGAGCTCATTTCCGATCTTGTGTCTGTTTCATCTAATTTTGACAGCTTTGCGCCACCAGCTGCTTCTCCTCGTCGGTGTGCATTCGGTTGTGCAACTACAGGTAGTATCTTAAGTGGGCTTGCAAAAACTTCTAAAGGAGTGGCTGGTCTTGGGCGTTCATCTGCTCTTTCTCTAGTTCCACAATTTGCAGTTGCCTTTCGGTTCTCTCGCATATTTGCTGTTAATTTACACGACAGTATTACCGATGAAAAAGTACTTGAAACAAAAGGTAAGATTTATTTTGGAGGTGGACCTTACATTCATTATTCGTATGGTTTGGATGATACGGCTGACAGAGATTTAATTTACACAACTCCTGCTTAACCCAAAAAGTAAGGATGAATATTTCGTCAATGTTAAATCGATCAAGGTACATGGTGAAACTGTACCAATAAACAAAAAGTTATTATCCATCAACAAGAAAACTGGAGTTGGAGGAACAAAAATCGACATTCGGATTCCTTATACTACTTTGCAGACATCAATCTACAAGGCCTTCATTAAGGCTCATGCTGAATGGGTTGATAGCTTGAACAATTATAATGCAGAGTTGATGGATTTCCCCAACATTACTATGGTTGCTCCGGTCGCGCCTTTTACCACCTGTTATAACTCGTCCACCATTATTCTTCGAGGGCCATCTGCTGTGAATAATGTGGCACCAAGTGTATCTTTCGTCTTTCCAACAAGTGTATGGAACATCTCCTTTTTTGATCTGGTAATAGCTAAGGAGGGTGTCGCATGTGTAGCCTTCGTTGATGGTGGTTTAAAGCCTGTGACTTCTATTGTTATTGGTGCACGTCAGATAGGATTCCTGGAGTTTGATATTCCAAGATCCAGATTGGGGTTCGAGGAACCAAATCTTAGAGAATGTGTTGGTTGTTAATTGCTACATTTGCTTCCTTTATTTTAATGTTTTAATTCCATGTAATAAAATCTGTAAGCTGTATTGATTAGTATTGGTTGCTGGAAAAACAGCTCTCCATCTTCTATCATCTCATTTGCAGTATTGTTACCGGTAATAATAATATATGTTGATCTCTTTTAATCCCATAGATGCGCTATATCTAAATCATTCATCTGAAATATTACACAAAGAGAGATGCAAAACTACCCATGTGCTTTCAATTTAGTCCCTTGAAATTGGGAATTATATTGTTGAAAAATAGCGCAAGTTGGTACGCAGTAGTGTACTGCATGCGAGTAGCGCAATGTACGTGCAAGTGCTCCGATAGTCCACTCTTTGAATTTCCCAATTACCATTTTTATAAATATAAACCAAGTTGATTTTCTCCTCGACCATGAACAGATACCATTTAAGAAAAAGTTTACAGGATTCCGTTATCCACTATGCTTTGTTTTCCTTGTATTCTGAATAACACAGCGTTCATATGGCCTAGTGGTGTTTGTTATCAAAAATTAAGCTATTGCTTGTACAAGATTATAAGTTGACTATAACCGCTATAAATAAACACCACATGCCTAGTTAGTTTTTATCATCAGCTTCCAAATCCCATGGCTTCTTCTTTTTCTTCTCATATTCATTTTGTTCTTCTTCTATTAGTCTATTTTTCTTTCTCCAATGCTCAGCTGATGCCTCCGCTAACTATTCCTAAACATCCTGGTATAATCTTCGATCTTGAGAGATATCCATTAACCCTCCAATATATGATCAAAATCAACCAGGGAACTCCTAAAGTCCAAGTAAAACTAGTAGTCGATCTTGGTGGGAGATTACCTTGGCTTGGTTGCCATAAAGGATACAATTCATCATCACACCGACCGGTTAGCTGCAAGTCGCCAGAATGCTCTCAAGCGGAAGGGCCAGTCAGAAGATGTGTATTGTGCAGTGGCACTGCAAAGACCCATAAGAAACCCAGTAACTCGGTCTGTTCGCAAAGGTGAGCTCATCTCAGATCTTGTAACTGTTACATCTAATCCTGACAGCCAGGTGCCAGTGGATGCTTCACCTCGTCGGTTTGCATTCGGTTGTGCAACTACAGATAATAGTGGACTTGCTGAAAGTGCTTTAGGAGTGGCTGGTCTTGGACGTTCATCTGCACCCTCCCTAGTTCCACAATTTGCAGTTGTATTTCGATTCTCTCGCATCTTTGCTCTGGATTTACACGATTCTAATACTGATGGAAAATTACACGAGACAGAAGGTAAAATTATTTTTGGGGGTGGACCTTACAATCATTACTTGTTTGGGTTTGATGATTTGGCGGATAGAGTTTTAACTTACACCCCGCTCTTGATTAACCCGAAAAGTAAGGAAGAATACTTCGTCGATGTAAAATCAATCAAAGTGCACGGCGAAACTGTACCAATCAACAAAAAGTTGTTGTCCATCAACAAGATAACTGGAGTAGGAGGAACGAAGATCGACATTCGTATTCCTTATACTACAATGGAGACATCAATCTACAAGGCCTTTACGAAGGCTTATACTCGATGGGATGAGCGCTTTAACAATGCTAATGCTGAGGTACATGATTTCCCAAACATTACTATGGTTACTCCTGTTGCACCATTTACCACTTGTTTCAACTCATCCACCGTGCCCCCTGTAACAATGTTCCTAAATAATAAGCCACCTGGTGTAGCTTTCATCTTTCCTAAGAGTGTGTGGAACATATCTTTGTTGATCTAGTAAGAGTTGATGATGGTGTCGACTGTGTGGGATTTGTTGATGGAGGTTCGAAGCCTAAGACTTCCATGGTTATTGGCGCACGTCAGATAGGTTTCCTAGAGTTGGATATTTCAAGGTCCAGATTGGGGTTTGTGCAGCCAAATCTTAGAGAATGAGCATCAATTATGATGTTTGTGTGGACGGTCATTTCTTTCTTTTAATAAAGTTTTCTTTTCCCTTTGCCTTGTATTCTTCTGTTCACTCTTATAACTAATAATTCGTTCCGCATGTTATAACCCCAAAGTTGTCACTATCCATGTCCAAAAACCCTAACAAAACAAATTGTTCACAAAAATCCCATTTAACATAAACTGTATATATTACCTTTTTGATTTAAATCACCCCAACAAAAATAAAAATCAACCCCACCTTTAATTTTTATTATATTCTCACCACCAACAACAACCCACCACAGCAGCACCACCGCCACTGCACCACAGTCGCCGCTACCGCTATTGCACCACCGCAGCCACGACACCACAGACGCCGCCACCGCCGCCACTGCACCACCACCGCCACTGCACCACCACCACTGCGCCATCACCGCCACCACCGCCACGCCACCACCACCGCCACTGCACCAACGACGCGACATCATCGCCGCCGCCCGCTGCCCATCACCGCCACCACTGCACCACCGCTGACGCCCACCACCGCCACTGCGCCATTGCACCACCACTACCAGCCATTGCCACCAACCAGCACCACCACTGTCGACCACCGCCAATCACCAACGCCGCCGACCACCACCGTCAATAGTTCTGAACCGAAAAATCTTCTCAATCCCTTGAATTTCTCGGTTCAGAACTCAATAGTTCCTTCCATCCTTTCTCAAAATCGGACTCAATTTCATCTTCAATCCTCTCTTGCTTCAATTGTACTCATCAGAAACATAATCAATTCGTCACCAACCCATATATGTTCTTCTTGTTCTTCAATTGTAATTACAGTTGCAACCCTAATTTCACCAATTTCTTCATCCGATCTTACAACAAACATCACCAGATCCACCTGTGTTTCCTTCTGATTTTTAAAATGAAACTATGGTTAGGGTTTTGATTATGGTTGCTGTGACGTGAAGAGGAGTTGGGGTGGTGGTGTTTACAGTGGTGGAAATGGTGTTGGTGGTGAAGGAATTAAAGGAAGCGGAGGAGGGTGGTGGTAGTGGTGAGATACAGACGTGCAGTGGTGTGTCGGGGGAGAATAAAATTGTTGTTGGCGTTCGTGGAGATCCATTGTTGCTGCTGGTGGTGATGGGGGTGAGAGAAGGATACGGAAGAAAGAAGAAAACAGAAATCACAGAAGAAGAAGAAATGGTCAAAAGGGCATGTTTGGCTTTTTTTAAAATAAGAAAAACTAAATTTACTCATTAATGATTATTTGACTTGGGGTTTTTGTCCCAGCTTTATTTGAAACGGTTTTTATTTGGTAGAAATGATATGACCGGTTTTTTATTATCACTAGTTTGTTCACCTGGGGGTTTTGTCACTAGTTTTGAATAAAATTTGTATCAATTGGTATTCGGGCCGCAAGTTATAACCCCAAAGGTTTCACTATCCATCTACAAAAACCCCAACAAAACAAATTGTTCACAAAAACCCCATTTAACATAAACTGTTCATATTACCCTTTTAATTTAAATCACCTCAACAAAAATAAAAATCAACCCCACCTTTAATTTTTATTATATTCTCACCACCAACAGCAACCCACCACAGCAGCACCACCGCCACTGCACAGCCGCCACCGCCACCACCACCGCCACTGCATCACCATCGCCACCACTGCACCACCGCCGCCACTTTACCACAACCGTCACTGCACCACCATCGCCGCCGCCACTGCACCACCGTCGCCGCCACTGCACCGCCGTCGTCGCCACTGCACCACCGTCGCCACTGCACCACCGCAACGATATCACCGTCGTTGTCCGCCGCCCGTCACCCACCGCCCCGCCGTCCGCTACCCATCGCCGCGACATCACTGCCGCCGCCGCCACCACTGCACCACCGCCTCCACCCGCCACCGCCATTGCACCACCAATACCAGCCACTGCCACCAGCCAGCACCACCACTATCTACAAACGCCGCCGACCACCACCGTCGTCACCTATCATCGCCGTGAACCACCACAACACTACCACCTACCACCATCAATGAGCAACACCACCACCGCCACCATCGTCGTCACAACACCACCGCCACCGTCACTGAACCACCACCGCCACTGCACCACTGCCAATGCACCACCACCGCCACCATTGCGGCGATTGCACCACCACCCCCGTCACTACACAACCACCGACACTGCACCACCACCGTCGCCGCCACTGCACCACCTCCGCGACATCACCGCCGCCACCCGTCGCCCACAGCCGCTGCCGCCCGTTACCCATCTCCGCGACATCACCGACGCCGCCCCCACCACTGTACCACCGCTACTGCGCCATTTCACCACCACTACAAGCCACTGCCACAAGCCAGCACCACCATTGTCTACCACCGCCGATCACCAACGCCACCGACCACCACCGCCGTCACCTATCATCGCTGTCAAACACCACAGCACCACCGCCGCCATTGCACCACCGTCGTCTCCACTGCACCGCTACCTCCAATGCACCACCGCCGTCTCCACTGTACCACCACCGCCACTGCACCACCACCGCTGTCGCCACTTCACCACCGCCGCGACTTCACCGTCGCTGTCCGTCGCCCGCCGCCGCCGCCACCCGCTACCCATCGCCGCTACATCACCGCCGCCGCCGCCACCACTGCACCACCGTCGCCGTCCACCACTTCCACCGCGACATTTCACCACCATTACCAGCCACTTCCACCATCCAGCACCACCAATGTCGACCACCGCCGATCACCAACTCCGCCGACCACCACTGTCGTCGCCTATCATCGCCGTCAACCACCACAACACCACCACCAACCACCGTCACCGAGGAACACCACCATTATCGCCGACCACCACCACCAACCAGCCGCCACTGCCACAAAAAATGAATTTCATTGATCAATATTCAACCAAGCAGAAAAAAAATGATAAAACCAAACAGAAAAAAATGATGAAACCAAACCGAAACAATGATGAAACCAAACAGAAAAAAATAATGAAGCCAACAATGGTTTCACCAAAAACTAGATGAAATCGAAATTGGTTTCATCATTTTCCACATATTGTCAATTTTCTTGTTTCATACTTAACCTAGACACAAATACCACTTCTCTGATTCAAAGCACATAATTTTCATCACAGCTAGCATTGTAAATCCTAATCCAAAGATATCAAACACAACAACAATTCAAACTCATAAACAAAATTCAATTTGAGTAAGGATAAGATCAGATGGAACCAATTTTGGTTTTATCATAAATACGATGAAACCAATTTTGGTTTCGTGCAAAATACATATTCAACTGCAAGAGAAATCACAAGAGTTTATTATACAAGTCCATTGAAAAGATGCAAACTTATTGTATACATGCAAGAGAAATTACAAGAGGTGTTATACAAGTCCATTGAACAAATTAAGCAATAATGATAATCCAACTTGTGGGATAAGATTATGCAAACCTAGATACCTAGATCAATGACTTTTTGCAGTTTAGGAGTTAACATCTTAGCCGAGCCATCCATGTTTGAGATGCAGTGATCCTCTAAAACTTGACCTTTTGTGTATATCCAAATGCTCTTTTCTTCTTATAGTGATTATCATTTTCTGATGAACTTTACATCTCTGGTTCCATTGCAACTGCACCCAGATCCTGTAGTTCAATTCTTGCAACTTTACATCTCCTTCCACGAAAAAAAACCACATTCGATGCTTCTATTAAACTCTCCACCAGAAAATGCAATTGAACTTCAGGCCTGCACTTCTTTCTATCTCGCAATCCCTTCTAAACAACAACAACATGAAAAACTATCCCAACCTCCAAATTATGCACATACCAACTTCCATTACATCCATTCTGCAACCACACTTCTTTAATTCAGTTCGACTGCTCGTCTAATGCAGCACTACCTCTATTTTAAACTCCATCATCAACAATTTCAGTTTCAATTCAACCACATGTAGCAGTAACTCCAACTTCCTGCACTTGAGCATTGAACATATCCAGTTAAATGCCAGCATAACATCTCCTCCTTGAGCTGTACCTGCAACTTCACAACTTCCCCACCTCAGTACAGATTCAACACCACCATCATCTGTCTATTCTTGCTATCTGGCCATCCATAATCTCAGTAACATCACTGGTTCATTTCAACTGCAGTTCTCTTTGCAGTTCAAAACCCATTAGATCCTGTAATTTTTACATGTCCTAACATACATCTAGGTTCAGGACTTTCAAAGTACAGCTCCTCCTTCTTGCAGTTTCATCAGTAACTCCAGTTCATCTGTGACTTCATTCATTCTGCTACTTCAGTTCAGCATCAGTTACAAAATTTGCAAACCCTCAATTCACTGTATCTCAAAACCATCACTCCATCTCAGTTTCAAGCTTCAGTCTCCGCCATCATTAGCAACATTATCTTCAGCTTACTATCTCCACTGCTATCTCCATGTGTTGTTCTCAAAAGCAACATCATAAACAACTCAAACCCATCTACAATTCCTCTCAATTACATCATTTCCAGTTTCAAATCTCAGTTCAAGGAAACCCTAATTAGACCTCATCTTCTCTGAATCGAACCAAAACTTTCCTTGTCCAACTGGAAATCAAATCCAAGTTAAACCCATCTTCTAAATCTTCACATACTCTTCGAATCTTTCTTAAATCTCAAATATGAGAATACCTATCTTTAACAAACCCATTTTCTCCTTTTCATTTTCTGATTTCTTCTCTGATATCCACAGCAACAGAAACATCTTCTCAATCCCTTGAATTTATCAGTTCAGAACTTAATAGTTCCTTCCATCCTTTCTCAATATCGGACTCAATTTCATCTTCAAACCTCTCATGCTTCAATTGTACTCATCAGCAGCATAATCAGTTCATCACCAACCCATATATGTTCTTCTTGTTCTTCAATTGTAATTACAGTTGCAACCCTAGTTTCACCAATTTCTTCATCCGATCTTACAAAATCATCAAAACATCACCAGATCCACCTGTGTTTCCTTCTGATTTTTAAAATGAAACTATGGTTAGGGTTTTGACTATGGTTGATGTGACGTGAAGAGGAGTTGGGGGTGGTGGTGTTTATGGTGGTGGAAATGGTGTTGGTGGTGAAGGAATTAAAGGAAGCGTAGGAGGGTGGTGGTAGTGGTGAGATACGGACGTGCAGTGGTGTGTCGGGGTAGAATAAAATTGTTGTTGGTGTTCGTGGAGATCCATTGTTGCTGGTGTTGGTGATGGTGGTGGGAGAAGGAGACGGAAGAAACAAAAAAAAATGAAATCAGAGAAGAAGAAGAAAAGGTCAAAAGGGCATGTTTGGCGTTTTTTAAAGTAACAAAAACTAAATTTACTCATTATTATTTGACTTGGGGTTTTTGTCCCAGTTTTATTTGAAACGGTTTTTATTTGGTAGAAATAATATGACCGGTTTTTTCTTATCACTAGTTTGTTCACCTAGGGGTTTTGTCACTAGTTTTGATTCGTATTTTTGCAATTTGCATTAAAAAGAAAGACGACCAAATAGCATCAGTGATGGTAGAATAGGGGACGGTAACAAAACGGTCACTTATACCATTTAAGTACGTTTTTTTGGGTCTTTTTGCAACGTTTATGCCGTTCCAAAGGTCTTCTGTTTTCTAGTTTTCCAAAGGTCTTCTGTTTTCAGCAGAACAAAACAATCAAATCACTGGTATAAAAATTGGCCCTACTGCTCCTTCAATTTCACATTTGTTTTTTGCGGACGACTGCTTGTTGTTTGTTAATGCAGATCTGCATAATGTGAATAATTTACTTCATATCATTGGAAGATTTGGAGCCGTTTGTGCCGATGGTAAACTTCAATAAATCTAGTGTACATTATAGTTTTCACGTGCCTCAAAGATTCAGAGATTACTTAGTCGCCAGTCTGAAAGTGCCAATTATGAAATCAAACTGGAGAATTATTTGGGTATCCCACTTCTCATTGGTAAGAACAAAGTTCAATGTTTTACTGGGTTAGTCGAGAGAGTGCAGGGTCGTCTATCTAATTGGAATGGGGAAACCATGTCGCAATGTAACAAGTCCATAATGATTAAAACTGTTACAAACACGATTCCTTCATATACAATGGGATGCTTGCAAATACCGGTGGACATCATCAAACAAATTGATTCTCTACAGCGCAATTTTTGGTGGGGTTTTCAAGAAAAGAAAGGTACTTGTACTATCTCATGGAAAGCATTAAGTCTACATAAAAATCTAGGAGGACAAGGCTTCCGAGATTTGAAACTGTTAAATCAAGCCCTTCTTGTCCGAGCGGCTTGGAGAATTTGTACTAACTCAGAGGAGCAATGGGTTCAAGCTATACAACAAAATACTTCCCTGGTACAAGCTTACTTCATGCAAATAACAAAACCAATTGCTCGTGGGCTTGGAAGGGCATTCAGAAACAACTTTCCTTCATTAAGCAACACTGTAGATGGAGATTAGGAAGAGGTAATAAAATCAAGATTTGGCTGGATGTTTGGATACCGGGAATGGATTCACCACCAACACCAAAGCAGGGGGTAACAGATAGTGAACAATACATATGGGTAATGGATCTTTTCTTACAAGACAATAATCAGTGGAATGGTGATCTGCTTAACCACCTTTTTGAAGACAATGTTGTTAATCTGATACTGAATGTACGCATCCCAACTGCAGCTAATGACAAGCTCATATGGACTCTAACACACAATGGGAATTTTACTTTGAAGTCAGCATATAGCAAGTTGCACGAGCTAAGCTTGGGCAACATACAAATCTCAGAAAAAATTCCAAACTCTATCATCACATGGAAGCAGTTATGGGATGTGAAAACTTGGCAAGAGTGAAACATTTCGTGGAAATGTCTTATCGACTCTCTCCCTACCAAAGTCGGGCTAGTGCGAAATGGTGGTAATACTAATTGCCTCTGTCCTCTATGCAACCAGTTTGATGAGTCAACAATGCACATCCTCTTTCAGTGCCCTTTTTCAAGAGCAGTTTGGATGCAAATCCCGGGTGCAAATGGGTTGTTATCTGGAAGACATAATAGCATCTATGCTATGTTTGAAAACTGGATGATACTGTCACAGAATCAGCAAGCTCACAGTTTAGAGCTCAATACTGCTATGATAGTCTCCGTGGTCAATATGGAATGAGAGATGTGATGCAGGTTTCAAGGAAAAAGCCGATCCGTTCACGGGTGGCAAAAAAGGCTATATCCTTTGCTAATTACATTCTTAAGCTTTATTCTAATAGCTCGATTAATGACAACTTAGGCATCTCTAACAGCAGGGTGGTACCTAAATGGAAACCACCAAAGTTCCCTTTTTATGCATTTAATTGTGATGCGTCATATGATGCTAATCTGAGGACTAACGGAATTGCCATTGTTGTGCGGGATTATGCGGGGAAGATGGCAGGCTGCAAATCCAAATGCTATGCGGAATAAAGAGCTCGGAACAAGCGGAGTGCCTGGCTTTTCTAGACGCAATCA
This sequence comes from Papaver bracteatum, assembly GCA_023529315.1. Classification (NCBI taxonomy): domain Eukaryota; kingdom Viridiplantae; phylum Streptophyta; class Magnoliopsida; order Ranunculales; family Papaveraceae; genus Papaver; species Papaver bracteatum. The sequence continues at coordinate 169,542 of JAJJWX010001484.1, read as the reverse complement.
GATGGGGTGAAGAGTCGCGATATACACACATTGTTGTCCAAACGGATCTGCAGGGAATTGATAGCTATATCAATCATCAAACTCCAGCTATTGGGTGGGAAAATGAAGACATTCTGTTGGATGCCATTGATAGTTTAAAAAATATCCCACAATGGGAATGTAAGTCCGTGTCTAGAATCTGTAATAAACCTGCGCAAAGTAGGAAAAGAAATACTGAAAAAGTACCATATTGAGCACCAATGGTCTAGTAGTAGAATAGACCCGATTACCGATTGTTGCATCTTTTTATTCCTTTTGTCATTTTGATTTCTCTGCAATAGTTTAGGGAAAAAAATTAGCTGTGCAAGTTGTATCTCTGAAACCTTGCGTACTAATAGGGAGCAAGTGGTTAACGGTTTTCGACTCTATTAGTCGTTCTCCATTACGAAGAAGTAGATTTCACATCATTAGCCGAACCAAGCACATGACGACTAGTTGACAAATTCTTAATAGCAACTAACAACACTCTAATAACAAATTAAGAAGGGAATTTAAAAAAAATGCTCATGTGGGGAAATGCATTTAAGAAAATGCCCCCGTTTTTTTCATTATATATTTAATCCCCATACCGTTTGCTTTTCCATCCAGGACCGTCAAACCAGTAAAATCTAGTGGATTTAGTCCAATTTCTCCTATGATAGTTGAGATTTTAGTGGGCGCAATTACTAAACTTCCCAATTTCATAATATCATCTTTTATTGTCCGTTGCATTAATCGACGGCTTACATACTAAATGAAAGGAGAGTGTTAACTATGATACAAACCCTAGTTAGCCATTTGGAGAATTATTCGCAAATCATTCTCGAATCCGTATGAACTGTGTCCGAATACGATCCATTCGTCCGAATTATTTTCCTACGGACGGTAACTCGGGTTTACAAATTTATGCCCAAGTCTTTCCAAAGGTTTTAAAATATGTTGCTCATTCTACCCAACGTTTGGGTTGGGCATGGGTTTGGTGGGTTGATCCAACGCAATTCCCTCCCCTAATTGTACTTTTTCTCCGCCGATTTTGATTGAGCTTACCTGAATATAATACTCGGATGTGCGAACTAACAACAACAAAAAAAGAGAAATCTGCTATTTTATCCAGAAAACTCGACTAAGTTTAAACGGTAGTCCAGAGCCAAAAAGTAGTTAACTGAAGGTCCCAAAAACATTTGAATAGTCAAAATTACTTTCCTACCCTCACCACTCACATGTGAAAGCATATCTCATTCTTCTTCTTTATTTTTTCTTCTCATTTTTTTCATATACAGAAGAAACTCCTTCCTCCTTCCTCCCAATCAACAACACCAACAACAAAATCAACTTAAAAATCATGCTTAATCATCTCTAAAAATCGATCAATCTTCTTCAGTAAAACCAAAATCTCCAATCAATCTTCTTCAGCAAACCCTAACTCGATTATCAGAAACCCTAACCGTCCCAGTAATTTTCAAATTGAAAAAATGGTTACCAAAAGGGAAATTAAACAAATAATAAGAGAAGTAATTGTATAATTCACCAGCAAAAACCAGAAAGAAAACTGCCGTCGATTCACCAACATCAAAAAACTAAAGAAAAACCACTGCAAATTCACCAACAACAATAAGTATGACAAAATCTTCTGAATCTGTTACTCCTTCACCAACAAAAAATAATAAAAAACGACGATACTCCTTCAACAAAAGCAAAAGGAAAGAAATCAAATGTACCATTGGAAAAAGGTAATCTATTCAAAATTTTAGACTACATACCAATATGTAGTGTTGATAGATTTGCAAAATGTGGAAATTCTTTGCATGTGGAAATTATGTTATATCATATTGATATGTAGTGATATTTTGCAGGTGGAGATTTTGGTTTTTGTTGTGTTTGTTATGAATATGTAGTGATGCATTGTGTTACTTTGTTATGACCCTACATACCATTAGACATACTGTTAGACACTACATATCAATATGTAATTCATCAAAAATGTTGAATACCCAAAGCTCATGTTAGTAGACACTACATATTCATATGTCTCAATATACTGTTAAATCGAATGGTATGTAGTGTCAACTAGCAATATGTTTGATACTACATATTAGTAGACACTACATATTGATATGTTTAATAAACTGTTACATCGAATGTTATGTAGTGTAAAGTAGCAATATGTTTGATACTACATATCAGTAGACACTACATATTGAACAACGTACATCATAGTAAAACGATTAGTTACTAATCAATAAAGAAATTGAACATAAATACATCATAGATAAGAATTTGACCATTGTGATTTCAAAAACTACGAAATCAAACAAAAAGCAACAACAGAGAAGATGATTATAGTAAAACTACGTTGTTCTTCTCTGAAATAAACCTAACAATTGAGAGCGGGAAGCAACGAAGACGATGAAAACCGGCAGCAGCAGAGGGCGAGAGAACTCAGATTTGAGATGAAGAAAAAAAGAGAGGAAAGAAACAGAGCTCGATAGATTTCTCTCTAGTCATATCAGTTGTAGAAGGTTAGATTTGGAATTATTTCAGCTGGCTCGCACATGTACATCAGTTTTCTGGACGAGTGGATAAATAGTCTGGTCCAACAACATGTTTTTAGACCAGCGATTAAAAGTTTTCTAGGACTGAACTAGCCATTAACCAGGTCCTGAAAATTGAATTAACCAGTAATTCCTAGCAATTTTTTTTTTTTGCTCCTCCCAAGAATTACCGTTGGTGGTAGAATATATTGATTCCGTAGCAGTGCTAAGACATATAATCCAGGGATGGAAAGAAGATATTGTAAACTAGGAAATTATTCTTTGATTTGGATCTTATCCCTTTTTCATATAAATCATTCCATGTACATGCGGATACACTACTTATCACGGAAGAAGCCAAGCATTGCATGTGTACATAAAATTTGTGCCACAGATTTTTAAGTTGACCACTTTAAAAATAATAAAATAGCCAAAGTTAATAAAAATTGTTTGTCCCTGTAAATTTCACGTTCCCTGGTTTCCTCCAAATGGAAATAGACTTTAATGTGCAATAACAAGGAACCTGGCTATAATTAGTATGCAGAGTATTCAAATGGTTGTTGTTTGCATCAACCAAGAACATATCTAATCTACTCTTAATTAGTCAAGACGTACGTAATATATAAGATGAGTGTGTGACACCATCCTAAATGGCAGTCTTTGCATCACCCACGAACCCCCCACGAATGTAAATTCATAACTAAGTTTTAGCATCAAACACCGTCACTGGACGTATTTTAGGTATAAACTAGGGAATATTAACAAACTGCCACACTTCCAATTAGGTGTTCAAGAAAATGCCACCATTTTTTTGAGTGTTTATAAAATGCCACGACCGTTAGCCTATCCGTTAAGACCCGCATATTTGGTATTTCTCGTTGACTTGGTCAATAAAATGCGTCCCGGTTTACATGTTTGCCCTTGAAAACTCTTTTATACTTATCACGGTTACACAATCTTATGATTCTTTATCACCGATAAACAGAAAGAAAAAAAATGGATTGCTAACTAGATTTTCAGTGAGAATCGATGATAGAGATGAAGATCATGAGTCTGCGATTGGGAGAAATGGAATAGAATCAAGACCGTCTTGGCGATTTGTGTTGATTCAAACTCAACAGATATGGTAAGTTGAATTTAGGGTTTCTGAAATCAACTCTGATTTTGAGTGAAATTGATTTAGAAACTGAACTATTTATGATGGGTTTGTTCTTAATTGAGGTATGAATGTATGTATAGGGTTTAATTTTAATTCTTATAGAAAATCAAATTGGAAATTAAGGGTTCATCCCTATCTGTTGCTGCTGTCGGCCATCCATGAACTCAGATGGGTATTCTCCGAATATTTGTAATTGATTTTTGAGGATTAGAATAGTCCGGAGCTTGTAAGAAGATTAATGGGTATCGATTAATGAAGGATTTTTGATTGATTATTGAGGCCGTTAACAGATGGGGTCTTGGTCTGAATTTTGAAGCCGAGAGATTAGAGAAGAATTTATAGGTAAATAAGAAATTACAGATGTTCCACGGGTTTGCTGATTGCAAGGTTTGATGGAGTTGGTTCAGCTACAAATCGGAGAAGAATAATCAATTATGGGTCTGAATTTGGGATTGTGGTTTGGGATTTATAGAGGAAGAAATAAATTGATGGAAGTTTTCTCTGAGTTTGAGTATGCTAAGAGGGGATGATGCTGAGTCCATGTGCATGGTTGTGAAATAGCATAGTCTTATTGGTGTTTATAGTGAGACATGAACGTTAGCTGGTGATGTTGTTAATATAAGATGGAATTGATGATGGAATTTGCTCCGAGAACATAAAGCTATAGAAAATTGTTTTAGGAGAAAATTTACTGAAACAAAGAACTTAGTATTTTTGGCAGAGGATAGGCAGAAAGGGAATGTCAGAATTACTAACCAACAACATCAGAAACATCAGAAATACGGTCAGCAACCCCTACACCACCACCAACACCAACATCATCAAGTTGTAACGAAGAAAGGAAATGACTCAATTCTGGGTACGTCGTACATCTTTAGTTTTGATGTATCTCTAATTTCTTTTGTAATGGATGGATGTTTGAGGTATCCTGATCATGTGAATAAAATGTGAAATGCATGCTAGTGAGCTTTTCTTTGTACTGGAAAGAAAGATTCACATGATATGTTACTCATCTTCGGCATCACTCTTTTGTAATAAAACTTTGTGAATATTGTGAGAACCAAGTATCAGTATGTATTCGGCCACTTTCAATTTCATATAATGTTAACTGTGCAAGGAGACTGCATTGCACCTAGATCCTGATCTACTTTCTCAGCGTATACTGACCAGATTGAGTTAATTTGGTAAGTATCGGTTCTATTCATAGGTGTTGTGCTATGGGAAGACCAAACCACTTTCTATTCACGACTTAACTCAATAACTCAGTTATAGTGAGACTATTCGAGGGCGTAGATGTCTTTTACTAAGCTATATAACTGCCACCTATGCACTAACTGATGTCAACTGTTTTTTGGATGGAAAAGGTCAAATGTATGGCATTAAATAAACTATGAAAAAAACGGTGGCATTTTCTTGAACACCTAATTGGAAGTGTGGCATTTTATTAAAATCTCCTATAAACTAAACAAAACTAGCTCGTTCAAGATTTTCTGTTTGACCTACAGGCACTCTGTATAAATAAAAACGTAGTTAGCTTTCATTATCATAACCACAATCTCCTAGGTACCTTAACCATCTTCTTCTAAATCTCATGGCTTCTTCTTTGTCGATTATTCAATCTGTTTTTCTTTTCTTCTTTGTTTCTCAACTACCTTCCACTTTTTCTCGACCTGCTAATATAGTCTTTGATCTGGACAGAGATTCATCAACTCTCCAATATTGGATCAAAATCAACCAAGGAACTCCTCAAACTGCAGTGAAACTAGTTCTAGATCTCGGTGGAAAATTACCTTGGCTTCGTTGCCATAAAGGCTACAATTCATCATCGATCCGGCCTGTCAAATGCACGACAGCTCTATGCTCTCTGGCAAGCAAACCAGTCAATAGTACATGTGTTTCAAAAAATTTTTGCAGCATTTACACAAGTAACCCAGTAACTAAGTCCGTCGGCAAAGGAGAGCTCATGTCAGATCTTGTGGCTATTAAATCTAATCCTGATGACAGCGATGGGATACCGGTCGTTTCGCCTCGCCGGTTTGCGTTCGGTTGTACAACTACTGGTAATTTCATAAGTGGACTTTTTAAAGGTGCTAAAGGAGTGGCTGGTCTTGGTCGTTCATCTGCTCTTTCTCTTGTAACACAGTTTGCAGTTGGATTTCGTTTGCCTCGCATATTCGCTCTTGAATTAGCAGGAGGGTTTAGTAATAATGTTTACTTTGGGGGTGGTCCTTACATTCATCCTGACTTTTCTACAGAGAGTAATACAAATAGAGTTTTAGAATACATCCCACTTTTAGTTAACCCAAAAAGTACCGAGGAGTACTTCGTGGATCTCAAGTCAATACAGATACATGGTAAACTTGTACCTATAGACAAAAAGTTGCTCTCCATCAACAAGGAAACTGGAGTCGGGGGGACCAAAATCGACATTCAAACTCCATATACTACTTTGGAGACATCAATCTACAAGGCGGTTATTAAGGTTTACAATGAATGGGCAAAAAGTGAGAATATTACTATAGTTTCTGCGGTTGCGCCTTTTACCTCCTGTTATAAGTCATCCACTCTGCCTTCTTGGCTACAGAGTGGATATCCTATATCACCACCAAGTCTTTCTTTTGTCTTTCCTAAGAATCAATGGAATGTTGCTTGGTGGGATCTGCTTAAAGTGGGTGATGCTGTCCATTGTGTGGCCTTTGTTGATGGAGGTTCAAAGCCTTTGACTTCCATTGTTATCGGTGCTGCTCAGACAGGTTTCTTAGAGTTTGATATCTCAAGGTCAAGATTAGGGTTCATGCAACCAAATTATATGTCGGGGTAGGTTATAGATTTTGGTTATCTTTTACGCAAGCCAGTACTGGTATTAGATGACTGTATGTGGTTGTCTTCCTTTGGTTGCACTGTTTTATTCTCTCTTATGTATTTTCTTTTAGGGTTAATTGGAGTTTGATACTTACATTTTGTCCAGTGTTAGTATTTGGTCTAACTTTTTTACGACTTAGGGCTTGGTACCTGGACCTCACGTTGACTTTAATAGACTCAAAATTATGTCTATTAATTAGTCATTTTACTTATATAACCTTAACTTCGACTAATATTTCAAAATGAAACCGAAACACATGGTACAAAATTTCCATTTTCCCACAACCGCCATTGACAAAAACTCTGAACAACTTCTTCTTCACCATCGTATAATCTAGCATCCACAAATATAATCAAACAAAAAAAACTCAAAAACATAGCAAACAAAGCAAATCTCAAATCCCTCCGAACTCATCCCTTCCCTAATTCTAAGCTTCTCTGCAGATCAGATTTAGTTGGTCCAGCAATAAAAATTGGTTGCAGCACCAAGCTTCTTCTTCTTCGCCATTGACAGAGACGGTGATAACTAAATATCACCCTCCAATACCCCATCTCACAAACCCTAAATTTTATTTTTTAGTTTCTTCTTTCTTACTCCCCAAAATTTCTCCACACACAAAAGAAATTTCTGACAGAAGAAATCCAAAACTTCACAAACGAATGGATCAATTGCTCTTCCAAATCTCATATCAAAACCCAATTTCACAAAATCGAATCCCCGGCAGATTCAAGCAAAAATCTTAATATAATGTACTCCCTCCGTTTCTTTTAAATAGGCCAGTTTTGTTTTTAGAGAAAATTAAGGAAATTAAGAGCACTAATCATTGAAAGTGGTCCTCATGACACTTGTCAATAAAAGAAGTGAAGTGAAATGGTCCCCATGACACTTGTTAGCAAAAGAAGTAAAGTGAAATGGTCCACATGACACTTGTCATCAAAAGAAGTTAAGAGAAAAGTGGTCACATAAAATTAAAGTAACATTGACTTTTCCAATTAGGAAACCAGACTATTTTTTTGAAATATTTATTTATAGAAACCAGCCTATTAAAAAGGAACGGAGAGAGTATTCAACAAACCTAATTTACTGAATCAAATCACGATCCTAATTTCACTATATTTAAACCTTTCTGAATTTAAAAACATCCCTATTTACTAAATCAAATCAAACCCTCAATTTTTACTGAATCAAAATCCTAGTTTTACAAAACGGGTTGTTCAAAAAAAAAAAAAACACTGATGGTGGATTTGGCGGAGTTAAGGTAAAAAAGGGCGATGTAGAATGGAAGACAAGGAATTGTAATGAAAAACTTTTCTCTGACCCTATGTGTGTAGCAACTGGTCGGAAAATGAAAAAGGGAAGAACGAGAGGCGAAAGAAAAAGAAAGTGAGATGGAGAGTTAGGTTAGGTTAGAATTATGAAGTGTGTAAAAAGTGTGTGTGACAGGGGAAGGGTAAAACAGTCGATGCATAAAGTTTTAGATAATTAATTTTAACAGAATCAGTCAAAGTCAACGTAAGGTCCAGGTACCAAGCCCTAAGTTAGACAAAAGTTAGATCAAACGCTAACATTGGACAAAATGTAAATATCAAAAACCAATTAACCCTTTCTTTTATAAACTAAGTGTATGTGAGCAACATTTGAATTTCTTTGACATCATGGAGAGCGTTGAATTCCTGTATACTCACTCACTCATGTGCATTTAAGTAAGACCTTTTGTTCATGTTTTGAACCCCGCATATGCGGACTCAAATCCCTGTTTTGCTTAATTTTCTTATGAAAAAATAATGTAAACTTGCAGTATTATTAATTAGGGAAGGAACCTAACTAGCAATTTCGATAATTTAAAAATTAGAATGTAACAATATACTCCAGTACTGAGGTGACAGGGGGGTAAATAATTCCAAGGTTTTAAGAACAACTCCAATGAGAACAACAGATGAGTATATTCGTCCATTATACACCTACAGTGGGGCTGGCAAATCATTAAAACGGACTAACAAACCATTAAATCAAAGGAATTATTCATCGAGTCTACGATTGGTTCCATATGGACTGTGCGGCTCACACATAGCTGAGGCTCGAATGCAACCGAGACGAGTATCGTTTCCTATAGAGCCGAGCGGGTTCAGACTGAGCAGGCAACCGCTAGTCCATCCAACGGCTATGAATTCTCTCCCTATATATTGAACCGTTCCAACTCCACAATCACTCCTTCTCCACCATCTACACCTACAATTCTTCATAATTCTATTTCAAACTACATCATTCAACCTCAAAATCTTTCGATCTCAGAAAATGACAATCAAAATTCGTGGTCCTAAGGTTTCTCTGGAAGAAGATTATTCCCTTGAAATTGGGAGTTATATTGTAGAAAATAGCCAATTTGGTATGAAGTAGTGTTGTGAGTAGCGCAATGTTCGTAAGGCTAACAAGTGTATTGATTGAATTAATGAAGAACATGCTCCACTCTTTGAATTTCCCTATTACCACCTTATAATTAACAATCAAGTTGATTGCATCTCGATTCTCGACCAAGAAGAGATCCCACTTAAGATAAGTTTACAAGATTCACTGATCCACTATGCTCTGTGGTTAATTAGTATTCTATATATGTAACACAGAGTTAATGTCTTTTAAACATATCCATTTCTTCTCAGCATTAAATTCTGACACATGAAATTGTTTAGAATAAACTAAACAATCAACTACACCCCATTTGCTATGAATGCACATAAACAGATCAAGGTAATATAAGTAATATTGTTTGCTTGATTTTTAACCAGATTTTCAATGTTGACTTAAATTTTCCCCTACTCGTTATAAATTATGTACTCTATAAATGAAACCCAAAATATAAACTAGCACGATTTGTTTTTTATAAAATGAATCATTATCACCATCATACTCACTTTGTAAATCTTATGTTTGTAAGTTTGACGTGGAAAAATTCTTCCCTTTCTTCTATTCATTTTACAAAAGCTTCTTGTTCAAAGAACTTCTTTCAAGTTCTCCTACATCGCCATTTGTTTCTCTAATGCTCAGACACCTACATCAACTACTCAAAATTGTCTCAAACATCTTCCATAGCTGGTATAATGTTCTTTCTAATAGTTCCGAGGTTTTAGATCACTGATCCATTCAACTCTCCAGCAACACATAAGGTTCATCTTGCCAACAACTTACGGGTTCTATTAACAAAATCTCCATGTCTATCTTTCCCGCATCCCCTAGGTACTCCACCCACATACTCACTATAAATATCCCTAGCACGATGGTTACAGTAATATTTTGTCTCGAAAGCATCGACCGTATAAATGCTGGGAAAGAGTAGCTTCTACAAGGACCTCCTACCAATGATAATAGTTCTTCACCACCCGATCCTTTGTGCGCTTGGTAACTTTTCTTATAAAAAATCTCGTCGAAGTCAAATCATAAGTAGCATGTGTGTCGAACAAAACATGAATGTTAATAATATGAGACTCACTTTATGTTCTAACCAACTAGGAAATTTTGGGTGTGTTTTCTATGAATAACCGATATATGCTAAGAAAATCATTCAAATCATGCGTACTAATCACCCATTATTCATTGTACATAAGGAGATAGAGCAAGAGAGAACACGTCCTTCATATTGGTGCATTTCATCACATAGAACAACCAATTTCATTTGTTGGAACTGAGGCATAACTTAGTAGCATGAGTTTATCCTCATTTCTACCAAGTTGATTAAACTTAAACTACTCATATGGGCAGACGCTTCTTTATTCCGCATAACACTTTAACCTCCGCATTTAAATTCCACAATAGCATATATTATTAAATTGAAGCACCAAGTGTGTTTATATATACATATATTCATACCTCTAACCGGATACATCCAACGACATCTTCGCTTGTTCTACTAAATGAATGGGCAAGTGCATCATCACAACAAAAAAAGATGGGGGGAATATCCTTTCTAACTTGCACAATGTGATTGCAATACTGTCTTGCGCTTGTCTAAGTCTGTTCTTGAAAAACATGCATAACTTTTGTTTCAATTGCTATTGGTAACAAATGTTCCAATAAAACATGGCAATCGTGACTCTTTAAACCAATCAACTGTTTACAAAATGAATCCTTCTCCTTGTTTCATCAATGAAGCGTTTGGCATAAGTCCTTCCGAATACCCATCCGTTGTAGATCTAACCGGATTTTATATGTCTTTTGTCTTCCCAGTGACTCTCCCCATCACAATATCACAAACATTCTTCTCGAAATCTAATTAATTCCAAATCCAATTTTCTTCCAATTGTGATCAAAGGGTTCTTTTCTACTAGAATTTGTTGATTGGCGACCAAACTCAAGCTGCTCTAGTTGGATCCAAAAGCCCATTTAATAGCTTTGGTGGTGGTCAGCCACTTTTCCCATTGAAATGTCTATCACGCCTCATTTATGATCCATTGGCAAGAAGCGCTATGGAACATGTAACACCACTTACCTACAAATAACATTTGATGAATGATAAGAGTCCCCAAAATAAGTCAGTAGTTGCTACCTCCATTGCTTAATCGAAGTGAACATGGGTCATTATTGCAAAGTTTTGGTACTCCATCCTGGAAAAGCATTAATAGGTTCGCTAATAGTACCTAATAGTGTCTTAAAAGAACTCTTTCTTTTGAAGCATCAAAATTCCGAATACCGCGCTATAAATCCTTCAACCTCTATTAATAATTGCGTATACACATCAATATCATTTCCGGGTGATTTGGGCCCCGGAATTATCATAGACAAAATGAAATTGGAATCTTTCATACACATCCATGGTGGTAAGTTGTTGTTCAAAACAACTGGCCATGTGCTATGAGGATTGGCCATATTTCCGAAAGTAATTCATCCTGTCGTAGCTAATGTAAGTCTCAAATTACGAGGCTCGGCCGTTAAATGTGGGGGTTCTTAAAGCCTTTTCCACCGAGAATCACGGGGTGCCTCAAAATTCCATCATCAATGCGTCTTTATGCCATATCATGAGGAGCGAGCTTCTTCATAAACCACCTCTGAATTCTCCTTTAAAGAAAAATATCGCATTATCTTTTCAAAGAACTTTCTTCTTTAGGTTTTATTTTTTGCACTAATATCTCATTCATTGCTTCCCAATGACCCATCAGACACCTTATCCAAGAGTGAATAAAACAATATGCAATCATTTGGGCAAGCATATCTTCTGTAGGTAAGACCTAAGTCCCTTATGGTTTTTAGAGCCTGGTAGGGAAGTTGGAAATGCCTTGATCAAGACTTCACCGAACCATTTGTTATGCACAACTCAACCTTGAATAATTTTTACAATCGATAAAGGGGTTGCACTCCTCCAACAACCGGAAAAATTAGCAAGATCGTAGTCCTAAGCTGCTCCAATAGCACCTAACAACTCATCCCAATCATCATTTTCCCAAGCAAGTCTTCTTCAATTGTTCTAGAAGTACCTTAAAGGTTCCAACCCATGACGTAATATATGTAGAGAACTTCATCTCGATAGGAAGCCATTGTTATCAAGTAAAGACACACACCGGACAACGATTGCATCCTATAAAATGCAGTCTGATTTACGACTTCGCGGAATGCCTCCTCACTGATTTTAATCCAACTGATAATACCTATCAAATAGGCACAAATAAATTGAAATGCCAAAATTGATGACCAAATATCGAACAATGGAGCAAGATGGTTTTAAAAAAATTGATGACCAAATAGGCACAAATAAATTGATGACCAAATATCGAATCGATGAGTTCAATATATTGTCCTATAAGTTCTATAAAATACAAGTTGGGCAAGATGGCTTGGCCCTTTTGTCACTCCCGCTATGGGATGAACGAAACTTTAGTGCAAAAATCCAAGCCACAAATTTTTTGAAGTTTGATATTTAAGCACGTCTAAAATGACTATATATTGATGATAAGTTTACTAAGTTTACAAGATTCACTGATCCACTATGCTCTGTGGTTAATTAGTATTCTATATATGTAACACAGAGTTAATGTCTACTAGTGGCGTTTGCATCAACCAAGAACATTTAAACATATCCATTTCTTCTCAGCATTAAATTCTGACACATGAAATTGTTTAGAATAAACTAAACAATCAACTACACCCCATTTGCTATACATAAACAGATTGCTTGCGCAGATTTTCATGTTGACTTAAATGCACTCTATAAATGAAACCCATGCCGAGTGAATCATTATCACCATCTTCTAAATCTTATGTCTTCTTCCCTTTCTTCTATTCATTTTCTTCTTGTTCTTCTGTTCTCCTACTTTTGTTTCTCTAATGCTCAGACACCTACATCAACTACTCCTAAACATGCTGGTATAATGTTCTTTCTTGAGAGAGATCCATCAACTCTCCAATATATGATCAAAATCAACCAAGGTACTCCGCTTGCCGAAGTAAAACTAGTTGTCGATCTTGGTGGGAGATTACCTTGGCTTAGTTGTCATAAAGGATACAATTCATCATCGCACCGACCTGTTAGCTGCAAGTCTCCACAATGCTCTCAAGCGGAAGGGCCAGTCAGCAGATGTGTATTGTGCAGTGGCACTCCAAAGACACATAACGATTCATGTAGCATTTACATCAGAAACCCGGTAACTCGATCTGCCGGCAAAGGTGAGCTCATTTCAGATCTTGTGACTGTTGCAGCTAATCCTGACAGCTGGGAGACACCAGTGTCTTCGCCTCGCCGGTGTGCATTCGGTTGTGCAACTACAGGTAGTATCTTAAGTGGGCTTGCAAAAACTTCTAAAGGAGTGGCTGGTCTTGGACGTTCATCACCTCTTTCTCTAGTTCCACAACTTGCAGTTGCATTTCGATTCTCTCGCATATTTGCTGTGGATTTACACGATAATAGAGTTGATGATAAAGTACTCGAAACAAGTGGTAGAATTTATTTTGGGGGTGGACCTTACAGTTACTATGCGTTTGGTTTCGATGATTTTACAGATCGAGTTTTAACTTACACACCCCTCCTTATTAACCCAAAAAGTAAGGATGAATATTTCGTCAATGTTAAATCGATCAAGGTACATGGCGAAACGGTACCAATAAACAAGAAGTTACTATCCATCAACAAGAAAACCGGAGTCGGAGGAACGAAAATCGACATTCGAATTCCTTATACTATCATGGAGACATCAATCTACAAGGCATTTATTAAGGCTCATGCTGAATGGGCTGAAAGCTTGAACATTGCTAATATTGAAGTACATGATTTCCCCAACATTACTATGGTTGCTCCTGTTGCGCCTTTTACTACCTGTTATAACTCATCCACCATTATATTTCGAGGGCCATCATATGTTCATCCAGTGGGACCAAGTGTTTCTTTCGTCTTTCCGACCAGTGTATGGAATATCTCTTTTTTCGATCTGGTAATAGCTAAGGAGGGTGTCGCCTGCGTAGCTTTCGTAGATGGTGGTCTAAAGCCCGTGACTTCCATTGTTATAGGCGCACGTCAGATAGGATTCCTAGAATTTGATATTTCAAGATCCAGATTGGGGTTCGTGGAACCTAGTCTTAGAGAATGTCTTACTTGTTAGTGGCTACCTTTTCCTCCTGTATTTGCTGTTCTGTTTAATTACTTGCTGAAATAAAATCTGTATTGGTTAGTAATGTTTGCTCCCCATTCACTAACCCTAATAACAAAGCTGTATTGCAGCAACTTTTTGGGCCATTAGGTTACCAAAAGTTTGATATTGTGATTTTGTTGGGGATACGCAAGGCCTTTGCAGCAGTGTAACGCAAAAGTGACACATGAAAACCCCAATAGAAAGTTACTGTGGTGGATGTACCTAAATCATATGATGGCCAAAAGGCAAGAAAGGTATACTTCCAAATGGCTCAAGTGATAAGAACAGATATTAGACTTGATACATGGACCAAGTGATAAGAACAGATATTAGACTTGATCTTAGCCAAAAGGCAAGAAAGGTATACTTCCAAATGTGATATACCTAAATCATTTCTCTAAGAGATTTACCCATAGCAGTGGTATATCGACCATATAGAGGGATACAAAACCACCCATGTGCTTGCAATTTATTGAGTTTTGAAATTGGGAATTATGTTTTAGAAAAATAGCCAATTTGATTGTTTATTTATATGCGGTAGAGTGTTGTGTGCAGCGCAATGCTCGTGACGCTAACAAGTGGTGGTTGAACTAATAAGAACATGCTCCAATCTTTCAATAATCCCATTTACCACCTTATAATTAACAACCAAGTTGATTGCATCTCGATCGACAAGGAACGTGCCAGTCTTTTCTCATTTCTTCGCAGCATTTAATTCTGACACACGAAATTGTTGTAGTATAAAATAATCAATAACACCCCATTTGCTGTACATAAATTGGTTGCTCGGGCAGATTTTTAAGTTGACTTACAGACATTGTATAAGTAATACCCATGCCTAGTAGGTTATTATCAGCATCTTCTAAATCCAATGGGTTCTTCTACTATTCAATTTCTTCTTCTTCTGTTCGTTTCTTTTTCTCTCTCGGATGCTCAGCTGCTGCCTCCATCAACTATTCCTAAACGGGCTGGCATAATCTTCGATCTTGAGAGAGATCCATCAACTCTTCAATATATGATCAAAATCAAGCAAGGAACTCCACAATCCGAAGTAAAATTAGTAGTCGATCTGGGTGGGAAATTACCCTGGCTAAGTTGTCATAAAGGACACAACTCATCATCATACCATCCGGTGAGTTGCTCGTCACCCCAATGCGTTCAAGCTAACAAACCCACCAGTACACTTGAATTGTGTAACGGTATTGCTAATAATGCATGCAGCGTTTACTTAAGTAACCCAGTAACTCTGTCTCATCGCAAAGGTGAGCTCATTTCAGATCTTGTTATTGTTGCTTCTAATCCTGACAGCCAGGATACACCAGTTTCTTCCCCTCGCCGGTGTGCATTCGGTTGTGCAACAACTGGTAGTATCTTAAGTGGGCTTGCAAAAACTTCTAAAGGAGTGGCCGGTCTTGGACGCTCGTCAGCTCTTTCTCTAGTTCCACAACTTGCAGTTGCATTTCGGTTCTCCAGGATATTTGCTCTGGATTTACACGATACCAATACCGATGTAAAGTCCCGTGAAACAGGAGGTAAGATCTATGTTGGGGGTGGACCTTACATTCATTATTTATTTGGCTTTGATGATTTGAAAGAAAGAGATTTAACTCACACACCGCTCCTGATCAACCCAAAAAGTAAGGAAGAATATTTCGTTAATGTGAAATCGATCAAGGTACACGGTATAACTGTACGAATAAACAAAAAGTTATTATCCATCAACAAGAAAACAGGAATCGGAGGAACGAAGATCGACATCCGCATTCCTTATACTACAATGGAAACATCGATCTACAAGGCACTTACTAAGGCGTATATTGAATGGGCTGAAAGCTTTAACAATGCTAATGCTGAATTGAATGACTTCCTCAACATTACTCGGGTTACTCCGGTTGTGCCTTTTACTACATGTTTTAACTCTTCCACGGTGCCTCTAGTGAGAATGTTTCAAAATAACGATCCACCGGGTGTAGCTTTCATCTTTCCTAAAAGTGTATGGAACATCTCTTTGTTTGATATGGTAAGAGTTAATGATGGTGTCGATTGTGTGGGATTTGTTGATGGAGGTTCAAAGCCTAAGACCTCCATTGTTATTGGTGCACGTCAGATAGGTTTTCTAGAGTTTGATATTTCAAGATCAAGATTAGGGTTCCAGCAGCCAAATCTTAGAGAATTTTAGTTAAGGAAAGACCGTATTTGTTTCTCTCTTGTTCAACTTTTTCTCTGTTTGCTTACTTTTCTGTTGCTGTTTGGAGCACTCTACCCATGTGGTCATTCCTTCCGTTTAATAAAATCTCTCTGAATCCAAATCAACTGTGGATCGAATTTGCAACATATGATTTATTTATTTTTATTTTTTTTGTGAAACAAAAGGGGTAAAATTTATAATAACGAATCTGCAACATATGAATTTATAATAATGAATTTGCAACATATGATTGTTAGGAAAGTAACAATGAAACAAAGCAAATATAAATGAATTGTGGTGTACTCTTCGAATATCCGATTATCCAACTTTGTAGATATTTATGAACCAAGTTGAAGATTGTATCACGACCAGGAACAGATCCCATTTATTGATTGAATATTTTTATTACCAACTTATAATTAACACAGAACCATTTTTACTCAACCACCAAATATCTCTGAAGTCATGGTCCACTCTTTGAATATCCGATTCACCAAATTTATAGATAAGAACCAAGTTGATATTTCCATGATCACGACTCGGAGAAACGAAAATTGAATGCGTTCAAACTTATATGTTGACTCTCTGATCCATTAATTCTTTATAACAAATGATTTAAAACCAGTGCCTGTAGTATTTAGTTTTCATTATCATAATCACCACTAGATACATAGGGATCCTCCAAATCCCATCCATGGCTTCTTCTTATTTTTCTTTGTCTGTTATTCAATTTCTTGCACTTTTCTTCTTAATTTCGCAATTACCTTCCTCTTCTTCTCGTGGTATAGTATTTCAACTTGAAAGAGATTCATCAACCCTCCAATATATGATCAAAATCAACCAAGGAACACCATTAAATGCAGTAAAACTAGTTGTCGATCTCGGTGGAAAATTACCCTGGCTACTTTGCCAAAAAGGCGCTTACAATTCAACATCGATTCGACCAGTCAAATGCACGTCAGAGCTATGCTCTTTAGCTAACAAACCAGTCGATAATACATGTGTTTATAAAAATGGGTGTCGCATTTACACAGGTAATCCAGTAACAAATTCAGTCGGCAGAGGTGAGCTAGTGTCGGATCTGGTGACTGTTTTATCTAACGAAGATAGCAACGTCACCTTGGGAACACCGGTTGCTTCGGTTCATCGGTGTGTTTTTGGTTGTGCAACTAGTGTTAATATCTCAGGTGGACTTGCAAAAGGTGCTAATGGAGTAGCTGGTCTTGGGCGTTCATCTGCTCTTTCATTAGGTACACAATTTGCGGCTGGACTTCGAATCCCCCACATTTTTGCTCTGGATTTACACGACAACATTCAGGATGACAAATTAAACCAAACGAGAGGTAAGATTTATTTTGGAGGTGGACATTACATTCATTATTTGTATGGTTATGAAGATTGGGCAGACAGAGTTTTAACTTATACACCATTGATCATTAATCCGAAAAGTAAAGAAGAATATTTCATTGATGTAAAATCAATTAAAGTACACGGAGATACCATACCAATAAACAAAAAGTTGTTGTCCATTAACAAGAAAACTGGAATGGGAGGAACAAAAATCGACATTCAAATTCCTTATACTACTTTGCAGACATCAATCTACAAAGCCTTTATCAAAGCTTACACTAGATGGGTTGAACGCTATAACAGTGCTGATGCCAAAGTGCGTGATTCAACCCCGAACATTACTATGGTTACTCCGGTTGCGCCATTTACCGCCTGTTATAACTCATCCACCATGCCACTTGTGACAGAATTCAATTCAGTGCCACCAGGTGTGGCTTTCATCTTTCACCATAGTGTATGGAACATCTCTTTGTATGATCTGGTAAGAGTTAAAATAGGTGTGGATTGTGTGGGATTTGTTGATGGAGGTTCAAAGCCAAAGACTTCCATCGTCATTGGTGCACGTCAGATTGGTTTCCTAGAGTTTGATATTTCAAGGTCGAGATTGGGGTTCGAGCAACCAAATATTATTGATTACGAAGTATGCAACTGGTGCACGCCTGATGGGCGCCCTATTGAGCCACCAAATATTAAGGATTAAGGGATATGAAATGAACCTGCCTCGTACGATCATCCATTTTGTTAAGTGTATCTTTACCTTTTCTCTCTTTGTCTCACTCTTATTTTATTTGTACTCCGTGCATCTTTTTTTCTTCTTCTGTTCCCATTTTGGAACGTTTTAATATCGTTCCTTTTCCTGAATACAATCTTTGCTTTTTCCATTATTTGTGGATAGGACTTGCCCTCACTAAGACAACCATTTCATGCATATCTTATGCATTACACTTGAACTACCTTTTACATCCTTCATACGGTTTCTATGGTCAACAATTCTGCTCTTTTTTTTTTTCAACTCTTTCCAATTCTACTCTTCCTTGTTGGGTTTTCTAACTCTAGTCAAGTTGCAGCAAAGAGATAAGACCACCAGACCAGCTCTAAATTAGTATGCATCAACCAAGAATAGATCCATACTTTACTCAAGCAATAAATAGGGGCATTACTGGATAATCTTAACCCACATGAATTTTTTTTAGTTTAAACTAAACAAAAACAGAAAGTCATATCAAGAAACAATCGAGCGTGTTGAGAAATAAACCAAGATACTATGAAGACAACAGAAGGGATAAACTATGAGAATTGATACAGTCAGAGTGGATCAACATGTGTTGTTGATCCAATATGGAGAAAGCAGTGTGGATCAACAAAGAGAGTTGATGCAGTATGGGCGAGTCAACTGGTGTAGTTGACATGAAGTGGTTGGATCAACAACTCTTGTTGATCCATGGTACGGTTTATGGAAGTTTGTTTGGGTCACAAGTATTTTAAGTTTTAAGAGTTTGTTTACGTAAGAATTGTCTAGAAGTTTCTTGTTAGAGTTTTAATAAGTTAGGAAAGTGTTTATTACTTGAGAGTCAGGTTTGTAAACATATAAATAGGCTGCTAAGCCGTGAGTTTTAATTACATCAATTAAGAGAAGCTTGTTGAAGCTTGATTTAAGTTTTAGTCCTGTATTTTTTTCATTAAGTCTTTGATATCATATTTTCTACAGAGCGCACAGAGATCCAAAATCATCCATGTGCGTAGAATTTGTTCTCCTGAAATTGTATCATTAGAAAATTAGCCAAATTGGTTATTTTTACTTAGTATGGTAGAGTCGGTGTACACTAATAGCAAAAATAGATTCTCCCTGTCCAACTTCACGTTCACGTTCTCTGTCTTTAAATGCTACCTCAAGTTGGAAGCGACTTTAATTGATAGTATGCAGGCTGTTCAGATGGTTGCTAATTAAGAAGTTTTGTTTGCATTAACCAAGAACAGAGATCTATTAATTACTCCAGCTAATAATTAGAACTTATCGTCTTCATTAACAAAATGATATTAATACGAGACAAGACGTAATAAAAGTTGAGTGAGTGACCTCATTGTGAGTAGTAGCTTGTTTACATCATCCACGAACTTCTATAAATAAAACCAAAGATCAGTTAGTTTTCATTATCATAACCACATAATTCATAATCTTCTTCCAAATCTCATGGCTTCTTCTTATTTTTATTCGTCTATTATTCAATTTCTTGTTCTTCTCTTCTTTGTTTCTCAACTACCTTCTACTTCTTCTCACGCTGCTGGTATAGTCTTTGATCTAGGCAGGGACTCATCAACCCTCCAATACTGGATCAAAATCAACCAAGGAGCTCCTCTAGCCAGCATAAAACTAGTTCTCGATCTCGGTGGAAATTTTCCTTGGCTTCAATGTCATAAAGGAAGTTCATCGTCGTTCCGGCCGATCAAATGCACGGCAAGCCCATGCGGGTCGGTGAGCAACAATACATGTATTCCTAGAAAACCGTGCAGCATTTACCTAAGTAACCCAGTTACTCAGTCTGTGGGCAATGGTCAGCTCGCGATAGATCTAGTGACAGTTAAATCTAACCCTGACAGCCAAGGGGTTCCGGTTGTTTCACCTCACCGGTATGCATTCGGATGTGCAACTACTAGTAATTTCTTAAGTGGACTTTTTAAAGGTGCTGAAGGAGTGGCTGGTCTTGGGCGTTCATCTTATCTTTCTCTAGTTACACAGTTTGCAACTAATTATCGATTGCCTCGCATATTTGCTCTAGAATTATCAGGAGGGTTTAGCAATAATGTTTACTTTGGGGGTGGTCCTTATATTCATCCTGACTTTTCTTCAGAGAGTAACACAGATAGAGTTTTAGAATACACCCCACTTTTGATTAACCCAAAATCTAGCGATGATTACTTTGTCGATCTAAAGTCGATCCAGATACACGGTAAAACTGTACCGATAGACAAAAAGTTGCTGTCCATCAACAAGGTAACTGGAATCGGAGGAATAAAAATCGACATTCAAACTCCATATACTACTTTGGAAACATCAATCTACAAGGCCGTTATTAAGGTTTACAACGAATGGGCTAAAAGTGAGAATATTACTATAGTTGCTGCGGTTGCGCCTTTTACCTCCTGTTATAAGTCGTCCACTCTGCCTTCTTGGCTAGAGAGTGGATTTCCTATATCACCACCGAGTCTCGCTTTCGTCTTTCCAAAGAATCAATGGAATGTTGCTTGGTGGGATCTGTTTAAAGTGAATGATGCTGTCCACTGTGTGGCCTTTGTTGATGGAGGTTTAAAGCCTTTGACTTCCATTGTTATTGGTGCTGCTCAGATAGGTTTCTTAGAGTTTGATATTTCAAGATCAAGATTAGGATTCATGCAACCAAATTATATGTCCGGGTTCTAGATTTCGCTTATCTTTCAAGCCACCCAGTACTGGTGTTTGATGTGCGTGTCTGTTTATCTTCCTTTGGATGTACGTACTGTTTTAATTTGAGTACTGTATCTTCTTTTATAAACTAAATGTATGTGTGCAACATTTTGAATTTCTTTGCCATGATGGAGAAGTCAAAATGCTTATCAAGGTTCATTTCTTGAACCCTGAACTCCACGGATTCAGATCACTGTTTTGCTCTCTTTTTTTATGGTCAAAATGATGTGCTTGCAGTATTCTTAATTAGAGAAGAAACTTAACTAGCAATTTTCTATCTAATAATAAGAAGAATTATGATAATATAGAAATAGATGCAATCGAACCCGGTGTTTAGGGATAACAATATACTTGACAGTTGACATAAAGACTTAATAATTGCTCGGCATTTGAGTTGGTATTTGATTGGTAACCCGGCCAAACTGAGATATGTTAGGTTGTTTATAATGTCAATGAGAGTGCATTTGCACCAGGAAAACGCTAGTTTTCTGTGTCCAGGATATTTGTTGAATTTTCGGGAGGAAAACAGCAGGGAGAAATAGATCCTGGCATTTTTAGGGGCAACCTAAAGGAATTAGGGTCGGTTAATAAAACAAAATAGGATTACCCAAACCTAAAATGAAGCCACCCCTTGTCTCCCGTTTTTCATAATGTGAATTCTTCCGTTAACAATCGGTAGTTTAGATTACAATCGGGAGATAAATTTCCAATAGGAAGAAATTTGTTATATAAAGGAAATTATTTTAGTTTTGTAGTTTTAATAAGGTTTTAGAGTATAAGAAAAAGAAAATGCGGTAGAAACACCATATGTTCTTAAATCAACAACAAATGTGGATGGGTATGAATAAGAAGGTGAAAAACATCATGAAGAATATCATGTTGAAGATTCAATACTGATTAGAGTAGACGGTTGAATGCATTCGGCACCATTAACGTCTCATAGTCGGTAGACAACATGGCACTTTATCTACCGACTATACCATTTTGTTCAAATAGTTAAGCACAATCGGTAGTTTTATGGTGTTCATTATCTACCAATTGTACAATCGGTAGTTTCGTGATGTGGTAATTGCCCCATATTCAAAATCTTCAAAAACTAGTAGAATTTTGCGTTTCTCTATTTTCACAATCGGTAATTTCGTGAGAATAATTATCTGCTGATTGTGATTGTAACCCCAAATTCAAAATTTTCAAAAATTAGTGGAATTTTGCATTTCTCTATTTTCATAGTCGATAATTTCGTAATGTTTATTATTTACCAATTGTACAGTTGGTAGTTTCTTGATGTTCATTACTATTAATACCGTGAACAGTAATACAAATCAAATTTTAGAAAAATAATTCAAGATGTAGCTGAGATGTGAATCAAAAAAATACAAACAATGTGCATTACTATTCTCACCAGTGGTTGGATTAAGCAGCGGTTCCTGGGTCATTAATTACACACACAGGCAAACTTTTGTTAGTGCAAAATCCCCAAATATATGGCTCTTGAAACTAAACAGATGCCAACGATTGACAGGTGGGAGGAGAAATTCATGATAGACAGAGAAAGTCTAACTACATTTGAATCTAAAAAGAGGGGCGATAAATCCATTATGAAATTCCCCTCTCTATAATCGACTTATCACATCGTGGTTAGATTTTCTGTGAGTTCTTCTGCCTCTATTATTCCACCGTCTCTCTAATACGTGATGATTCTATTCAGCACATTCAGTACCAGCAATTATCGATTTCATGATTAGGTGTGGAAAAAAATGAGATAAGTGTAAACGAAGGAACAATAGTAAAATATGAACAAACACCTAAAAACCTGTATGTGAATGACAACAACTAAAGCAAAATCCAGAGAACATACAATTTCCATAGCATCAACTCGTGTTCCAATTATCTTTAGCCGTACTTCACTATCCCTTTGAATTTTAACCTGCAAGCCATCCCAACATCAACTGAAGAGAACTCTTACAAACTATATCATATTTCTATGAAATAATTCCAGAAAGTTTGACTTACTGATCCATCTGAAGTTGTATAATTTGGAATATCTCTAAACTGGAGTTTTATATCATCTGGTATCAGCCACAAACAAACAAAATAGTGAATTCCATTATACAGCTAAGCATTCGGCGAAGACACTTTCCTAATACTACTTTTAAGATGCAACAACTTTCTAAACAAAATACTTAGTTTGAGACAAATATTTGAACATGACCAGCTTCGGCAAAAACCCCATCTGCAAGTACTCAAACCATTACCGAAACATCTTCAACGCAAGAATGGAACAACGAATAATGAATTTTATTAAGAAAGAAGAAACCTTATTAACCATGGTAACCATAGCTTCAAGTATCTCTTCTTTAAAAAGTCTGCAAACTACACACTGATACTTGACAGGAAACGTCACAAACCCTGTACCTGCCTTCCACATCTTTCATGAGCTTTGCCACCAACTTGTCACGTAGATTTGGGCCGAAATGGCGAGGTTGCAGTTGCATATTCCTTTCCAGCACTATGTGTAAAAACATCTTTGATTCCTTCTGTTGTACAAATCTACCTCAGAAATTACCTCTGCATAAAAATTTAACCAGATGTCAGCCTAATAATAGAAGTAGAGAAATCACAAAGTGCTCCTTCATTCATTCTCCAAGTACACCTTGTACTGTAGTTACTCGCGTTTAATAAGCCTAAAATCTCAGTTTTGAAAAATGAGGTGCCCGTGCTACTCGGGCGTAACATGAGGTGAAACTTTCTCTGCATGTTACCGGAAACTAAACTAAACCTGGAAATTCATGTCCGATGTATTATCACTTGGAGGCTGGAGCATACAGAAAAAACAAAGAGAAACAGGAAATCAAATAGATAGAAAACCTCAGATTAGGGCTAAAAATTTAATAAAATCTAGGATTATTCTAGGATTATGAAGAGGGTGAGGGAGAAACCGATCACCAACAAAAAAAAAAAAAAAAGATAACCTTGGTTAGAGTTCTTACCTAATTTTCGAATCAAACAGAACCCTAGATGAGAAAGAAGATAACCTTGCCATTAATCAATCAAAAAAAAAAAAAATCATAATCGTTTTGCTGCATCAATCAGATTATAACAAACCATAAAAAGCATCACATCCTTCTGATTCAACTTTGAACCCTGTAAAAAAATCAACAAACCAAAAATCATTACCATATCGGATTCTGCAGAGAAGGGAACGAAATAAAGGAGTTAGAGGGTTATGAGAAAAAAATGAAGGTGGTGGAGAAGAGAGTAGTGGGCGGTGGGAAACAATATTAGGGTTATGAGGGTTATGAGAAAAAAGAACAAAAAATCTCTCGCATGATTTTCTTTCCGGGAAGATTGTTTTCTAATTAAAAACTTCCTTTTTTTTGTAGAAAAAACCCTTGTTTTTCTCTCCTTTGAGGAAAAGTGGAATGGAGCAATTCTAAGAGTGGGTGTCAGTCACCGTTGAATGAGGAGGGAGGTACTCTCACCGGGCGACGTGGGGCCTTATATTACTTAGGATTTTAAAGGAGTTAGATGTCACATTTACCAAAGGACTTGACCCTCTTATTGAAGATGGAATTTTGGTGATAAAAGTCTTAAATTTTAAGTGGCATGCTTTTTTATCACCTCCACTCCTAGCGTTGGAGATGCTCTTATTATAATCAAAACTAACTAGATTTTGTGCCCGTGCTACGCAACGGACGTGCCCGAAAACCAACCTCATTCTGATGCAGGTTTAGTGTGTTTAATTTGGTGGACGGGTGCATGTTTAGGATTTCTAGTTAAGTGTAGCTCGGCTTCGGCTCGCCCTATTCCATCCCAATGCATTTTTGGCTCGGCTTCACCTCGCCCCGTCCTGATGCATGCCAAGTTAATTGGGTCTGCCATTCATATCAATCCTATCACACATCTAAATATTTACCTTCACGCAATCATTTATATACAACCTTAAATCCCTTAAGACAACACCAAACTCTTCATCTCAGCTAACACAACTCCTTGTTGTTTCAACTGCAACACCAATATCATCACAGCAGCAACATTAACAGCTAATATCCCTGCCAAGTCTCAATTTTACCCCTGAAACATCTTCTCATCTGCCTCAATCATTTTGGCTTCATATCACCACCTGAAGATCTGTTTCCTGTCTGGAGCAACTCATATCACAACAACATACTCAAACCTCAATAGTTTCCTGCTTAAAGCATTTCGCCAGCGTACTAATTTTACAGATCGAATGCGAATGAATGAAACAAAGACATATTAAGAACATGGTATAGCTAATGGAAGTACAAACGAAAATCTTATAACTAAGAAATCAAATATAACTTAAACGTACGAATGACATAAGACCTTAACCTGAACATCAAACACAAAAACGAAGATGAAGAATTAATCAATTTTTGTAAATAATAGTATTTAACTATTTATTGGTTGCGATCGAGATCTTTTAGTGCGGAGATATTAACATATATCACAGTACGTCAGTACCTGGTGACCATCAACTAATTGAGTCAGCATAACAATTAAGGGGCAGTATACTGGATTACCAGAAGTCCTCACATGTATGTTGTAGTGGACCTTTTATGGCTATGATCGATGCGTGGATTTCTTTCACAGGAATTAACATACATTGTTGAGAGGCGCTCCTTATTTTCAAGAAGGTGTTGTGGATGTGGTGGAGACGGCTGTATACAGGCGGAAAGAAGAGCTTTGAACTGTTGGTATTGATATGGAGTCGTATGCAAGTAGCCTAGTGGTG
This sequence comes from Papaver bracteatum, assembly GCA_023529315.1. Lineage (NCBI taxonomy): Eukaryota > Viridiplantae > Streptophyta > Magnoliopsida > Ranunculales > Papaveraceae > Papaver > Papaver bracteatum. Next base: position 143,628 of record JAJJWX010001484.1, on the reverse strand, counting down.
GATGGAAGGTTTTAAAGAGCTCTTGGAGGTGAAAACAGTCGTCCAGTGGGTATTGGATATCTCCTTGTAGCTTTCAGAGTCTTTCTTTTTTAGCCTCAAATCCCTGGAGAGGCCCAACTTTCCTTATTCCCTGTAAACTATAATTCACATCTTAATCTCAGCCATACGCGCCATCATTCCCTTTGATCCACCGACAATAACATACTTTCCATAATTTGTTTTCTCGGCAATCCAAAACTCGAAACCAAATCAAACTCTCTTTCTTCCATGGATTCAAAAATATGACTCATTATACCCATGGCTAGCCGGAACTGGCAACTGAACTTGATCCTGTGTTAACTGGTGGATCAGGCATTTCTTCAAATGTGTTGTACGCATTTTTCTGTTGTTAGAAGGACATGTCTCCTATCGCTCCTTCCCTGCACAATTCCAAGATTAAAAAAAAAACCACTGTTCATAAACCTTTTGGAACTTCACTAATACTCCAAACCATAACATATTTATACCTCGACAAAACTTGCATTAATATAATCACTCCCTGGCGTAATAGAATCCTCGAATGACTTTAGAACAACCATGTTTTTGTCAACTGAAAATCAATGATGTGTAAAGAACTAATTGAGGTTAGAAATTACCATCCCTGCTGAGTTATGTTCTACACAATAAGGGAGCATAAAACCACAATAAGTGTGGATGAGTTTCTTCTTCGCCAATAAAAAATACATACTCGCTCACAGATTCTTTACGGTTCCTTTCAGCATATTCGATCACAACCATTTTTAATAAAGAAGAAAACTAAACGGAGAAGCTAAATAAACCCTGTAATGTATGCGAATAAGAATGTCAGTTAGGTTTAGTTTTTCACGGGTGTATTGTACACTTAACTAGCGTTAGTAACGTCCAGTTAAGTTTTCGGTGTAAACGTAACAAATTTATTGGCTATAAATCCTCATATAAGTGTTGTATACCCACGTTTTCGCTAACGGTGTTACAAACAGCCAGTTAAATACAGGGTGTAAACATAATGTAATCCAAGTTTTAATGTCCCGACCAATAGAGTCCCTCCAAGTGTCCTCTCCTGAATTAATAATGCCCAAAACTTTTATCTAATTTAATTTGAGGGGATGTCACACTCACCGTGCAATGTGGGGCTCATATTACTTAGTGTTTTAAAGGAGCGGAGATTAAATAAACAAAATAAAAAATTGAAAATTCTCATAAATATGCATAAAAAGTTTATACAATAATTAAATTAAATGATAACCTATTTAATAGGTGCACCTAGCAAGTGATGGAACCTGGGGTGGCTGGGGTGCTCGAGCCACCCCAAAATCTTTAAAAGGAAGCCAAAACTGATTTATTTTGACGCAAAATTTAACATTTAGCCCGTAATGGTTTTTTAGTCCACCTTGACTTCCTTGTGTGCTTCCGTGGCTGATTTAGCTCCCTCGTATCTGTGCTATATAGTTTAGTCTAGTCGCTAACACGCCTTGACCCAAATACATTCCCGAATTAAGCGACACTAAGCTCTCTATGTAGGTATCTACAAAAGACAAGCCTTCAATTGAGAGATCACCAGAATACACAACTCTGCCTTTTTTTTTTTTTTTTTTTTTTTTTGATAAGAAGAGAAGATGTATTGAAGTAAGAAGAATGTACAAGAGTTCTACTTCGAAGTAGAAAAAAAAAACAAACGTTACACTAGAATCAACCAAATATGGTATCCCAATTATTGTGAGCTGTACTGGCCGAGTTGAGGTGAACTCTTTTACCAGCAACACTTGCCCAAGAAAGAATTGAACTTTTCACCTCCAAACCCAAATCATCTTCCGTCTTGAATTGATAGTTTTGCTCAAAAATTCGCTTGTTTCTTTCCATCCATATAGTGTTAACCACCGCGGCTGGAATGAGGCTCCAAATAAAGTTTCCTGAGTTTGTAAAAAGAGTGTGTTGCCAACTGGTTGCTAATAACTTCATGCTACCCGGGAAAACCCCAGACCAACAAGTATTAGGCAAAACCGAAGACCAAATCCTATATGCAATTTTGCAGTGGAGGAAAATGTGATCTTGTGATTCCATGTCATCACCACAAAGAACACAAGAGTTGTAAATATCAACACCTTTAATCTGCATGTTATCAATGGTATTTAACTTGTCGTGAATTACACACCACATTAGGAAACAGATCTTTGGGGGTACTGACTTATTCCAGACAAATGCATGAGGAAAACTGCTGACGCCATCGTTTTCTACCAACTTCGCATAGATTGATTTGACACTGAAGGTTCCGGAGCTATGCAGTGACCATCTTATGGTGTCCGGGAGGCTGTCCAACACCAGTGTAGTGTTTCCAATCCTGAGTATAAATTGAGCAAACACGTTTGCTTCCTGTTCCGTGAAATTTCTTTTGAAATTTAATTGCCAGTTCCCTTCCGCAGTGATCACATCTGCTAGCCTTGTGTTTTTATTACAAGCTAACTTGTATATCGTTGGAAATGCAGAATCAAGTGAGGTATTCTCATTCCAAACATCATTCCAAAACGAAATATTCCTACCCGAGTGAATCACAAGAGTTGAGTTGCTACCTACCAAATGAGCCGTAGAAGCAATTGTCTTCCAACACGACACTCCATGAGAAGATTTCTTCTCTTCCGGAACCCAACACGAGAAGGCCTCACCATGTTTATCTGCAATAATTTTATACCACAGCCTATTCTTCTCTTGACCAAACCTCCAGCACCATTTTGCGAGCATAGACTGATTCATTATCTTCAGATTACAAACCCCCAGCCCTCCTCGTTCTTTTTCCGCACGAACTATTCCCCAATTTATTAGGTGAGAGACCTTTGACCCAGCTCCGTGTTCCCAGAGAAAATTTCTCATTTTCTTCTCCAGAATTTTGATGGCTGAGGCGGGGGCTTTAAAAAGAGAGAAATAATAGATTGGCAGAGAACTAAGGATACATTTAAGGAGAGATAGCTTACCTCCCTTAGACAGAGATATTTGTCTCCATAACGAAAGTCTTTCCTCAAACTTCTCAATGATGGGATCCCATATATGCTTACAGTTTACTTTAGCACCGAGAGGCATTCCAAGGTACATGAAGGGGAGGTTGTCCGTGGCACAACCAAGCTCTGACGCCCACTCGGGTAACTCTGGCACAGTCCCAATAGCTATGAGTCTTGTCTTAGAGGTGTTAACCTTTAGACCAGCGATGTACTCAAAGCACTTGAGAGATGAGAATAGATTGAGAAGTTCCTCTTTACTGTGGTCGATGAAGAATATCGTATCATCAGCGTAGTGCAAGTGATTTACCGTGATGCTCGAGGGAGTAACAGAAAAACCGCTGAAGAGACTTTGTTGGGATGATTTGTCCAAGTATCTGGAGAAGCCCTCCATGGCTATATTAAAAAGAAGAGGTGAGACTGGACAACCCTGTCGAACGCCCCTTGAACTAGTGAAAAATCCGAAGGATGAGCCATTTATTAAGACTGAGAAGGATGAGGTAGAATAACAGAACCTTAGCCACTTGCGTAACTTGGCTCCAAAACCCATTTGTTGAAGAAAGAACTCCAAGTACCTCCAATTAATCATGTCGAATGCCTTTTCAAGGTTAATTTTGCAAATAATACCAGCCTTACCAGATCTCAACCTTGAGTCTACCAACTCGTTGGCAATCAGAGTGCCATCTATAATTTGTCGCCCTTCAATATATGCACATTGCACCGGAGAGATCAGCTTGTCCATTACCAGCTTCAGTCTAGTAGCTAACACTTTGGCAATAATCTTGTACACGCTTGTCAGTAGACAAATGGGTCTACAATCTTTAATTGTCTCAGTATAATCTTTTTTCGGGACCAAGGTGATGAAAGTGGAGTTGTTCTTGCCGTAGATTTGACCTGTGGAACAAAACTCATACACAGTTTGCATAATGTCAGATTTCAAGAAATTCCAACATTTGCTGAAAAAGATGATTGGAAAACTATCCGGGCCCGGCGCTTTGTCACTACCAAGATCCTGAATAGCATGCATTACTTCTTCCTCCGTGAAATTAGCTTCTAAGATTTCACTCTCTTGGGTGTTTATCTTATCGAAAGAAGTATTTTCAAGTTCTGGTCTAATTATCTCTTCTTCTGTGAATAAAGTCTTGTAGTAGTCGACAATATGTTCTTGGAGAGTGTTTTTATCGTCCACTAACTCTCCGTTTATGTACAATTGCTTGATTCTATTATGTTTCCTTCTTGCAGATGCTTTACTCATGAAAAAAGAAGTATTTCTTTCCCCTTCTTGCAGCCACTGTGTTTTTGACTTAATCTTCCAAGATATTTCTTCCATTTGTGTATTTTTTTCAAACTCACACTTTAGGGACAGCAGATTATTGACCTCCTCCTCAGATAAGATGTTGTCCTCCGCCATGCTATCCAGAGAATGTATTTCTTCCAAGATATCATGAAGTCTGTTGTTTGTGTGCTTGAAAACCTCCATGTTCCATGTCTTTATATTTTCCTTTAGAGCTTGTAACTTCAGCCAAAGAGAAGTACTAGGTGAACCTGCAAAATCAAAAGAAAGCCACCAATCTTCCAATAGTTGTAAGAAACCATTCTCCAAGAACCACATTACTTCAAACCTAAAAGGACTAGGGCCCCAACTGGGATCAGAAATGTCGAGAAGGATAGGAATGTGGTCTGATGTAGGCCTGGCTTTGGAAAGTTGGTTTATGAATGGGTAATGAGTTTCAAAAGAAGGAGAGATGAGGAATCTGTCTAGTCTACATAGTACCGGATTTGATTGTCCATTGGACCAAGTATACCTAGCTCCCTTAAGCGGTAGGTCAATGAGATCATGTTGTTCGATGAACTTGTTAAACTGGGTCATACTTCTTGTAATTTTGGAGCAATTCTTCTTTTCATCACATTTTTTGATTGTGTTGAAGTCGCCCCCTATGCACCAAGGAAGATCCCAAAGTCTACAAGCATTATCCAATTCCACCCAAAATTCTTTCCTCTCCACGGGATTATTTGGGCCATAGACATTAGTTAACAACCACTTAAAGTTATCTGCCTTGTTGGTGCATGAAACAGATAATGTGTATTCTCCTACCAGCGAATCATCTATCTCCACAAAGTCTTTATCCCATATAATTAACATCCCTCCTGAACTGCCCACAGCTTGTTGAGAAGTCCATCCCACATTTTTGAAACCACATATTTGTTTGATATCCTGTTGGCTGCAGTGACACATTTTTGTTTCCTGTAACATGATGATTGGGGCTTTACTCATTTGAATCATCTTGTGGACCACGGTTCTTCTCATGGAGGATTTGAGCCGTTTATGCTCAGCATCATATACAACTAGTGATGTCTTATCTTTGAGAAATAGAAAACCGTTCCTGAAGTCCATTGTTGTCATCGTCGTAGAACACTTGACAGATCTTTCCATTGATTGAACAGACACGGAGAACATTTTAGTCCAAGATTATTTCACTCCGTATTCCTTCATTACCCATATCGAAACATCACCATTGTGGTTCCTCATTAGATCGAGGTCACCACCTTGTACAATAGCAAGATACCCATGAAAAGTGCCCAAGAATATATCAGTAGATTCTTGAAATTTTACCAAACGAAGATCATTAAAATTAAACCATCGCAAGAAGCATGAGTAGAATAGTAGTCCTCTAGATAGAATGGTGAATCTATGATCTCAACAACAGACTGCTCGTCATTATTATGTGCGGATGCTACCGGAAACGAATGGCACCAATTAACCGAGTACATGGGTACCTGGGATGCACGGACGCACCGATTTTGGTGCAGTGTCCGCGCCCGACTCACGTCGGACGCAGGACGCGCGTTTGACGCTGACACGACGCGTGTCCGACGCACCAAATACGCGTCCCGCGCGCGTCCTTTTTGGACGCACCGATGACTTGGGTTTGAAGCATTTTTTTTCCATTTTCATTTAAACTTCTTCCTTTATTTTTACTATTATTAACTAAATGAAGAAAGACAAACATTTAGATCAATCATGTAACTCTTTATTAGGATTTTGTAATTGGAAATACATCACATATACCCTTGGTTGGGCATGTGTTGTTCTAAGAATGCAATTTGATTGTGCCATGTGTTTAATAGTGATTGATTGCCCGACCTTCGGCGTGTATAAACAAACGATCTTTCATTTTCTTTTGAAATTTATACACATATAGTATTATTTTCTAATTTTTAAAATGGAAATACTTGACTTTGCTGTATAAATACATAATTATATATATAAATAATATATAAATAAAATATGTATATACGCGTCCGCGTCCTAGTTTTTTGAGAATTTTGTAGTGTCCGCGTCGTGTCCGCGTCTACGCGTCCGCGTCCGTGCAACCCAGATGGGTACCATGGAGCTTGTTGTTAAAAGTGACCTAAACTTATTGTTTGCAATAGAATTATTAAGATGCAATCTAATAAACTTTGGATCTTTAAATAAATTATTGCGCCAGTTTTTGCTTACACACCTGAATCTTAAGATCGATTTCACCGGTAAAATGGAAAGAATATGAACAATGATTTCTTCTGGAAGACTTGACATGATGAGATACAACTCTTCCCTTATCAATTCCTGTTTAGGAGGTTGATCATTATCCGGCATCATATTTTGGGAGGTAATTGAGCTTTTCTTTGTGGCTTTTGCCGTCACTTATATGTTTAGGGTTTTGTTGTTGCAAAGTAAGGAATAGGGAACCAGGGTCGGTTAGATTTTTTTAAGGGGGTAATTTGCACCGACATCGCTTCACGCCTTAGTTCTTTGTGAGACACAAGCTTAGGAAATAGGTACAAGGGAGCTTGCTGCTTACTCCATCTATTGCAGACTTGGATCCCAAGTAGATGCCTGACATATTTTCAACCAGAATGGTATGCCTGACTATTGCATACCATTCCATCATAGTCTCCATATTCCTTCATGACCCATATCGAAATTATCACCATTGTTGTTCCTTGCCGATTAAAGTTCACCACCTTGAACAATATAAAGACGCCACCCAAAAATGCCCAAGAAAATATCAGTGGACACTTAACCCATATGATCGAGGATGGTCCTCTAGTTCTGGAGTAAGCGGGAACTTCTTCATCTTCAGTATCGAAAGAAATTATAGCTATGGAGACGGCTTAGATATTTCTCGTCCATCTCTAAGGATAAGGCATGAAGATCCTATCCAGTGTAGAGCTCCACAATACATCACAGGTTTAATAGCCTTACCACCTAAAAGAAAGTTATAAAGGAGGGCATACGATATTCGTTTCCCATTCCACGAACTTGATCTTAACGAATATACTTTAGTTTCACAACCATGGCAAACCCAATCATAGCCATAGGACATTTCTGCTTTTACAATCTTGCAATCGTCAAGAACAGGACTATAACCAAACCCATATCGGGTGGACGCGTTATGTGTATTGCGCACGCGTAACCCGACTAATCAAGTATCGTATCAAATTCATTGCTTAATTACATTTGCAAATTCGCTTTTCTACTACTAGTTCTGGTATTTCCTTAATTAGCTCCCTAATATCTTTGGTAGAAGAGGTTCCATAGCAACCACAGTCGCGACTAAATTTGGGGACTATACCCAAATTTAGTCCCAAAGTGAGCCATAGTGGAAGCAACTAAAACTATATATAGTCTGGAAAACTAGGGTTTGAGACTAAATGTGGTCGTCAACTCAGACCAAATCACCATATAGTGGGACGTAGGTATTGAGAGTGTATGAAGCCAGGCGAGAGTATAGTGAGCGCTTCATACTGGGCGTTAGTATAATTAACGTATGAGCTCGGGGCGGAGATAATATTAACGTATAAATCAGGCGCATTTATAAAGACCGCCGAACCAAACGCATGTAATACATACGCCCCAAACCAGGCGGTCATTATAAGTGCGCTTGACATGAAAAGTATGATCCCACTTTCCCATACAAGATTAATACATCCGCTTGCTTTTGTATGTTAATTTGATGAACGTCTCACACTAGGCGTTCATTATAGCCACGCACCGCACCGTACGTCCATAATACGTACGTCCCACACCGCGCGAGCATTACAACCACGCCTAAGTTTGAGGCGTTTGTTATACTTGCGCTCAATATCAGACGTTCAATATACATCCGTCGGACTAAATTTTAGTCTGCTACCACTGCGGTTCACCTCCAAAAAAGCCAAAAAAATTAGCATTCGGTCTTGAATTTGATCTTTAGTCCCGCTCATGACTGTGGTTGCTCATAGCAAGGATAACACCCTTAATTTCCCATGGATTATGCAATAAAATTAAATTATTATTATAAGAACTATCAGTACAATAATAATACCCCTCTTCTAGTGCTCATGACAATGGCAAAGAACGACACCAATTAACCGAGTACATGGGGATGCAGGTTCTTGTTTACAGTAAAATAAACTTATTATTTGCAATAACATGATTATGATGCAGTTTAACAAACATAGGGGAAAAAGAATATTATCGATAAAATAAACAAGGTGAGAGACGCGTAGGAGAAGCAAACTAGGAGCCTAGAAAGAAAGTAGTAAGTTTGTACCAGGAGAAGCTGCACCGGAAAGCAGAAGAACCAAAGGTCCAAAGGAAAAATCCTACAAACTAAAGCTTTTTTAGCTGGAACAAAGAATAAAAATTATTCATTAGTTGCACCTAGCTCCCTCAGCCTCCAAATCCGGGCTATATACCCTGGTCTGGAAGTTAACTCGTACAATCCCGAATTAAGTGACACTAATATCTCTACGTATGTATCTACGTAAGACGAAAAGCCCTCTAGCAAGAAATCACCCTCTACCTATTTTATGTTATGGATCATATATAACCAGTGAATTGTTATCTTTGAGAAGTAAGATACCATTCCTGAAGTCCATTTTTGTCATCATCGTAGAATACTTGACAGATCTTTCCATTGATTGAATAGTTTGGCGAAGATTGTAGTTTTGGACACAAAAAAGGCGGATGGGACAGCTACGGAGGAAGATAGGATTGAAAGAGTTAACGAAAAGAAAGAATATCTAAAGTGGGCTAAACTTGAGAATATTAGGCTGGGGAACAAGTGTAAACAACAGTGGATAGAGGAGGGAGACAAAAATACAGCTTTATTCCACAGAAATGCTAATTCTAGAAATAAAGCAAGTTTCAAATCGTTCATTTGAATAAATTGAAACCCTTCTAATTGGATAATCGTGATACTTCCCAAAAATCGAAATTCTTGATCAATGGAGGAACAATATCACCATTTTTATTCAATAAGATACCAAAGTGGATGATTGACTCATTTCATACTAGAAATAATTGCAGGAAAGACCTTACTGAAGATCAATGACTGATTACAAATTATATAGAAGACTTTTATGAAGATCTTTACAGGGAGGATCATGCAGTCAGACCTTTTTTAGACGTGTTTATAGGTGAAAAACGTTTTTGCTAATTTTGGTAATTGCGGGTTTGAATGTGAGAAACAGTTTAAACCCTAAACAATATACTGCAAGGGAGTACTTTTAGATTCGAGAGATCAATCTGTACAAGTCCGGCCTAAACCAAGAAATGGCCGCTCCAGACTTACTTCGGTTACAAAGAGGAGGAGAATGGGTTGGTTTTGGGGAGGGAAGCAAGGAGAGTGGTGAGACTAGAATAATTGATTCTGGAAGAGAAGTTGGGTTTCTACGACTTGTTATCAGAAAAGTGAGAGAGCTCACGAGGGGAGCTAGCAAGTAAGTATTTCTGAGTGTTGTCTTGTCCGAATGAACTTGTTGTCCAAAGGGAAATAGGTAAGACCTATTTATACAAGTCGAGGTAGAAACGTAACCTGGTTTCATTAAGGAGTGGGGAAGTAAATGGGAGGAGGTGGTAACCGTATGCATGGACTTGATGTTCCATAAAGTGGTTAACGCATGAAACTGGTTTTCATGAAACTGTTAACGTTATGGAATTGATGTTCCATAAGGTTGTTAATTCACGGCTTTATGTCCCATGAACGTTTCCTACATAACTCCCGTATTTACTAGGCGCCTCACCCTTATGACACTTCCTTATGAGGGGCGTAGTGTACGCCTCACGTTGTATACCACCAAACCAATACCCAAAGAGGATCCCCCAGTTTGTGTTGATGTCTCGAATGTTTTTGGAAAACATGTGACACGTTGTTGTGGCTTGGCAAGTCGAGCTCAGGGAACTTGCTAGCCTGCTGACCTTCGACGAACGAGATGTTGCATCTTGAGAGAAGGGGGAACCGTTGATCGTTGCACGCCTTCGTTTTGGTAGCCGCATAGTGAGGTCCAACAGGGTGGAACGCTAGGGTGTGTTTAGACTTGGAATGAGGGAACAAGGGTTCGCCATGGGCATATGGCATGGATAGGGACAAGGCTAGGGAGCTTGTCTTGGCATGACGTGACTAGCATAGCTAAGGCCAAGGCAAAGTGTGTTTGGCATGGCGCGGCAAGCTTAGATAGGTTTGGTTTGTCTTGGCATATGGTTCCAAGGGTTTTCCATGGTCGTATGGCAAGGTTAGGTCTAAGGAAAAGTGTGTTTGGCCTAGCGCGGCTAGCTTGTCTATATTTGGTTTGGCTTGGCGTGTGGGGCCAAGGGGTAGCCATGGGCGTATAGTGTGACTAGCTTGGGCTAGGTGCATGACCAAGCTAGGTTATTGGGCCAAAGATCGTGAGGGGACCTTAGACGGCCAGGATTTGCTCCTGGGAATGAAGGGAAACCGTTGATTGTTGCACGCCTTTGTTTTAGAAACCCTAATTAGCGCCCTTTACTAGAATCATTGTAGAATTCTAGTATGGACTCGGATTTTGAAGGTTCACCCCTCAAATCAACCGGAAAAGAATTTCCTATCTCCTTATGAGTGGATAATTAGGTTTTGAACTTGTTCGGGACGAGAAAACAGCCCGAAAGCAAAACTCATGAAGAATTCAAGGGGGATGGCGGCATGGTCGGGTTAACATGGCATGCCTTTGGCGCAATTATGACATTGTTACCGACATTATGATATAAACAAATCCAAAAAATGTATAAGAATGAATCGGGAAATAAAAAATAAATTCGATAATTGATGTGTTTCTTTGTGCTTTTTTTTTGTGATTTCGGTTTGGATTTCAACTAGCCTCATAGGTCATGAAGTAATTTTGAAAAGTCATACAAATCACGAAGTAGCTTTAGCTTACACTGGTAAACTCAGGTTAGCATGATACATCATCGAAATCGATAAATATGAAGCTCAATGTCGATTCTAACTTCAAATGTGGTATAACGGCATACAAACTATGAACCAAGAAGCTCCAGGAGGGTTCAAACTTTAAACTTAACATGATACATCATCTAAATCAATAAATATGAAACTTAGTGTCGATTCAAATTTCAAATATGGTATTACGACATAAAAACTATGAACCAAGAAGCTATGGGAGGGTTCTGACTTTAAACGTTTCATGATATATATATCATTGAAATCGGTAAATATGAAGCTCATAGTCGATTGGAACTTCAAATATGGTATAACGGCATAGAAACTATGAACCAAGAAGCTTTGGGAGGGTCTGACTTCAAACGTATCATGATATATCATTGAAATCGATAAATGGTCAAAATGATCTTGTTATTATATGTTTATATATATATACCAATAAGTATATATAGTCAAAAAATTTCTTATCAAAAATATTTAGGGTTTAAAATACTCATTCCATTACCACTAGATAGATTATCGTGTATTAAACATGATTACACAATTTGCAGCGACTTTGATAGGAAAATATCATTATGAGCTATGGTGAGCGTTAGTCACCTAACCGTCACTACAAATTACAAGCGATTGTGAGGGTTAGTCACCTACCGTCATTATATGAGCTACTGTGTCAGTTCAGACACAAACTGTCATTATATAATGAATATATGTGACAGTTCACAAGTGTCACCGTAGATTAGGTCTATTGTAACGGTTTATAATAATCACCGTCATAGTAAGCGGTTTTCGTGACATTTTAGTCTAACCGCCATGATTTGTAGCAACAATTTATGACGGTCGCCTTAGGAACCGTCATCTATACTTAACCAGCAATATATTATGACGCTTTTTCCTAAAACCGTCATGGTATAAAATTCTGAACCGTCACCAAATCCAATATTTGGCCTAGTGTAGGTGCGGATATCTTGGCTAGGTGCATGACCAAGCTAGGTTTTGGGACAAAGGCCATGAGGAGACCTTATACGGCCAGGATTTGCTCCTGGGATTAAAGGCCAATCGTTGATTATTGAACGCCTACACTTTGGTATCCGCAAGGGGAAGTCCAGCATGGTGGCGCGACATGAGGGGCCATAGAGAGATATATTTGGCATGGCGCGGCTAGCTTGGCTAGGTGCGTGACCAATCTAGGGTTTTTGGCCAAAGGACATGAGGGGACCTTGGACGGACAGGGTTTTCTCCTGAGATTGAAGGGAAACCGTTGATTGTTGCACGTCTTCAATTTGGTGGACGCATGGGGAAGGCCAGCATGGTGGAGCGGCATGAGGGCCCATGGAGAGACGTGTTTGGCATGGCACCGTCGGCGTGGCTAGAATGGTTTGCCAATGGCACAGAGGTGTGGCTAGCATGGTTGGCATGCTTTGGCGCGGTTGGTGTGGCTGGCATGATTTTCCATTGGCACAGAGGTGCGGCTAGCATGGTTGGCATGGTTTGGCGCGGTTGGTGTGTCTATCATGATTTTCTATTGGCACAGAGGTGCGGCTAGAATGGTTGGCATGCTTTGGCATGGTTGGTGTGGATGGCATGATTTTCCATTGGCACAGAGGTGCGGCTAGCATGGTTGGCCTACTTTGGCGTGGTTGGTGTGGATGGAATGATTTTCCATCGACACAGAGGTACGGATAGCATGGTTGGCATTCTTTGGCGCGGTTGGTGTAGCTGACATGATTTTCCATTGGCACAGAGGTGCAGATAGCATGGTTGGCATGCTTTGGCGCGGTTGGTGTGGCTGGAATGATTTGTCATCGGCATAGAGGAGTGGATAGCATGGTTGGCATGCTTTGGCGCGATTGGTGTGGCTGGCATGATTTTCCATTGGAACACGTGGGAATTAGGGTTTGGCTCGTCGTAACCCTAAATTGAAAAATATACCTGGGTAATTATTTTAGAGACACATTAAAGGTTTCAGTAAATGTGCCTAGTAAATGCTTGTTGCTTTAAATGTTGTGACATTGTTGTCTGTTAGGGTTTAGTGTTTTATGATTTTAACCCTAAGCTAAAAACCACCATCAACATTAAGTCCCTTACTTAGCTCGGAACAGGTGCCTTGTTGCGAGGTAAGCATATGATGGTGACAGACAAGGACATAATCGAGGTGTAATTGCAAAGATGGTCAGGAGAATCCGACTAACCTTTTTGAGTGGTAAAGAGAGTTCTTGGCTTCCCGTGTTGCCGTCCCTGCATAATATGTACTGGGAATGCATACCATGGAGTTGTGAGGAGAAAGTTACCGGATTGTTTTGGTCATACATCTCCAAGGAAAAAGGGGGGCGCGGTCTTGGGAGGCGACGCAAGTGGAAAGCTTGGCACGAGGGGGCAAGGGGTGGCGTAGTCCCAGCCGCAGCAATGGCATACATGAGCAACTAAGCGTGGAGGGGCCGTGATGATGGATCAAGGTATTGGATAGGTAAACGCGCATGGACGACAAGGTCGTGACAGTGGAGCAGGCGGCTTGTCCTGATGCGGGCATGGCAGGGCGCGGTTCGGTGGGGTGAGGCATGCACATATGACCAGTAGCGGTGAGGATGAGACATGGCACGGACTGCTTGGTGATTTATCTACAAGGGTTTGGTTGCCTCTTTCCTTATTTGACTCGACCAGGAGATTCTTTTCTCTTCAAAACAAAACATTACGCCCATAAAAGAGGGAAAGCGTTACTCTTTATGTTTTGGTTATGTTGCCGATTTTGCTTCCGAAGCTTGGCATTGGTGGTGGGAAAGGAACACACGACCTAGTGGACCTAGAGCACATTCTTCCACGCCTTCTCACCAACCATAATTATTTCTCACAGCCCTGCATGAGGTTTAATTAGGATCGGATATTATGCCTTAACTCACGGCCAGTATAAACACTTTCCTTTTTGAGGTTGCATCACCTTGATGTACAAAAAAGATGATCTTGAACTCTGCATTCACGTAACTTGGATGGAACTTGACCATTTTCCTTGTTCTTTGTAGTGTATGATGGGACCATATGGGGATATCCATGTCTTTGATTCTTCATAGAAGGACTTCAGGGTGGGCGGAAACCGCTCTTCTTCTCATGAGGAAGGTTTCCGCTCTTCTTCTCATGAGGAGGAATTATCTAGAATCGAATCTCTGTTCCATGAAGCTGGTGAAATCGTCAAGGACCTCCCTTCCATCTATCTACATGAAGTGCAGGCGCGTGTTCGGAATTTCTTGGGTTCGGTGAGAATGGAGGAGGGGCAAGAAAACGAGGAAGAACCTTGGCGTGTTGAGAAGTTACAGTGCGGCAAAACCCTTCCTTGGTCCAGTTATAGGGCGGATCGAACTGTTTCTAGGTCGAAACAGCGGAAAATCGAGCATGTGAAGCTTTTGGAGTAAGGCGCCATGGTTCTCTATTTAGATACGGATGAATCAAAAAATCTTCTTCGGAGTGTCAATGAGAAAACCCTCGAGGGAGCATCCGACGGAAATGAAGTAGCCTTTGAAGTGGATGCCAAAGGTGTCGTTGGTGACATTGGAGGGGTCATCGTGGCATATGCTGGACCGGTCGTCGGAGCGGGCACTGATGCTGTTGTGGTTGCTTCGGTATGAGATTTTGAGGTTGATGCTGCTGATACCGTTGAATTGAATCTTTGTTGTCCGTGGGATTGCTGGGGGAAGTGCTTGAAGATATCCTTGACCAAGGGGGCTTCTGCTCCACCCTTCGAGGGCTAGTTCCTCCATTTTTTTTAATTCTTGTTAGCTTCTTAGTTTCCCTGATGTTTTTTTTTTTCCGTAAACTCATCTTTACCTTCTTCTTCGTCGGTCAACATTTTGCTTTATATATATTTTTTTTGGAGGTATTTCTGGTTGTGGTATGATGGCTTTGCGATGGTTTTCTGGGTTAATTTGATGTATTTCTCTGATATCGGGAGAACTTATTTGGAAAGAGATGTATTTATTCTTGTTTTTCTTTACGTTAAGGAAACTCCCGGGGAGAATACAAACGGTGTATTCATCTTGGGGGAATAAAACTACTAAGATGAATTGTTAAAGGAAATACTAAAGCGAGAGTGACTGGTAAGTACAACATTTTAGGGATTAGAGGCCTTGAGCAATCGCGAGTGAATTATCACGCCTTCAGGTGTGTCTGCGTTGATGAGCTTGCAATATACTCCTAAAAGGATGTCCACCACCAGATACAGCTCATCTTCTCTTCCATTGGGTGAATCAATCTGAACAGCAATTTTTACCGTCATCTTCCCAACTTGAAACGAGTTTACCTTAACCACTACATCTTCGATTGAAAACGGGTTCAGACGTCGTGCAACCGTTTGAGTCTTGGATTCATTGGTTTCAATAGAAGTTTCCAAGCTTTTTGCAAAGTGTTCAAATGGCCCGGCATCTTATTCACATTTCTTGACGGCGTCCGTGACAGTAATCGTGCCGAGTCCCCATGACGGAATAAGGGAAGGAATGACTGGTCGTCCAGAAGGTTGCTCAATCAGACTTACTGGCGATTGAAATCCATGAACTATCGCCAGCAGGTCCTCTCCAGATGTCTGGTTTCCTTTGATAGTTCGTCGATGCGATGACTAGTGGGATGATTTGTTGGAGATTTCTTCGAGTGTGGACGTCTGTAGAGGTTGCACATCTAATTTCGCTTTGTTGATGAGTACCCATAAGTGTCCCAATATCATGTCGTGGACAAGTTCTTTGACAATGTGGAATTTTCTATGCGTTATAGCGTCTCCCACCTTGATATTGAGGTTGATGTAGCCATGCGCGTTCAAAGCTTCTCCTCTCGGGTTATTAATCACGGACGGGGAATGGGTAGCGTTTTGTTTCGTAAATCATGCTGCTTTCAGTGTCTTGAAAGTGACGATGTTGAGGTCAGAGGCCGCGTCGATGAGCGTGTTTTCAAATTCGATACCTCTTAAAAGGGACGTGGTCAGCAGTCCCCAGTTCTCCCCTTTGGTTCCGCCTATTTGGAAAGCCTGGGCACCTGGTGTGGCTTCCGGGGAGAGAAAAAATCGTTTTCCGGATACAACGCGATTGAGAGATGCGAAAATATCTTGGCGCTGCACCTTGGAAATATAGAAAATTTCGCATGCATACTGCATCATGGATTGTACAGTCTCATGCATGGAGTCCCAAGAGGACCCGCAGTTTCTTATTGGGAGTGGGTCTCGATGTAGTCCCTCGTCTCCTAGTTGGAGCTCTCCCGCTTCTATCTTTTCTTTGAAAATATGCTTTAGTCTGTTGCAATCACTGGTCGGGTGGTGAACGAACCTGTGGTAATGGCAGTACTTGGGGTTTTCCATCTCAGCCGCAGTTGGTGGACGTCTGGGAGGCGGAAGTCTGACAACATCGTCTTGAACCCAGGCCTCTAGAGGTCAATCACCTCCTCGATGGGAAACGAGAAATTGAAGGTATTTCCTTCGGTTTCATGATGATGCATGGGAGTTTTAGTGACGGTCTTCCGTGGAAGGGTTTCCTATAGCGCCGGAGCTTCATGTTTTGGCTGGTGGCCCGTAGCTGGAGCCTTCCTTTTCCTCTTTCGATCACTATGTTCACGGAAGATAATCCGACATTAAATTTCTTGCTGATGAGGCGTCTATTCCCGCGAGTTTCGCGCTTGTCTACGGTTCGAGTTAGCCTAGTTCTCTTTAGTAATGTCGGTGATGTCATTGCGGATCATCTAGCGTCTTCATGGAGTTCAGAGAATGTTTGGAAGCATAAGTTATCTAGCAAGGAATGGTAAATAGGAACCATACCATTGATGCACGCGTTCACCAGCTTTTTCTCGGTTACGTTTGGGTCGTGACAGTCGAGTGCTTGAACCCTGAAACTTTTGAAGAAATTATTCGGAGTTCGTTATCCGACTGGTACATTCTTCTAAGGTCTGACATAGTAACTTGTTAAGAAACGAAGAAGTATTTCCTGTAAAACGCGGTGACAATGCAACTCTAGTTGGGAATACTATTCGGCGGGATGCTGTTGTACCATGTATACGCCCTTCCAGTAAGTGATTTTGATAATTCCCTTAGACGAAGAACGTGATTATATTCATGTTCACCTAGGGATTCCAGGAAACGGGAGACATTCTCATGTGCATTCCCGGTACCATCGTACAGGGTAAATTGAGGAGAGGGGTATCCCATTGGAAGAGGGATTCTCTGCATTTCGGATGGGTAATGGGTTTGGTATTTATGCAGGTCAATTTCAACGTTCTTGACTCGGTTGCGGAGAAGTTGCTCCAGATCTTCTCGTGTGACGAAGTTGGATGGATGATTTCTTTCCGATGGGATTCTAGTGTGAATATCCTCGTCTGCGGAGGTGTGTTCTGCCGAGGTGCTAGCATCGGGCTTGTTGGAGATGTTTCTAAATGTCTCTGGAGGACGCGACTCACGTGGTAGTCACTCTGTACGAGTTTCCTTCTGTGTTGAAACCATATCCGTCTGGGCTCTTGCGAGCATTTCCTGTCGTTCCATCAAATCAGCAATGGTGACATAAGGATGG
The DNA here is from genome assembly GCA_023529315.1 of Papaver bracteatum. Taxonomy (NCBI): domain Eukaryota; kingdom Viridiplantae; phylum Streptophyta; class Magnoliopsida; order Ranunculales; family Papaveraceae; genus Papaver; species Papaver bracteatum. Next base: position 125,874 of record JAJJWX010001484.1, on the reverse strand, counting down.
TTTCCCTTGGTCCCTCCGGTCTCTCATCCCTTTGGTGGGGTAGTTGGAACCTTAGTTGTGGTTGGAGGTGTCATTCTAGATGAGACATTAGGGGCAGCGACGGCAGATCTTTCCCTGGTGACTGGTGGCGTAACGCCCGAAGAGGTGTTTTCGTTGTCGTGATTATAAGGTTGTGCAAAGACATTAGAGGCGGCGGTGGCTATGGCCATGGTGATTGGAGGTGTCACGCTTGAGAGAGTGCATTCGGAGTTACTGCAGTCAGTCGGTGATGTAACGACGTTATTCGGAGAGACGTTAACATCAGGGTCTTGCTCCGTGATGGTATTCTAGACAGCCTCTCCATACCTGAGTTCCACCATATTTGGATTGACGTTCACGAAACGAAACCAGGAGTTGGAATTGATATTGTAACTGATAGATCAATCCTCCCGCTGTGGTCGCCAATTTTTTATAGGTGAAAATAGTTTCTGCTGATTTTGGTAATTGCGGGTGTGAAGGTGAGAAATTGTTTAAACCCTAAATAATGTACTACAAGGGAGTACTTTTAGATTCGAGAGATCAATCTGTACAAGTCCGGCCTAAACCAAGAAATGTCCGTTCCAGACTTGCTTCGGTCACAAAGAAGAGATGAATGGGTTGGTTTTGGGGAGGGAAGCAAAGCGAGTGGTGAGACCAGAATAATTGATTCTGGAAGAGCAGTTGGGTTTCTACGACTTGTTATCAGAAAAGTGAGAGATCTCACGAGGGGAGCTAGCAAGTAAGTATTTTTGAGTGTTGTCTTATCCGAATGAACTTGTTGTCCAAAAGGAAATAGGCAAGACCTATTTATACAAGTCGAGGTAGAAACGTACCCTGGTCTCATTAAGGAGAGGGGAAGTAAATGGGAGGAGGTGGTAACCGTATGCATGGACTTGATGTTCCATAAAGTGGTTAACGCATGAAACTGGTTTTCATGAAAATGTTAACGTTATGGAATTGATGTTCCATAAGGTTGTTAATTCACGGCTTTATGTCCCATGAACGTTTCCCACATAACTCCCGTATTTACTAGGTGCCTCACCCTTATGACACTTCCTTATGAGGGGCGTAGTGTACGCCGCATGTTGTAGACCACCAAACCAATACCCAAAGAGAATCCCTCAGTTTGTGTTGATGTCTCGAATGTTTTAGGAAAATATATAACACGTTGTTATGGCTTGGCAAGTCCATCTCGGGGAACTTGCTAGCCTGGTGACCTTCGACGGTCGAGATGTTGCATCTTGAGAGGAGGGGCAACCGTTGATCGTTGCACGCCTTCGTTTTGGTAGCCGCGTAGTGAGGTCCAACAGGGTGGCACGTCTAGGGTGTGTTTAGACTTGGCATGAGGGGCCAAGGGTTCGCAATGGGCGTATGGCATGGATAGGGACAAGGAGAGGGCTCTTGGCTTGGCACGACGTGACTAACATGGCTAGGTCCAAGGCAAAGTGTGTTTGGCATGGCGCGACTAACTTGGATAGGTTTGGTTTGGCTTGGCATGTGGGGCCAAGGGTTTTCCATAGTCGTATGGCAAGGTTAGGGCCAAGGAAAGGGTGATTGACTAGTCGTGACATGACAAGCATGGCTAGGGACAAGGAAAAGTGTGTTTGTCCTGGCGCGGCTAGCTTGGCTAGGTTTTGTTTGCCTTGGTGTGTGGGGCCAAGGGGTATCCATGGGCGTATAGTGTGACTATCTTGGGCTAGGTGCGTGACCAAGCTAGGGTTTTGTGCCAAATATCGTGAAGGGACCTTAGATAGCCAGGATTTTCTCCTCGGATTGAAGGACAACCGTTGATTGTTGCACGCCTTTGTTTTAGAAGCCCTAATTAGCGCTTTTACTAGAATCGTTGTAGAATTCTAGTACGAACTCGGATTTTGACGGTCCTCCCCTCAAATCAACCGGAAACGAATTTCCTATCTCCAAACGCGGGTATATTTAGATTTTGAACTTGTTTAGGAGCAGAAAACAACCCGAAAGAAAAATTCAGGAAGAATTCAGGGGGGATGGCGGCATGACCGGGTTAACATGGCATGCCTTTGGCGCAATTAGGTTGGCATGGCGCGGATAGCTTGGCTAGGTGCGTGACCAATCTAGGTTTTGGTTCAAAGGCCATGAGGAGACCTTAGACGGCCCGGATTTGCTCATGGGATTGAAGGGAAACCGTTGATTGTTGCACGCCTTCACTTTGGTAGTCGCAAGGGGAAGGCCAGCATGGTGGCGCGGCTTGAGGGTCCATGGCGAGATATATTTGGCATGGCGCGGCTAGTTTGGCTAGGTGCCTGATCAAGCTAGGGTTTTGGGACAAAGGTCGTGAGGGGACCTAAGACGGACAGGATTTGATCCTGGGATTGAAGGGAAACCATTGATTGTTGCACGCCTTCACTTTGGTAGCCGCATAGGGAAGGCCAACATGGTGGCGCGTCATGAGGGGACATTGCGAGACGTGTTTGGCATGGCGCGGTCGGCGTTGCTGGCATGGTTTTCCATTGGCACAGAGGTGCGGCTAGCATGGTTGGCATGTTTTCGCTCGGTCGACGTGGCTGGCATGGTTTTCCATTGGCACAGAGGTGCGTCTAGCATGGTTGTCATGCTTTGGCGCGGTTGGTGTGGCTGGCATGATTTGCCATTGGCACAGAGGTGCGGATAGCATGGTTGGCATGCTTTGGCACGGTTGGTGTGGCTGGCATGATTTTCCATTGGCACAGAGGTGCGGCTAGCATGGTTGGAATGCTTTGGCGCGGTTGGTGTGCATGGCATGATTTGTCATTGGCACAGAGGTGCGGTTAGCATGGTTGGCATGCTTTGGTGCGGTTGGTGTGGCTTGCATGATTTTCCATTGGAACCGAGGTGCAGCTAGCATGGTTGGCATGCTTTGGCGTGGTTGGTGTAGCTGACATGATTTTCCATTGGCACAGAGGTGCGGCTAGCATGGTTGGCATGCTTTGGCGCGGTTGGTGTGGCTAGCATGATTTTCCATCGGCATAGAGGTGCGGCTAGCATGGTTGGCATGCTTTGGCGCGATTGGTGTGGCTATCATGATTTTCTATTGGCGCACGTGGGAATTAGGGTTTGGCTCGTCATAACCCTAATTTGATAAATATACCCGGGGTAATTATTTTAGAGATACATTAAAGGTTTCAGTAAATGTGCCTAGTAAATGCTTGTTGCTTTAAATATTGTGACATTGTTGTCTTCTAGGGTTTAGTGTTTTACGATTTTAACCCTAAGCTAAAAACCACCATCAACAAGACGATATCTCCTTTCTTCTTTTGAAAAGTCCGAAAGTGATGCTCTAGAGTTCCCAATCACTGATGATGAAGTGCTACGAGATATGAAGGAAATGGACACCAACAGGGCCCCGGGACCTGACAGGTTTCCAATTGAGTTTTACACTCATTTCAGGGAAATCATTAAAGAAGATTTTATGAAAATTATCTCTCATTTTGTGGAGACAAGCTTCCTGGATTGGAGAGCAAACAACACGTTTATTATACTCATTTCAAAGAGGGATACTGTGGAGGATGTACGGGACTTTCGGCCTATTAGTTTGATCAACACTTTGTATAAGATCATCTCCAAGGTTTTGTCCACTCGCCTAAAAAGGTACCTTCCCAAGCTTATTAGTAAATCTCAAAGTGCTTTTGTGGCCGATAGACAAATAGTGGACAGTATTATACTAGCTAACGAATGCATTGATTCTAAGCTTAAGCTTAAGCTTAGAGAGAAACAATCTGGTTGGGTTTTTAAATTGGATGTTGAGAAAGAATATGATCGTGTTAATTGGCACTACTTAGACTTGGTGATGGCGAAAATGGGCTTTGGGAGTCACTGGAGGAAATGGATCTTTTCTTGTATTTCTACCGCTCATTTTTCAGTCCTAGTTAATGGGACCCCGGGTAAGATATTTGCTAGTACTAGGGGTTTGCGACAAGGGGATGCGTTATCTCCCTTTTTGTTTACTTTGGTTATGGAGGGTTTGTGTAAAATGATTAAAAGGTTGGAAGAATACAATCTAATTCAAGGTTTCAAGATGTCGCCTATGAGTTTAGCTGTATCACACCTCCTTTTTTCCGATGACACGCTGGTCTTTTCTTCGGATTGTCCACAACTAATTCAGTTAATTAGAGCCACTTTTATTTGTTTTGACATGGTTTCTGGCCTCATTGTTAATCCAAACAAGATCTAGGCTTTTGGGTTAGGAGCGACAGAGGAAGACGAGGTGGTTACTACTTTTATGGGCTGTAGTCATGAAGATATACCCTTTACATATCTAGGGATGATGGCTGGAGCTCCGTATCAGAGTAAGATTCTATGGGACTCTATTATCGAAAAAAAACAGAAAGAAGACTACAAGGGTTGCAGAGGGCGAATCTATCGTACGGAGGCAGGTTGGTCATTCTACAACATGTGCTAAGCACTCTGTCTATTTACATCATGTCAGTTTTCTCAATCCCATCTTCGGTGGTAAAGAGACTCAATAGGCTAATGAGAAACTTTTTGTGGAAAAGTAGTGCTTTAGAGAAAAAGTTTTGTTTAGTTTCTTGGAAGAAAATCTGTAACAGTAAAGGAGAAGGGGGGTCGGGGATTAGTAAGTTAGGGAGATTCAACGATGCTCTTCTTTGTAAGTGGTTATGGAGGTTCTCAGTAGAGAGAATTGCCAAGTGGAGGGATGAAATAGCTAAAAAGTATGGGGTGGATAAAAATGGGTGGGATGCAGTTGAAACAAGGAGGTCTTATGGTACTAGGGTGTGGAAAGGAGTGTGTAAGAGGTTGGAAAAGTTCAGGGAAGGGTTACATTACAAGGCTGGGAAGGGTGGTCGGATAAGATTTTGGCAGGACCATTGGGTGGGGGACGGAGCCCTAGAATCTCTTTTTCCTAGCCTCTTTGACATCACTCGAAAGCGAAAGCTCATGGTGCATCAGTTCTATCATGTTACTCCGGATGGGATTATAAACTGGGATTTGGATTTTAGAAGAAGGTTGTTAGATAGGGAAATAAGGGAGGCTACATCACTTACCTCCCTTTTGGAGTCTGATACAGTTTCAGGGGAGGAAGACACAAGGATATGGAAGTGGGAAAAAGATGAAAAATTCACTGTTAAATCATGTTATGAACATTTGGAGAATTCAAGTACTGTCTCTTTTCCAAAAAATTCAATATGGAATTCCAAAGTGCCGACAAAGGTTAGTTTCTTTATCTGGTTGGTCCACCATAATTCCATTTTGACAATTGATAATCTCCAACATAAAGGTCTTATTACGGCAAATCACTGTGTTATGTGCAAAGAGAGTATGGAATCTATCGACCACTTATTACTACACTGTAACAAGGCATTAAAAGTTTGGGATCACTTCAAAAACATTTTCGGGACGAGCTGGGTGTTCAAAGAACAAGTGAAAGATGTTTTTCTTGAGACCGGCAGAAAAGATTTTACTATTGCAGGGAATTATATTCGGAACGCAACCCCGTATGCCATTTGTTGGTCTATTTGGAAAGAGCGAAATAATTGCATGTTCAAGGGTACCGAGAGAAGTGATGAAAAGCTAGTTATGGACATCAAGCTTTGATTCTGTATTGAGCAATCCCATCTAAAGCTCTTGAGGGAATTCGGTTCCAATATATGATTTATAAATGGGCGGAGATAGTAGAGAGATAATTTTCTTTTGTTCTCCAAAGACTGGAAGGATCTGATGGTTATAAGGTTCTTTTCCGTTTACAGACTTGTAATAACCTATTTTTTTCATTAATATATACCCTATAGTTTTGCTGATCAAAAAATAAATAAAATAGAAAACATTTTAGTCCAAGATTCTTTCACTCCGTATTCCTTCATTACCCATATCGAAACATCACCATTATTGTTCCTCGTCAAATCAAGGTCACCACTTTGTACAATAGAAAGATACCCTTGAAAAATTCCCAAGAAAATATCTTTGATAGTGCGGGGGTCATAACAGAGTGATTCCTGTAGTTCTGGAGTAAGCTGGACTTCTTTAAAAGTGTCGTTTTCCACATCAAAAGAAACTATAACTACGGAGATGGCAATGGATAATTCACGTCCTTGTTTAAGGCTGATGCACCAAGATCCTATCCAGTGTGGGGCTCCATTATAACTCACAGGCTTAATAGCCTTACCACCTAATAAAAGGTCATAAGGGATGACACCTGGTACTTTTTTCCACGAATTTGATCTTAATGAATACATAATAAGCTAGAAAAAACCAAGGTGATACTCTTAGAGTTAGGACTCCTAGTCTCAACCATAAACGATGCCGACCAGGGATCGGCGGATGTTGCTTTTAGGACTCCGCCGGCACCTTATGAGAAATCAAAGTTTTTGGGTTCCGGGGGGAGTATGGTCGCAAGGCTGAAACTTAAAGGAATTGACGGAAGGGCACCACCAGGAGTGGAGCCTGCGGCTTAATTTGACTCAACACGGGGAAACTTACCATGTCCAGACATAGTAAGGATTGACAGACTGAGAGTTCTTTCTTGATTCTATGGGTGGTGGTGCATGGCCGTTCTTAGTTGGTGGAGCGATTTGTCTGGTTAATTCAATTAACGAACGAGACCTCAGCCTTAACTAGCTATGCGGAGGATTCCCTCCGCGGCCTTCTTAGAGGGACTATGGCCGTTTAGGCCACGGAAGTTTGAGGCAATAACAGGTCTGTGATGCCCTTAGATGTTCTGGGCCGCACGCGCGCTACACTGATGTATTCAACGAGTATATAGCCTTGGCCGACAGGCCCGGGTAATCTTCGAAAATTTCATCGTGATGGGGATAGATCATTGCAGCCCCTGAGGTCAATCCCTGTATAGCCCTTCTGTTAATTCCTTGAAAACGATAGGTCTCCCCCACAACCATTTGAAAAAGGTCGATCCCCCTTACAACCCTTGCAAAACAGGTCGATCCCCCTTAAAACCCTTACAACCCGCCCCCCAAACCACCCCACCCACACCCCTCGAATCGGCCGATCGAACGGGTAATAAAGGCTGAACAATTATGACCAATACAAAACTAAAAACTTCGACTCCCCCGGATGGCGTATTGCGTGCCCGCTTGAGCCCAGAACCGTCGGGTAATAATTTCTCTATGGGTTGGGATCGTTGCTCTCACGCAAGAAACGCGCAACGCCCGGGTAGTGCTAACACCAACGGAAGTGTTACACAACGGTCACCTGACTCTCATCGGTCAGCGGGCTTGCCCGGCCCTGGCGGTGTGGTAAGAGTAGAGCTCAGCACTAGTAAGCGAGCTCGACCATTAGGGGCGCTGCGGCGCGCAAAACCGCCTGCGGGATTACGAGGTCCAGCCGCAGCGAAAAGTGGCCCAAAGGGCACCGGCTGGCAACGTCCAGCATCCTTCAGGAACAAACTTGGAGGGGGGACCAACCAGGGTGAGATGATGGAAGTTAGGATTGGCAGCTGGAACATTGGCTCCCTGAAGGGGAAGTTGAAGGAACTAACTGCGAAGGCTAACGAATACCACCTTAACATCCTCTGCGTTCAAGAAACTAAATATGCCTGCAAGCGCGCGAGGATGATCTCTTTAACTAGAGCCACTGGACGGGAAAACAAATATAAGCTTTGGCTCAACGGTGATTCTAAATCCCGGAACGGGGTGGGTATTTTCGTCGATCAGGCCCTCAGAGACGGAGTGTTCGATATACAGAGGGTCGGTGACCGTCTAATAATGGTCAAAATCCTCCTATCCGACGGAACAATTTTGAGTGTAGTAAGTGCCTACGCACCACAGGAGAGAGCTACCAAGAAGGAGAAAGATTCCTTTTGGGCAGATTTCGAAGGCCTTCTGGGGAGCGTGCCACCGAACGAGAAATTGTTTATAGGAGGTGATCTGAACGGCCATGTGGGTTCAGATCGCAAACCCGGGGAGGAAAGAGCTCATGGAGGGTTGGGTTATGGGGCAAGAAACAATCCTGGCGAAACCATTATGGATTTTGCGGTATCGGCGGATCTTGCAGTCACAAATACGTTTTTCATAAAACGTAAGGACCAGTTGACAACTTACGAATGTGGAGGAAATTCTACTCAAATAGACTATATCCTTTGCAGGATGGAGGACTTGAAGTGGTGCCTTGACTGCAGGACGATACCAGGGGCGGGTGACGACCTCATAAAACAACATAAACTCTTGGTAGCGAAATTCCGCCTACAAGGAACTCCACTCCGGAGCCGCGGCCAAAGAGAAAACCGGATTAAGTGGGGGAACTTAAAGGGTGAAAAGGCCCTGGCCTTCAGGGAACGTGCCCGTATCGAAAGGGTGCTCAAAACTAAGGAGGATGTTGACAAAATGTGGAAAGATACCGCATCCTGCCTTAGGAATCTCGGACGCAAAATCTTGGATGTCTCGCGCGGGAACGGGTGGGGCAACAAAGTTTCGTGGTGGTGGTCAACAGAAGTACAATCGGCTATCGCCACCAAGACCGAGCGCTACAAAGCCTTCTGCATTAGCAAAAGCGAGATAGATTGGCAGAAGTACAAGGAGGCAAAATCCAGGGCAAAATGGGCAGTACGATCAGCAAAAGACAAATCCACCGAGGAGCTATATCGCAGACTAAACACGAGGGAGGGGAGCAAACTTATTTATCATATAGCAAAACGGCGTCAGAATGAGAAACTTGACCTGGACCAGGCCAGGTGCATCAATTCTGAAGACAACCGCCTCTTGATCAGGGATGAGGATATCAGGGATCGGTGGAGAGATTATTTCGATAAACTCTATAATTACGGGAGTGATTTCCCCACGTTGGAGGCAGGCATCCCACCAACCAAAAACAACAACGCCGTCCCAGATATCCATGTAAGTGAAGTGAAACTGGCGCTTAAGCGGTCTCGAAGAGGGAAAGCTCTGGGACCCGATAGCATCCCAGTTGAAGTCTGGAAATGTTTGGGTGACGTAGGTGCCGAATGGCTCACTACACTATTCAACGGCATACTAAAACACAACAAAATGCCGGATGAATGGAGGAAAAGTGTGATTGTCCCAATCTTCAAGAACAAGGGTGACATCAAAACTTGTGCCAACTATCGTGGCATTAAGCTCATGAGCCACACCTTGAAGATCTGGGAACGGGTACTAAATCACCGCTTACGGAGTCTGACCAAGGTCAGCCCCAACCAGTTTGAATTCATGCCGGGGAGATCCACAACTGAAGCGATTTTCCTAACCAGACAACTCCTAGAGACCTACAGGGCACAGAAAAAAGATTTACACTTAATATTCATCGATCTTGAGAAAGCTTATGATAAAATCCCCCGTGAGGTCTTATGGAGAACGTTAGCGGAAAGCAACGTCCCCGAAAAATACATCTCTCTTATTCAAGACATGTATGATGGCGCTACCTCCTCGGTGAAAACCCGGAATGGACTTTCCAGTGAATTCCCAATTCATATTGGACTCCATCAGGGATCATCCCTCAGCCCCTATATCTTTACACTGGCCTTAAACCAGATCACAAAAGATATTCAGGAGGAACTGCCTTGGACCATTCTCTTCGCAGACGACGTGGCCCTAATCGGGGAGAGTAAGTCAGACGTTGATATACGTCTGGAGCTTTGGAGGAACTTTCTGGAAGTAAAGGGCTTCAAGGTAAGTCGGTCGAAAACTGAATACCTGAAGTGCTCCTTTAAGAAACCGGCAGTTGATGAAGGGAACATCTTACTGGCAGGTCAAGCAGTAACCAAAAAAGACTCCTTCCGGTACCTTGGGTCCGTCCTGCAGAGTGATGGAGAAATCGATCTTGATGTCCAGCAGCGCATCCATGCTGGATGGGCTAGATGGCGACAGGGAGCCGGGTTCTTCTGCGACAAGAGAGCCCCTCCCAAACTAAAAGGAAGGCTATACAAGACGGTTGTCAGACCCGCCATGCTCTATGGCGCTGAGTGCTGGGCAACCAAGGCGGACCATTGCAGGAAACTGCACTCTGCGGAGATGCGCATGCTCCGGTGGATGTTGGGTGTCACACGTCACGATCATATTAGAAACGAGGACATCCGCAAGATACTAGGAGTCGCACCAATCTCAGAGTTGGTCCGAAACAGACGCCTTAATTGGTTTGGCCGCCTTACGCAGCATGGATGGTCCCCCGTCCATGAAGCAATCTTCAACATTCGGAAACTCAACCCTAAAAAGGCCGATGGACGAAGAAAGGCATGGAAGGGCTCTGTCCTAGAGGACTTGAGAGAGATACAACTGTCGCCAGACATCGCGTGCGATAAGAAAGCATGGAGAGTCGCAATCCATGTGAAGGAGCTGTGAGGGCTTCCCCTTGTTCCTCGGCTTCGGATGTTAAGTTTCCAAGTGAACCCAGTCCCCTTAGATCTCGGATCCCATCCCTGGTCGGTCCCTACTAGCCGCGGTAGGTGTGAATGGGGAATAACGGCCTATGATGGGTCAGGGACTAACGTGTTCGCAATGTTCGCTGTGCGGGGATCGATGGACTATGCCCATGTCGGAACCCATTAAGTATGCGTGGATACTGGGCTAGCCACAAGAGACTAGTCAGGCGGGAAACACATCGTTCCCCAGACATCTAAAAGGTCTCGGCTCCCATCCTTATCCTCGTCAATATCTTGGACAAAGACTGGAAGTCCACCCAAACGAATAACGACTGCCGATGGTGACCGGGCCACAAAATGGTCATGAGCGACGCACTTATGGTGGATGACCCGACTCGATTGGCCGCCTGCTGGGCTCTGCCCCGGGCCGCTGTCCGGATCGTAACCCATGAGTGGGGGGAGTGTTTTCCGGGGGCGTGTCTGTGGAACCCGTGGGCTAGACTCAACAATTGCAACTGGTCTCATAAAATCGAGAAGTAATTATGCTGGGACTCTCTCGGGAGTCTCTTGGGGCACTGATGTGTCAGGATCGTAACTTAGCTTAAGGGGCCCCTCTTCGATTTCGGTCGGGGAGCGTCGTTAGGAGTCGGGACATCCGCGACGGGATACCGATCTGGAGCACCCACGTTGTAATCATTAGGATCGGAGATAAGCAACCGGTCCGGGGCGATCTAATAGCCTTCCGAGGCTCTCTAGTCCACCGCCGACCAGCCACCCTAAACCCAATGGCATTAAGGGATAGGAAGGGTCAACTTACTTTACTCTTAGAGTTACACTAACACCATCCATATTATTTGGGCTAAATAAAAACCATATCTAGTAAAAATGAAACAAAAACTCCAAATCCGTTAACATGGGTAAATTACATCCATTCGGTTTTCAAGAAATACCCAGCTTACCCTCCCATTCATTTCTTCTTCTCCAAACGAGATCTGTATTCTCTCTTCGTCTTCGCTCACACCACCACCACCAACAGAACCTCCTCCAAATATTCCCGCACCACCATCAGATCGGTATTCTCCTAATTCATTCCAGAAAGGTAATAATCTCAATTTCTTTCAATCAATCGATTTGTATTCAGAATCTCAATTTTTGATTCACCATTTTCAGATTCTTGACCTAATTTTTCATGGTTTTTTCATTCAATTTTCAGTTAAAGCTACTGCGAAATGAATCTTCTTTGTCTTCTGTTCTTGTTCGTATTTTTTCCACAGAGGTTAATTCCTCTATTAAAACCGATAGTAAGTAATCGTTAATTTGATATGAAATTGAATTTGGGTTCATCTAAAATTGTTGAATTGAGATTATAGCGGGTTTTTAAAGATTGATATGATATAAAAAGGTGAAATTTTTATCAGAATTGTAAATTAATTTTTGGTTTCCTAAAGTTTATGGTTAGATCTCGAATCTGGGTTCTTAAACCAAGGACCTAAATCTCATTTTTAGTGCGTTGTTGATGATTGACGTGATTTTAGATGATTTATGGTTGATGAAGAACTCATCAGGCTTCGTCATTTTTGTTTGTTGCGCGTATAGTATTGATTTAGCTACCAGGAGATGCCTTTAATTGTACACTAATATATAAAAAATTCAAGCTACTTTACGTGGGTATGGAATTAGGATTTGCATGTATTGATTGGATTATGGTCCTGTTTAAGTCTTAAGGTTTTTTAGTTCCACTATTGCAATTCCATAAAATTCAGGTGTTTAGCCAATTATGATCTCATATACATAGTTAAAGTCACCGTCTTCTAAAACTTCAGAACTTTACTTAAGGATTTTTTTTTCGTGGTGCTTTCATTTGACGTGTTCAATAAATTGTGAATACCCCAATCTGTTGATTTAGACTAGTTTTGTTAACTTTGATTAAGTCTAACTATAATTTTATAACTTTGATCAGGCCTGTAAGACCTCTGATCTCAATTCAGATGGTTCCTTGGCATCGGATGTTGTTCAATTTATGCCAACCATCCATTCTGGTAGTTTGATGGCCACGGAGGTGCAGAGGCAGAATTATATATGAAAGAAAATGCACTTAGATTCTTTTTTTGAAAATACTAATATACCACTGACTTATGTGAGTGATGATGAAGATAATTTAGTAGAAGAGGTAGTGAATTCGTTCCGGAGAGCATTTCTTTTAGAAGATGATGCTTTGGCTGACGACTGCAATGTGAGCAGTTCGTCAAGAACAACAACTATTACATCCCTGGTCCTTGGAAGGTTCATGTGCTATTTCAGTTATATGTTTCTAGGCTAGTGTTTGGATGATTATGACCTGCAAGTGCATGAAATGAGTGCTTTAGATGTATGTGTATGAAATTGCAGGTGGTATATATGATTGATAGCTGCAACTGCAATGGAATGTGTTAAGCTTGTGTATTGCAGTGAAGTGATAGCTACAGCTGGAGTTATGTTCTGCCTCGTCATAATTGTCCAAGGTAACAACATTTCACCTTTTCACTTCTTCCATTAACTATAAGATACACATGAGGAGCTGGTAATTATCAAATTGTTGGAATTTAGAAGAAGACCGGTAATATGATAGTGGTGTTGAACTAGGGTAATTGTGAACTCTTCATAACAAAATATGGAAGGTTTACTTTATTTTGGTGGTTTTCATGTCTCGCGGAGAGGATGCATGTTCTCTATTGCAGTCATTGCTTCTTATGACATTTATATTGTTATGAAGCAAATGAGTTCACAATAGCGCGTCTTCTCTTCCTATTTCTTACATGATATAGTCTACCTGCATTACTCACAATTTCTTATAAGAGTTCCACCGTAGGAGCACAGAAATACTCATATTAACAACATATTACTCAGGAAAGTGAAAGGGCTGTAACTAGAGTTTTTAAAGGCCTGGAATTGGCTAGGAGATGATCATAAATAGACGGAACTCGGCCTGGTTGCATGGTTTGTAATTTTTCTTGTAGTTGAATTCTGAAGAAACCAATTATGGTTTCATCGTACTTATGATGAAACCAAATATGGTTTCATCCTATTTTAGCTATGGAGATGATGGTATTGGTGGTACTGGTGCCATTGGTATTCTAAAATGGAGGTGGTATGTAGTGATGGTGCCAGTGGTCGCAGCAGTGGCAGATTTCAGCGGCAACATGGGTGATGACGTTCGGCGGTGGTGGTGGGCGACAACGGTGCTGGTAGTCGGTGATGGTGGTGGGCGGTCGTGGTGCAGGTGGCGGTGCGGAAGGTGTTGGCGGTGGCTGGTAGTGGTGGTGCAATGGCGCGGTGTTGTTGGTGCTGGTCGGCAGTGGTGCTGGTGGTTGGTGATGGCGGTGGACGGTTGTGGTGGTAGTGGTGGTGCTGGATGGTGGAGGTGGCTGGTAGTGGTGGTGCAATGACGTATTGCGGTGGACTCTGTTGGTAGTGGCGGCGCGGTGGTGGTAGTAGTTGGTCACGGTGGTTGGCGGTGGTGTTCGTCGCGGTGATTATTGGTGAAATGACAATATGTTGAAAAATGATGAAACCAATTTCGGTTTCATCTATTTTTTGGTGAAACCAATTTTGGTTCCATCATTTGGTTACATCATTTTTTAAGTTTGGTTACATCATTTTTCACGAGAAATTTTGGTTCCATCATTTTTTCAGTTTGGTTTCATCATTTTTTCTCATTTTCAGTTTGGTTGCATCATTTTTTCTCATTTTGTTGAGCATTGATCAATCAAATTAATTGTTTGTGGTGGCGGCGACTGGTTGGTGGTGGTGGTCGGTGATAATGATGGTGTTTCTCGGTGACGGTGGTGGTCGTCGTCAACAATTGTCTGTGGTTGTGGTCGTTGGCTGCGGTGGTAGTTGGCGCAGGTGGTGGCGTGGTGGTGGTTGGCGACTTGGAAGTCGGCGTGTTAGGTTTCATCATTGAAGTTTGTGCTGGTGAAATGACAATGTGGAAAAATGATGAAACCAATTTTGGTGAAACCAATATTGGTTTCATCATTTTTTCTATTTGGTTTCATCATTTTTTTCTCATTTTGTTGAATATTGATCGATGAAATTAATTGTTTGTGATGGTGGCGACTGGTTGGTGGTGGAGGTCAGTGATAATGGTGGTGTTTCTCGGCGAAGGTGGTGGTCTTCGTCGGCGGTGGTGTTTGGTGTTGGTAGGTGGCGAGGGTGGTGCATTGACGGTGGTGGTAGGTTTCATCTTATTGTGTTTCTTTTATGATGACAGCAAATTTTGGTTTCATCTGATTTTTTTCCTAGTTTATTCGGCCTGACTTGAAAGTCGGTGTGTTTGGTTTCATCATTGAAGTTTGTGTTGGTGAAATGACAATATGAGAAAAATGATGAAACCGATTTCGGTTTCATCTAATTTTGGTTTCATCATTTTTTCTGTTTGGTTTCATCATTTTTTTCTCATTTTGTTGAATATTGATCAAAGAAATTAATTGTTTGTGGTGGGGGCGGCGGTGGTGGAGCGACGGTGGTGCACTGGCGGCGGTGCTGGTGCAGTGGCAGTGGCGGTGGTGGTGGCAGTGACGGTGGTGGTGGTGCATTGACGGTGGTGGTGGTGGTGTAGTGACGGTGGTGGCGGTGGCGGTGGCGGTGCAGTGGCGGTGGTGGAAGTGGTGGTGCAGTGGTTGTGGTGGTGCTGGTTGGCGCCAGCGGTTGGCGACAACGGCGGTGCTGTGGTGGTGGTGCGGTGACGGCGGTGGTGGCGGTGGCAGCGGCGGAGTGGCGGTGGCGGCGGAAGAGTGGCGGTGGTGGTGGCGGCGGTGGAGTGGCGGTGGTGGTGCAGTGGCAGTGGTGGTGGTGTAGTGGCGGTGGTGCAGTGGCAGTGGTGGTGGTGGTGGCGGCGTTGGCGGTGGTGCCGTGGCGGCGGCGGCAGTGGTGTGGTGGCGGCGGTGGTGGTGCGGGGGTGGTATGGCGGTGGTGGTGGGTGGTGGCGGTGGCGTGTGTGGTACCGATGCTGCAGGGCGGTGGTGGTGGTGCTTGGTGTGTTGTCATTGGTGGTGAGAATATAATAAAAATTAAAGGTGGGGTTGATTTTTATTTTTGTTGGGTGATTTAAACTAAAAGGGTAATATAGACAGTTTATGTTAAATGGGGTTTTTGTGAACAATTTGTTTTGTTGGAGTTTTTGTGCATGGATAGTGACACCTTTGGTGTTGTAACTCGCGGACTATATTGAATATACCTCAACTTCACAACAATTGGTAACCCAGTCATCTGGTTTATAAGACGCTTCAGTTCGTACAATCTTGTAATCGTCGAGAATGGGACTATAACCAATCGCGTATCTGATAGACAGATCAAATACGGGCGTATCATCAAAAACATGAGAAGGTTGACAACTGCTGGTTGGCGAATATATTGGTTCTGGTATTTCCTTTATTTATTTAGTAGAAGGGTTCCATAGGATAACACACGAAAATTCCCAAGGACTAGTCATTAAAATTAAACTATTAAAAGAACCATAATAATGCTCCTCATCCCGTGGGATTGGTGAATCTATCTCAACAACTGAGTGCTGGTTATTCAGTGTGGATGACAACGGCAACAAATGGCACCAATTAACCGAGTATATGGGGACGTTACGTCGTATTAAAAGTGACATAAACCTATTGTTTGCAGTAGATTTTTTGTTGGAGAGTTTGTGGAAGAAACTTGAGAGAGAGAAAAATTATTTGCTCACCAAGTTAGGATTTACTGGTATTTGAATGAGTGATAGTTCATCTCATAATAATAATAATACTTACAGTTTTTATCCATCATGTCCTAAATCTGTTTCATATTATCACTTAAATCTGTTTCATCATATCTTAACTACACGTCGAGAACCCTAGAGCAAAATCATAGGAAATACACACTCTCATGAAGCACAAGCATAGGAAAAACATTATAACTAGTAAATACAAGGGAGCTCGCTCCATTTTAGCTTGCTCCATCTATTGCAAGCTTTGATCCCAAATAGATTCCCGAATTAAGTGACCCTAAGTTCTCAACATAAGTATCCACATAAGACCGTCTTTTTAATGAAACACCTCCGGTGTTCACAACTATAATTTTTTCATGCTTCAGATCATATAAAACCAGTGAATTCTTATGTGAACTCTTATCTTTGAGAAATAGAATCATATCATTCCTGAAGTCGATTACTGTCCTCCTAGAATACTTAACAGATCTTCCCATTGATTGAGTAGAAACCGAGAACATTTTACCCCAAGATTCTTTCACTCCATAATCCTTCATTACCCATATCGAAACATCACCATTGTTGTTCCTTGCCGAATAAAGTTGACCGCCTTGTAAAATTGCAAGACACCCACCAAAAGTTCCCAGGAAAATATCAGTGGATAGTTGACCCCAATGATCGTGGATGGTGCTGTGGTCATAAGACAGCGATTTCTGTAGTTCTCGAGTAAGCGCAACCTCTTTAAAACTGTCAGTTTCGACATCAAAAGAAATTATAACTATAGATTCCGTTATGGATAATTCCCATCCTTCTCTAAGGCTAACGCATGAAGATCCTACCCAGTGTAGAGCTCCATTATAAACGACATGTTTAATAGCCTTATCACCTAATAAAAAATCATAAGCGATGTCATATGGTATTTTTTTCCACGAATTTGATCGTAACGAATATACCTCAACTTCACAACCATAGCAAATCCAATCACTAGCTACATAAATCATATCTGCTCTTACAATCTTTTAATCGTCAAGAATGGGACTATAACAAAACCCATATAGGGTGCGCACGACATAATCAAAATGATCTGCATGTGTTGATTTTGGATCGTGTACTAGTTCGGGTATATTTTTAATTTCCTCTGTGGAGGGGTTCCACAGGGTAACACCCCCACATGGATGACGCAGTAAAATTAATCCATTACAAGAACCATAACTAGAATAAAGCTTTTGTTGCTGTGAATGTATCTCAATAACAGACTCGTTATTACGTTCTGATGACAACGGCAACAAATCGCCCCACTTAATCGAGTACATGGTGTTGGGATTTCACTCCTTATATCCCAATGGTCTCGGTGCCCCCTTATCAAATGGGAGGAGTTGAATAGTGGTTGCCTTGTTATGTTATAACAAGGCAAATAGCCGTCAGGAGAAGAATTAGAATTTCATTTCCTTCAAACCCGTGAGAGAGGAGGAAAGAGAAAGAGAGGAAGAAGAAAATAGAGTGAGTGAGATAGAGAGATTTAAGCCACCATTTTTGGTGAGATTGGTGTCATCTTGAAGAGGAGAAGAAAGGGTTCTTGGCTAAGGATCTTTTGGTTTGTTGTGGTGAAGATTGAGCTATTAATTTCCACATCTCTTCAAAGGGGGAAAAATCTAGGGTTTGTTCAAACCCTAGTAGTAATCTCTAAATCACTTCCTATTGTCAAATTGATAGTGTTTATTATCTATTTGGTGAATGAATTGTTGATCCATCCTTAGGGGTGAGTGTAATTAGGAAAATTGATATCCAAGTGCTATAGGCACCTTGAGGTTGTTGTTATCCCCAAATTTGGGAGAATTGTGTGTAACCCATTATTGTTATAGTGGAAGATTTGCCCGTGGTTTTTTACCCTTCACCTTGGAGGGGTTTTTCCACGTAATTGCCGGTGTTGTGTGATTGCTTCTATATCGTCATAGTTTGTGTATTTCCGCATTGTGTTTCATTGCTTGTGTAGGTTTCGTATTGCGCATAGCGGCTCGGATTTCGTAAGCCTCCCCAACAAGTGGTATCGAGCTTTTGGGTTGAGCTAATCCTTGCAATGGCTAAGCTAGCACTAGTAATAGAATGGTCAATTTGACCGGTGAGAACTTTGTCATATGGAAGGCGAAGATGGAAGACCTGGTTATATTGTAAAGATCTCTATGGTCCAATAGAGAGGAAGGGAGTAAGGCCCGAGGCGACAAGTGCAGAAGATTGGAAGGTTACTAATCGGTGCTGCAGTTGGTTATATTCGCTGGATTGATGATAGCATTTTTCATCATGTGGCTAGTGAGACACTAGCATATCCTTTGTGGACCAAGTTAGAGGAGATATATTATTAGCAGTCTCCTTGTGAAAAAGCTCTTCTATTCAAAAAGCTTGGAAAGCTGTGTTACAAGGAAGGGAGTTCAATGGCGCAACATTTAAATG
Source organism: Papaver bracteatum (assembly GCA_023529315.1). Lineage (NCBI taxonomy): Eukaryota > Viridiplantae > Streptophyta > Magnoliopsida > Ranunculales > Papaveraceae > Papaver > Papaver bracteatum. Next base: position 107,398 of record JAJJWX010001484.1, on the reverse strand, counting down.
AAATGAAGGGTATCATGAATCAGCTTACATCTATGGACCTCAAAATTCCTGAAGAGGTTCAAGCTTATTTGTTGTTAAATACTTTACCAGACAGTTGGGAGCCATTGAGGAATTATCTCAGTTATTCTGCTCCAGACAAGAAGTTGAACATGACTGTTGCAACTAGCAGTTTGTTGAGTGAAGAAGTTAGAAGAAGGTCACTAGACTCATCTCATTCAGAAGCTCTTTTGACAGAAAATCGGGGTAGAAGAAAAGACAGAAGACAAGTTGGCCGTAGCAAGTCAAGGGGTAAATCAAAGTCCAGAAAGGAAGTTGAATGTTGGAACTGTCATACGAGAGGTCATTATTCAAATGAATGAAGGAAGCCAAAGCAAGAACACAAGAAGGGTAAAGGAAATGATAACCAAGACAATGGTGTTGCATCTACTGTGACAAATGATGATATCATTGTATTCTCAGATTGTAATGATGTTTGTGTTAGTTTTGCAGGTTCTGATTCAGAATGGATAGTTGATTCAGGTGCATCTTATCATGCTACTCCTCATGAAGATGTATTTACCTCCTACAAGGCTGGTGACTTTGGGTCAGTCAGAATGGGAAACAGTGGTGTTGCGAAAATTGTAGGAATGGGTGATGTGAAGGTTGAGACCAGTGTTGGTTGTACGTTGGTTCTCAGAAATGTGCGACATGTACCAGATATTCGTTTGAATCTAATGTCACCAGGAGTGTTAGATGATGAAGGGTACAACAATCACTTGGGTGATGGCAAATGGAAGCTAAGCAAGGGCTCCATGGTTATTGCAAGAGGCAAGAAGTGTGGCACATTGTACAAGACACAAGTGAAGGTGTTGAAAGGTGAGTTGAATGCTGTTGACAAAGATTCAATCTCCGAGCTGTGGCATAGAAGACTTGGTCATCTTAGTGAGAAGGGAATTCAAATCCTCACCAAAAGACAAGTTTTTCCAAATGCCAAAGGTATGCAATTGGGTAAGTGTACTCATTGTTTAGTTGGTAAACAAACTAGAGTCTCTTTTCATAAAGCTTTACCCAAGCGCACTTGGTATTATTGATCTTGTTCATTCTGATGTATGTGGACCTTTAAGGGTCAAAACACTTGGTGGTGCTGTTTATTTTGTTACTTTCATAGATGATGCTTCAAGGAAGGTTTGGTCATATGCAATCAAGACCAAAGATAATGTTGTTCCTATGTTCAAGATGTTTCATAGCATGGTGGAAAGAGAAACAGGTAGAACCTTGAAGTGCCTTCGTTCTGACAACGGGGGAGAGTACATTGGGCCACTTGAAGTGTATTGCAAGAGCATGGGTATACGTCATGAAAAATCAGTGCCGAAGACTCCACAACATAATGGTGTTGCAGAGAGGATGAACCGCACTATTCTTGAGAGAATAAGGTGCATGTTATCTCATTCCAAGTTGCATAAGCATTTCTGGGGTGAAGCAATGAATATCATTGTGTATTTGATCAATCGATCTCCTTCAAGACCGCTAGATGGAGAAGTAGCAGAAAAGGTATGGAGAGACAAAGAGCCTACTTATGATCACTTGAAAGTGTTTGGTTGCAGGTCATTTGTTCATATCCCAAAAGATCAAAGATCAAAGCTTACCGACAAAGCAAAGCAGTGTGTGTTCCTAGGCTATGGAACAGAGAAGTTTGGTTACAGATTTTGGGATCCAGTTGAGAAGAAGGTTATCAGAAGTAGGGATGCAAAGATTCCTTGAAGACCAGACAATTGAAGACTTTGAGAAGATTGAGATGCCAAAGCTTCAAGATGATATGACCTTGGATCCAAATCCAGTTGTTCCTACTCTTGAACAACATGATGATGATGTTTATGGTAATGGAAATGAAGATGAAGCTCATGAAGATGTTCCAGTGGGTGATGTTGAGCAAGAAGTGCAGCAACAACAACAACTAGAAGCTGAGTTGAGAAGATCCAGCAGGACCAGATTACCTTCAACAAAGTATCCACCACATGAGTATGTGATGCTCACAGATGCAGGTGAACCAGAGTCTTATGAAGAAGCTCTTAGTGTTCCTGAAAGTCAGAAGTGGTTGAAATCCATGAAAGAAGAGGTTGGCTCTTTAGATGAGAATGACACTTTTGATTTGGTTGACAAGCCCGAGAACCAGAAAATTCTGAAGAACAAGTGGGTGTACAGAATCAAGGCTGAAGATGGTAACTCACAACCAAGGTACAAAGCACGCTTAGTTGTGAAGGGTTATGAGCAGAGAAAGGGTGTTGACTTTGACGAGATTTTCTCACCGGTGGTGAGATGTTCTTCTATTCGGGTTGTCTTGGCAATAGCCGCTAGTTTGGATCTTGAGATAGAACAACTAGATGTCAAGATAGCATTTCTTCACGGTGAGTTGGAGGAAGATGTGTATATGGCACAACCCGAGGGTTTTGAAGTCAAAGGCAAAGAGCACATGGTGTGCAAGCTGAAGAAGAGTCTATATGGTTTGAAGCAAGCTCCAAGAAGATGGTACAAGAAGTTTGAATCGTTCATGAAGGAACATGGGTACAAGAGGACAGCTCTTCAGATCATTGTGTATTCATTCAAAATTTGTCGATGGTGATTTTCTTACTCTTTTGCTATATGTTGATGACATGCTTATTGTTGGCAAAGATAAGAAAAAGATTGACAGGTTGAAGTCAGATCTGAGCAAGTCTTTTGCTATGATAGACGTGGGTGCAGCAAAGCGTATTCTTGGCATGGAGATCACTCGTGATAGGAAGGCGAGGAAGTTGTGGCTATCACAATAAAGCTACATTGAGAAGGTGTTGCAAAGATTTAATATGGACAAGGCTGAGCCGGTAAGTTGTCCACTTGCAAACCATTTTAAGTTATCTCGATCAATGTCCTATGAATGATGTTGAGAAACGAAGATGGAGAAAATTCCTTATGCGTCCGCAGCTGGTAGTTTGATGTATGAAATGGTGTGTACAAGGCCTATATAGCTCATGCAATTGAGTGGTAAGCAGATTTCTATCAAATCTCGCTATGGAGCATTGGGAAGCATGAAATGGATACTACGGTATTTGAGGGGTACTTCTAATATGTGTTTGTGCTATGGAGGTGACAAGCCAGAGTTAGTTGGTTACACAGATTCAGATTTGGCAGGTGCTCAAGACAGTCTCAAGTATACATCGGGTTACTTATTTACCTATGCAGGGGGAGCCGTGTCTTGGCAATCCAAGTTACAAAAATGTGTGGCATTGTCTACTACAGAGGCAGAGTACATTGCAGCTACAGAGAGTTGCAAGGAGATGATATGGATGAAGAGGTTTGTTAGAGAACTCGGTATGAAGCAACAGAGGTTCATCAAGCATCGTGACAGCCAGAGTGTCATCCATCTCAGCAAGAATTCGAGTTTTCACTCGAGGTCCAAGCACATCAATATTAGGTATCAGTGGATACAAGAAGTTCTCAAGGAGAAGGTCTTGTATATTTAGAAGATCCATACAGATGACAACGGTTCTGATATGATGACAAAGTCGCTACCAAAATACAAGCATGTGTATTTCTGCAGCAGGGCAGGTTTGGTGGTGACGGGTACCTCGCCATAAGTCGTGAGGGGGAGATTGTTGGGATTTCACTCCTTATATCCCAATGGTCTCGGTGCCCCCTTATCAAATGGGGGGAGTTGAATAGTGGTTGCCTTGTTATGTTATAACAAGGAAAATAGGCATCAGGAGAAGAATTAGAATTTCATTTCCTTCAAACCCGTGAGAGAGGAGGAAAGATAAAGAGAGGAAGAAGAAAATAGAGTGAGTGAGATAGAGAGATTTAAGCCACCATTTTTGGTGAGATTGGTGTCATCTTGAAGAGGAGAAGAAAGGGTTCTTGGCTAAGGATCTTTTGGTTTGTTGTGGTGAAGATTGAGCTATTAATTTCCACATCTCTTCAAAGGGGGAAAAATCTAGGGTTTGTTCAAACCCTAGTAGTAAGTCTCTAAATCACTTCCTATTGTCAAATTGATAGTGTTTATTATCTATTTGGTGAATGAATTGTTGATCCATCCTTAGGGGTGAGTGTAATTAGGCAAATTGATATCCAAGTGCTATAGGCACCTTGAGGTTGTTGTTATCCCCAAATTTGGGAGAATTGTGTGTAACCCATTATTATTATAGTGGAAGATTTGCCCGTGGTTTTTTACCCTTCACCTTGGAGGGGTTTTTCCACGTAATTGCCGGTGTTGTGATTGCTTCTATATCGTCATAGTTTGTGTATTTCCGCATTGTGTTTCATTGCTCGTGTAGGTTTCGTATTGCGCATAGCGGCTCGGATTTCGTAAGCCTCCCCCAACACATGGGGGAACACCTTCTAGTTAAAATTGAAATAAACTTAGTAATTGCAGTAGCATGATTAAAATGCATGTTAATAAACTTAGGGTCTTTGAATAAATTATAGCACCAGTTTTTGCATACACACCTGAATCTTATAATCGATTTCGCCGGTAACATTGAAAGAATATCGACAATGGTTTCATCCGGAAGACTTGGCATCATGATGAACGACTCTTCCATTATCCCTTTTTGAGGTTCAGTATTCAGCATCTTTGAGGTAATTGAGGTTTATTGGTTGGATTGCCTTTCATATATAGTTTTTTGACGAAAAGGTTTGATTGCCTTTTATATATGGCAAAGTAATTAGATTAGGAAACCAGCGTCACTTCCCTATTCCGTGCCTCTGCCTTTGAAGTATATGCTAGGGGTATTATTCGTGGGCTTTTTCTCTTTTTTTCTGGTATTTTGCAAAATCTCAAAAAAGAAATCCAAAAAAATATTTTATATGATTAATTAACTCAGTCGTGAATCACAAACAGTGCAAACTAACGGAAAAAAATAGGCAAGACCGCATAACTAACAACAGCAACACTAATGAGAATGAGAAATGAAGTAGATAGAAATCAGTGAAGGGATGAAGTGCATCAATCTTCAACGGTTGTAAACCTGTGTTATGATCTCGGCTTTAATTGCCGCAGCATAGGCATTGTGCACCGCCAGATTGAATTATGCACTCTGTATAAGCGGGACCTGAGATGCCAAAACACAAGAAATCACAAGTACAGTTGGGGTACGGGTACCTTGGATCTGTAGTACCCACCTTAGTGCCGAGAATGTACAAATACCCCATACAGTAAGTTTTGTTGGAAATTTTTTATGGTTTTACTTTGGAAAACCTAGAAGTTTCCATTCAAATTTGAACAGACGTGTTTCTTCCCATAAGCCACCATTAATGGCTTTTGGAAGCGTCTGTTGGCGATGAAACGAAATTACCAACAGGCATGATATCACTATAAGTATCGAAGATGTTCTCCCATTCCAACACATCAAAAAGCAATATGTTTTCTTCTTCTCTAAAAGTATCATCAGAACCTTATACAGTGTGATTCTTGGTCGGGTCAAGGAAGTACAATCCTTGAATCCGATTACGGTGTTAGGGCTTCATTGAATCCTAAAGGCATAATTCGAGAGACCTGTTGTACTTGCCAAGTTAATTGGGAAAGGTCTAATTATTGTCAAAAAGAATCGAAAGAGCCTTGAATTCAGGGGTGCACCATTGTTTTGTTTTCTGTTTTTTCATCCTGTAGTTTTGTAACCCAATTTTCCAACAAGTTTGCCCACTAACAACAGTAATGCCTCCTTTATATGGTCAATAGCACAGAAGAAAAAGAAGCAAATTCATGAGTTAGTAATTAACAATCAAAAAAGAAATTCGACAACACGAAGTAAGTGTAAGTCAAGCAAAAAAAAACTACTTAATGGGAAGCAAAGGGAATCAAAAGAGATTGCAGAGGAAGTTTTTGCCATGATGGATTGAGATTAGCAAAATTCTTAACCGGGTTAGCTGTTGGCACCTGTCACACCCTCAAATGCTCCAAGAAATTTTTCGCGAAGGTTATAACCCGGAAATACAATGGTTCGGTGATCTCTTATCACCCAAAGTATTTCCGCCTTATAAGATTGCACCAATGCAATCATCCAACTCTACCAAGACTATGCAACAGAAGACTTACTCATATTTTCTCTACCAAACAATGTAGCCTATACTAGAAAGATGTTTTTTCCATGTTTATGCTTCACAAAATTGGGGGAGTATAATCAAATCAACAGTATACAAATGCCAAACGTATAAGCCAACAAACTCACTTTTATTAGCTTAAGGGGAAGATACAAAAACGTCAAACCAATGGACTTTACAAACTTATTCTCTAAGCCTATGCATCAATCACTCTCTACTGCCTAAATGTTTCCTCAGCATTCGAACTATGGAACAACTAGTTTACAAGGGTTCTCTGGCTATTTATAATGCCAAGAACCAGGGCCAATCAGTATGAAACTCTGTTGCACGCCCCATGAACATCCATCTGTCCATGGGAAGTTCCCCTAACCGCCAGTTCCACTTTTTTAACTGCTAGCTTTAGTGTTGGCTTACACAATGACGCCATACCTGTCTTCAACAGTTAGGATATGCCAAACTCGGTTATAAAGCACTTTATAACCGTCTCTAACTTGTTCACACGCTTCGGCACGTTTGAACTCAGCATGCACTTCTGTCGAATACTGCTATTATGGTTTCTGTTGCGCTATTATAGCTTGCATTGCTCCATTATGACTTGTATTGCGCCATTATCTCACTTGGATGCCAACATCCAAATCTTATGACAACTAAGTCTTGACTTGCTTAGTTCAATCTTCATTTTTCATATGCATCACTTGCATCTCCTTCGTCGAGCAACTATCACAAATGGCGTGTTTGGCCTCACCATTGATGCGCATGCACAGTCCAAGTCTTGGACAAAACTTAGGACCATGCCAAAGTCATTCCATGACTTTGCATCTCATACTTTATTCCTTCCTTGAGCTGGGCTAACTCTGAATAAGGATATGCAACACTGTCGCATAATGTTGTCAATGTCAAGTAACCTTTCTTGTCTCAGCCATCTTGGCGCTACATCGTCGGACATGCAGCTCCATCTGCCAGGTTACCAATTCCGTGAAGCGCCATGATTATGCGTCACAATGCGGACCGGTCATAGCACCAATCTACAAACTACAATGTGATCTCTTTATAGAGCTCTGCATTCGTGGATACTCCAGCTCATTTCATTGACTTTGAAGGCTTCATTTAAGATGTCCCATCAAAACAGGGGATTTAGAATATTTGCGTTTTATGTAGAATCTTGTATTAATTGTTTAGAATTTGCTCAAACGCGCTTTTGCTACGGTGCTTGCAGCCAGTTACCAACGCTGTGGGGAGAAGACACTTAGGGGAGAAACATGCTGATTAAGAAATATACGTGCTAGATATTAACATGATTGCACAAACCAGTCAGGGGCACCAAACAATGAAACTCCAATTGATACTTGTGTTCCATCTTAGGTGCAGATGCCACAAAAATTGAGAATAATGTCTTAGGTAGAGAACAAAAGACGGCGCATGACGAAAATTTTAGGCCTCAGCCAGAGACGGCTCTGGGTAGGTAAGAGAGCTAGCGTACTTGAACATGAGGAACAATATACTTGAACGTGAGAACAAAAAATGTAAACACAAACATCAACATGAACTTTTATTCCAGGGAGATAATGAACCAAATTAATCATTACATAAGAAAAGCTAATCTTTGATACATATGGTGAATATAGAAGTATCACACAGCTAGCTAGAAATTTTTTTATATCAAAATTTTTCAAGTAGTGGCATGCTTCTATTTGTTACTGATCGTTCTGCAGACCGATTACAATGTTTCAGGCAGATCAACAACAAAAACAAACAGCGACAACAACCAACAACAAATAAAGTAGTCAAACCTATATATATTGGGCCACTTCAATTTTCAGTGGCACAGCACGCACACAGGTAAATGTCAGTAGACTCTGTATAGCACCTAGCACAATTAGTTCAAAGACCCAGTGGTTCCCTAAAACCCTAACATTTAGATGCACACGTGCTGCAGTGGGAAATGATCAGGATATTCTCCCTTGCACAACCCAACCACAATTGAAAAGTCTGACATCAAACGGACGATCTCAACATCCTGTTAGAGTATCTCATGTCATGGATGAAGTGCATAGGGAATGTAATCAAAACTTCCTAAAGCAGGTTCTGTTGAATATTCAACACCAACTTAGTCAAGAGTTCACACCTATCTAGACTAACCTAGAAATATCTAGGATGTCTAGAGTCAATATTAGACAATTAACATGTGTAAAATGAGTGTTCTAGGGTTAGACAAATCAAACAAGAATACTAGATTGTCTAGTAGTTGGTTTGGTAAGCCTCCATAGGCATAGTTGTTAGCCTCCAAAGGCATAGTTGTTAGCCTCCATAGGCATAGTTCTCTTCTTCTTTTGTAGCCTATAAATAGGCATGTTGTATTCATTTGTAAGCAAGCAAGGTAGCAAGAATCAATCAATACAAAGTTCAAGTTACAAAGTCCTTGCTTCCACCCTTCACTACTAGAGCTCTAGGAGCTCTATACGAGCAATACCACGATGCTCGTATATCTCCGAAAAATATTATCAAGGTTTCTAAGTTCTTGATAAGAGTATAAATTTTAACTTGGTATCAGAGCTCGTTCGATCCGAAATGGGCGTAAAAGTTTCCGCTACGAATTGATGGGTGTCAAAGCTTTCGACTTAAGAATATATGAAGTTTAAGAAGAAGAAGATGCAAACACCACTAAGAAGATTTCAACCATTCCAACTGTCAAAAAAAAAAAAACCTTCACAGGAGCAAAAACGCCTCCATGTGAAAAAAAAGAAAAGAAGAGAAAAAAAAATCACTTTATGATAAGTGACCAGAAGACAAGTTTGAGGGAAGAAAGCAATAATTTGCCTCCTCAATCAAGCACAAAGTTCTAAAGGCAATTGTGGGAAGAGTGCACCAAGGATTGCCTCCATAATCGTTCAAGAGTTTTAGAAGCCGATATCGAGAAAACGTCAACAACGAATGCCTCCATATATTGAGGGAAGAGAGCATCAAATGATCGCCTACTCATATTGTGGGAAGAGAGCCTCAATGTGACGACCTACTCAATGGGGTCTCCATGAAGAAAAAAAAAGATAAAAGAAAAGAAGAAAGGGTCACTTCCTAATAAGTGATCAGAGAAGGATTTGAGGGTAAGAACAATAAGTGATTGTTTCCTCAAATCGGGAAGAAAAAAAAAGGATATTGAGGGTAAGAGCAACATATTGCTTCCTCAATTGTCGAAGAAAAGCATGGCATGTTTGTCACGAGATACTAAATCATACTCGTGATAAGAAGAAGAACAAAAAAAAAAAAAAAAACAACAACAACGGGCGATACGTGGCGGCAAACATAAAGAGTTTATCATGAGCGAAGCAATCATGAGGAGCTAAGAAGCAAAACGGAGATTGGGTGAATATCAAAAAACAGAGCCATTACAAATTACGGGGGAGTGTTGGAATTACCTAATTTGTAATGTCTAAATGGGTTTGCAGGTGTTTGTTTAAATAGTACAAACCAAAGTGTGACAATTATGTCATATCGTGGCAAATCTTATTTAATTCAGAAATGTGGCAAATCTGGATAAAGTGGCAAATTTGTAACATCAAATAACAAGAAGAAAAATAGTTAGAGCTTGTGGCAGAAGCTTGACGAAATGAAAGATTGTGAGAGAATCTGGATAACCAAAGAAGTGTCACAGTTTTCGAACAAAAGCGTGACTGGAACAAAGATGAATAGAAGAAGAAACAACAAAAATGTTGTGAAGAAACGGAAGCAATCACCAAGTGGTGATGGGATAGAGAACAACAGAAGTGGGTGAAAATCCTATGAGTTGTCTAAAGAGTACAAGAAGTATTTTACTGAAACGAAGAGGACCGCAATGTCCCTAAACTACGATGGAACCCGTATGTTCTAAAACTACGAAGAGGACCGCAATGTCCCTAAACTACGATGGAACCCGTATGTTCTAAAACTACGAAGAGGACCGTAATGTCCCTAAACTACGAAGAGGACCATAATGTCCTTAAACTTCCGAAGAGGACCGAAACGTCCTTAAACTATGAAGAGGACCGAAACATCCTTAAACTATGAAGGGGACCGAAACGTCTAAGATAAAGAGAAGTTGGAAAGTAGGTGTTGAGGGGGAGTGTTGAATATTCAACACCAACTTAGTCAAGAGTTCACACCTATCTAGACTAACCTAGAAATATCTAGGATGTCTAGAGTCAATATTAGACAATTAACATGTGTAAAATGAGTGTTCTAGGGTTAGACAAATCAAACAAGAATACTAGATTGTCTAGTAGTTGGTTTGGTAAGCCTCCATAGGCATAGTTGTTAGCCTCCAAAGGCATAGTTGTTAGCCTCCATAGGCATAGTTCTCTTCTTCTTTTGTAGCCTATAAATAGGCATGTTGTATTCATTTGTAAGCAAGCAAGGTAGCAAGAATCAATCAATACAAAGTTCAAGTTACAAAGTCCTTGCTTCCACCCTTCACTACTAGAGCTCTAGGAGCTCTATACGAGCAACACCACGATGCTCGTATATCTCCGAAAAATATTATCAAGGTTTCTAAGTTCTTGATAAGAGTATAAATTTTAACTGGTTCTGCCTGCGAATTGGTGGAAAACATATGCAGCAGAAATCTCAAAACTCTCAGCTAATATGATTGATCAAAAGAAATAATTAATCTGACCTGACACAAACTCTTAAAATCTCAATTTCATTTTATTAACATCAATCTAACACTACATCGGGTGCAAGAACCAAATGTGTCATTTAAATGGAAAGATAAATGAAGTAACGCCCATTTGGCACCTAGTCATGTCTTCTGGCTATACAAATATCCGTGGACTTCAATATATCCAAATGCAAAAAGACACAAATGCCAAAACCCACCACAAGTTGAGTGAGACTAAAAGCGATGAGAAAAAAATTAGGAGATTTCTTTAAGCTGTGTGAGGCTGCTAGGATGTGGTGCCACCTTAAGGCATCGCTTTCAGACAGAAACCAAACCAGTATGTGTAACTCAATTATGAAAGAAGACGAAAATATTAAAGATAGATAGAATGATTTTGTAAAGAAAAATACAGATAATTAACTAGCACTGAAGAACAGTCTTAATTAGCATTTCAATCATTCTTTTCGCTATAGAATATGTTGCCAAATAGAAAAAAACTAGAAAAAAAAAGAAGAAGCTCAAACTACTAGCTCAGAAAGGAAATTCATGCCATTCCATTGACAAAGTATTAGTATCTTTATATTTTATTTCAGACTGATCTTGATATTTGAAGAGGCTTTTGGAAGTGCTCTTACCTTGTCTCTAAATTGTTTCACTTTTCTTGCTCTTTCGGGCAAGGAGGCATTAAAACGATAGAATAAAGTAACTTTCTCCAAAACCTTTGCATTGTTCAACAAAAACCCCAGAATTTTGATCTCAGCATCACATCCTTCAATTTCTTCAATGCGGACAAATTTGAGGTGAGGCAACGTTCTCGGTAAAAAGATTCGAGCAGCTTTCCAATCAAATCCAGTATTCCATTGCTTTGACTATACAATCAATAACAACAAATATAATAAGTCCATGAAGTTGTTTTAGAGTAAAGATATTATAGGTGACCAGAGTAAATATAAAGAGCAAATATAGTTAAAGATTACCCTATTTAGTTTAAGGATCAGAGTATTTATATTCGGAGAGATCTTGAGTAGGTAATCTATTGAGAGCAAGGTACGTCCATTAAACCATGTTTCCAGCCTCAAACACTGAAGATTAGGCAAGCAAGGGAGTGCATGACATGTTAACAAGTCCGCAGGTTCATGGAGAACCTTCAAAAGCAGTAGGAAAGTGTGTTAAAATAACATTAGGCACGAGAAGCGGAACATGTTAAACGAGAGTTAAGATGGAAGAACATACCTCAAGGAATCCAGGATATAGGTCGAGTTGTTCCACCTTAGCATTCGCCACAAGACATTTCATCATCCATTTAGCAGTTTGTGTATTGCAGTTTCCGATTCCCAAGGTTCGAAGAAGTGGACAACTTGAAAAGAATTGAGCAAGGGATTCTAGATTGGACAGCAAAAACCCACCAAGACAAAGGGTTTTAAGGTGTGGTAAACTCATTGATTCGGGAAGAAGAATATGCACAGAGGTACCTGTAGAGACTAAACTAAACTTTTCGAGTGATTTGCAGTTGAGTAGTCTATAAGGAATCTTGTATTTAAAATCAGCATGAGCCTTAACAAGTTCTAATGTTATTTCTTGAATATTCCGCTTAACGATGGCATCGATATATCTGGAAAGAGTTGATGATAATCTTACATATTTATCAAAGTAATACCATTTGCCTCTCAAGTTAAAGGATTGAATGTCACAGTCGTCGCGCAGAAGTAAGACTCTTTCGATTTTATCGTTCGCCTCATCTAAATTGTTATCACCCATATCAAAGTTCAGGTAAGGTAGTGATTTCCAAACATTAATCCATTTTTTTGAGAACAGACAAGTTTGTACGACATCTTTTGTATCTATGGATGATAGGCGTAGGATGTTGTGAATCACGGCATCCGGTAACTTGCTGATTCTATCAACTTCTTCTTCTTCTTCATAATTATTAGAAGAATCGAATAATAACATTTCTAGCTAAAGAAGATAATTTCTTCTTCTAAACAAATCGGATTTTTTTTTTCTTTGGGTAGCTTAGTAATAGATGGGAGATTCAATATGAATGTATTCATTTATAGTACACAAATTACAAAGGGAGGAAAGAAAATCCTCTCTTTCCTCATAATATTGATAGCTAACCATATAAACCCCAAGCGAAATATAGCTTCAACTTTTTTCTAGCAAAAAAATTAAATATATATATATATATATAGCTTCTGATTTTCCAAAATAATATCCGTATAGTAACTTACTTAATTAACTTAATTAAACAAGAAAATATTGCTTCTGATTTTCCAAAATGATTTTCTGTATTACTTCTGATTTTCCAAAATACTTTCCCAATTAATAACCCAATTTACTTAAACAAGAAATATTGCTTCTGATTTTCCAAAATAATTTCCCACTTAACACCCTACCTAACTTTAACAAGAAAATGTAATTGAAAATATTGCAGCCCTATGGAGCACAATGGAGTATGAATGCATTGCTTGGAGGAATCTAGCGAGTTAGTGATACTTAATGTGCCAATCTCAGCTAGTACGCAATATCATTTCCTCAAATGGTTTTATTTACCCAAGATCGGACTGGCAAGTATCAGACTGCGCTAAGTGGGACGTACATCATCCTTCCAAATTAATTAATTTTACAGATTATACGCTTTTGTTTACCATACGCAAGCAGATCACATTAAAAAGAAAAGAGTGCGGTGCGGGAGGGAACTGGTTTATCACGGGTATTATGAATACTGCAGCGGCAATCTGATTCGTAGTCACCTCTAACAGATTTATCTGTGTAATCCACCTCAAGAGTATGCTCATGCGAAACAAACACCGCCAAAGAAAAGTTAATGTAAGCCAAGCTCATGGAAAACATAGTTACCAGTTCCAAACTTGATGACATTACGAATCTCTGGCTCTTTTTCTCTTGAAAGGTCAATGCACTTAGCATAGCAGCCGCCTTCAATAATGTAGAAACTGTTCAATCCAGCGGTGTGCATCATCTCCATTAATTAAGCACCCGCTTTTGGTTTGTCGACAAAGGTTGTCTTCCAAGTGTTAGAATTACAAATTCTATTGAGTGGTGTGATTGATTGTTACAGGACAAGACTTATTATATCGTTATTTATAGCATTAGGTAAACCATCATCACAACTATCATGACTGATGGAGACTAACAGAAAGTACTGCTGGCTAACATCATTGAAGGATAGGAACACATCAAAGGAATAACTTGACCACTGAACAGTTTGCACGACAAGCCGCAAGAGGGTCATGCCATCAATGCCTTTATGGAGAAGCAGCAACACTTGCAGAAACCCAATACCAGATCAATGAACTGGAGAAACAAAGCTATAACTCACCATAAACACACCAAACTCCTACGTCGCGGCACTATAATGACAGCTAGAAAGAACTCCCAAAACAGTAGATACATTTGTAGTGGCATACACAAGTTTCCATAGCAAATTATGACTCAACAACATTCTAGGAAACCCTTGTAAACCATCAAAAGTTGATACGACTCTCATTTCGCACCACGTGTTGAGTCACATTTTGCACTCACAGGTTAGATTTAGAATCTTGTATTAATAGTTTAGAAATTGCTCATACGCGCTTTTGCTACGATGCTTGCAGCCAGATACCAACGGTCTTATGTGCAGATGCCCCAAAAATTGATTTTCTCTGCACCTAAGGTTGCTAGTAAGAAGAATTTTGCAATTGCAATTTAACTCTTTATTGGACAATGAGTTGACATGTTTTTTTTTATTTGCATCTGTGTTTCTCCGTAGCTGCTGTATTATTTAGGGACGGCTCTGATTACTTAGGTAGCTATACTTGATCATGAGAACAATATACTTGAACGTGAGAACAAAAAATGTATAAACAAACATCAACAGATCTTTTATTGCCAAGGCGATATAATAAACCAAATCAATAATTACATAAGAAAGGCTAATCTCAGATACATGAGGAGAATATAGCAGTATCACACAGCTAGAAAGACATTTTCTTTTATCAAAAATTTTCAAATAGCTATTTACTGATGGTTCTGCAAACCAATAACAATGTTTCAGGCAGATCAACAACAAAAACAAACAGCAAAAACAAACTACAACAAATGAAGTACTCAAGAGCAAGCTTGCTGTAAGAAGCAGTTGAACCTCTACCCACTAGACCATTTCAATTTTAAGGGGCATAGCACGCACACACATACATAAATGTCAGTAGATTCTGTATAGCACCTAGCAAAATTAGTTCCAACATCCAAGTGGTTTCCTAAAACCCGGACATTCAGATGCACACGTGCTGCAGCGGGAAATGATCAGGATATTCTCCCTTGCACAACCGAAAGTACACAATTGAAAAGTCAGAAATCGGACCAACGATCTCCAACAGCCTCGTTAGAGTAGCTCATGTCATAGATGAAGTGCATAGGGAATGCAATCAAAACTTCCTAAAGCAAGTTATGCCTATGAATGTGGTGAAGAAATATGCAGCAGAAATCTCAAACTCCCTGCTAATGTAATCAAAACAAAAGGATGCAAACTAATTTGTCATGAGACAAACTCTAAAAGTTTGACAGTTCTATTAATATCTGATCAATCTCTCAAATGTAAATGGAATTAACACACCAAGAAATCCAGTCTGGAAACAAATATGGATGCTAAAACAAATTCTCCTGTTAGAGCTAAACTTAAATGTAAACAATTCTCTATACTCTAGTTGAATATGCTTTTCAGTGGAGATGTGTGGTTTTGGTGTGGGTCTTAAATTTGAGCACAAGTAACAGTTTGAGTGTAACGAACTGGCTGGCCAAGTCTTGGATAGATAGGGATGACAATTGTATTTCGGAGAACATAGGAATGAATCAGTTATGTGCTACAACAGCTTGGTTTATCAGGAAAGCAAGATGCATCAAATGCTTTCAGAATTCCAACCCTACCACAGAGGCTACAATATCTCTCATCCATAGCCATATCTAAGCTATTCAAACCAATATTGTCCCAAAACCTCTACCTAAATAGGAACCCCAACTCCACGCAGCCTAAAAGACCTAACAACTAGAAGTCTCAGTAAGAGGATTGAACCATTACCCTCTGTTATGGTGGTTCTGGTACTGACAGATGGACAAGGATCAATCGAAGGCCAAATAGCGTTCAAATGTAGACTTAAAGCACTGGAGGAAAGCAGGTTGCTAGGAGAAATGGAGGCTCTGAACAGGCACAAACAGATGGAATGGAGGGCCTGCAACATTGACTTAGAAGACGCAAAGCTTGCAAAACACTGAAAGCAAAGTTGCATTCCCTCAAGGCATGGTTGGCTGCCAAAACTAGATCACTAAGCTACTATTAATCTAAATTTTATCTCTAGAAGTACAAACAATGGTTTAAATCCTAGTTCAAATACATCTAAAAGGCACAATGCTACTCAGGTCACAAGCCTGGTAAGCTAGCCTCTGGTTTGAATCGATTTTATCAGCGGAACAAAAGAAGAAGCAGAATTCAGGAGTAAAGCTGTTGCTGGTTTTCCCCAAATCTCATAGAACAGTGGCTTACCGCCTTACCCAAACCAACCACACAATTAATTCTATGATATCAGTGAGTATGACTTTAAAACCGGTATGTCGCTCAAACTATATCAATACAATTCAAGAACAAGTAAATACAAAAACAGAATATATGCAGAAACGAAATACAATCTTGGACGAGTATGAAAAAACCTTAAAATCTCTGCATGAGGGCATTGAATTAGCTCTAATAACCACCAGAAAGTTCAATTTAACGATGATACTACCATATAAATCTATCAAATCCAAGGATTTTACTTTACTTACAACACAATATAGCAAAACATAACCTAATCATCTTCACATGTACTTCAACAAAATATGTCTAAATCCTCCACAAAATAACCTAATGATTTCATCAGTCCTCCAAACCAGTTAAATCTAGCACAATTTCATTCAATTAACATCAATCTAACCCTAAATCAGTGCATACCATTCACTTACCTAATTAATCCATCACCAAAACAGAGAAAAGACCCTCCTCCTCAAAAATCCACCCACCATCATTTCAGCACTTGCCATTTGTAATTGAGACCAAAATTCTGCAACCATCTTCACAAAAATCCTTTTCGAGTAATCCTTCAGACGCTGCTTCACAATTCTGGGACTCTTGATGTACGCTTTAAGCATAATTTTCAAAGTTAAAAGACAGAGAAATAAATAAATTGGGGAAAGAGATAACCAGAAGCATTTTGTGATTTGGTTTGTGACCGAACTGTATAGGGAAACTGACATTAAGAACGATGCTCCAGTTCCAATGGCGACGATTGAAGCAGTATGAAAATCATAGGAAATCAGTGAAGGAGAATATGGAAATGGATGATGGATTGATTGAGGTAAAATTGACTGATGCTGGTCGGAACCCAAACGAGTTAAACGACGATAAACATCCATACTGATGTTTGAATATACAGAGAAGAAGAAGAAAAAGTGAAAATTGGGAAAGAAATTTCTCAGAAATTGATTGAGAAATTAATAAAACCCTAGGTTATTTTTACTAGATTGCGGGAAATATAGTGAAATTTCCTCGCCCTTTTGCTCTAAATGCCAAAAAATTGGCGGGTAACATTTTCTTTATGGCGGGAAATTTTTTATGTGCAAATTATCACTAGGTCCTCAGAATTTACTAGAAGTTACTCTAGTCTAATCTGGTTTGTATCCTCAAATATGTTATAATTAGCGAATCAGTCCATATCACCCGATTACGTTCGTATCACACGTATTTTCGTATTCCAACTTGTATTTGCGAATTTCCATCCTCAAACAATTTATATATCTACGAATTACTCAATTGTATGACCCGTATAATACTCTATAGCGTCATAACTGAATACCATTTTGTATTATATTTTTTACTTTTAAAATCTTACGTACATCAATCTATACCAGAGACGAACATGTTATTTGTTAATTATTTTTGCATATATCATGTATAATTCGTTAAGATCATAAAACATACACACAATTCTACAGAGATGTACATATAATCTTGTATGGTTATTCTACAGAGAATTCTAGAAAGAGATTTTTAAAAAGAGAAAGTGAGAAATCTAGGTGATATTTGTAACTTTTTCAAGCGTAAGACCTTAATCAATAAAGAAGACAGTTTCTTTCCCGTGGATGTATGTCTCAATGGCCAAACCACGTGATATGCTTGTGTTCATCTTTCCAGTGGATGTAGGTCTCAATGGCCGAACCACGTGATATGCTTGTGAACATCTTTACTATCATGTTCTTTATATCTTGTTTATCTTTGAATCTTGAATGTTAGTATCTTTACAATCGTTAGATCTATTTGGGTGTAGTCATTAGAAAAGATGCAACTACAATAGCAAACAGAATATGTGATAAAGGGTCATACCGTTTTAATTCCTTACCCATATCAAAAAAAACCCAACTGGTCCTCCATTTTGAAGAATTGAGACTCTAGCAGAGTTGATCAACTTTAAAAGCCAATGGCAGATATCTGTAAAGAAACCTAAATGTTTTAATGCTTCCATTATAAACTCCCAATTTAAAGTGTCAAAAGCTTGGGTTATATCTAGTTTTAAACCCACATTACCGCTCTCTCCTTTTAACTGACAGTTCATTAACTAGTTCGGCGGAAAGACAAATGTTTTCAGGAATACCTATTTTTTATAAATGCCACTTGTTGTTCAGAAACTAATTTTAACATCAAATGACATCACATGAAAAATATACGTCTACAACTGGAGTTTTACAACTCTTTTCTAAGAGTTGTAGAACGTCTCATGTTTTACAACTTTTTTCAAAGGAAGAGCTGTAAAATGGCATCACTACCAACCCCTAGGACCAAAGGATTGAAAAAAGAAAATAAACGACAACTCCTTAACCAAAAAATTTGTGACGACATTCTAGCTTTAACAACCTTCCTCCGAAAATATAGTGAATAATCATATCACAACTTTTCGCAAGAGTTGTTGTAGAAAAATAAGATATCTTATCTTATACAATACTATACTATAATAAAGAAAATATGTACTTTTCAACCGTCAATATTTTGGTGAAGCATTTCTTAATTTTACCTATACACCCTTAAATATCAATTACATACTTTACGTAAAAGATCAACGAAAAAAGGATATCTCTGTAAAATGCATACATAGAGGTTTTGGCATCGAATCCCAGGAAACGCAATTCCACCACATTTTTACTTGCTCTTTTTTGTTTGTTTTTTACGGAAGAAAACTGAACCAAAACAACTAATTGGGGAATTTTTATTTCATCTTCTACATTTTCGCTCTTCTTCGTTTCCTCTCGAATCCCTTTATGTATCTATGTTTTGATTTCAACTTATCATGTAATTCATCCCCTCTTCAAACAAAAACAGCGCAAAACAAAGAACTAGGGAATCTGATTTTTAATCTTCAATTTCCCCCTCTCCCCAATTGGGAATTTTGAATTCATCCATGAAAACGGTGGAATCAGATGAAAAAGATAACTCCAACAAACTTGGGCGAAATCTCTCAAGTAAGTATCAGAATTCACTATGGTTTCTCTTTCATCTTAGGTAATTGAATCAATCACGGTTCGTTGTAAGTGTCTTTGATCAATTTCATTAGTAATTGCAGAAATCAATCCGCTGAAATTTGGATTTCATCATGACCCATAACGTTTTTCATTTTTGTAAAACTGGTTTGCACAAAACCGAACTTGACTCGCTGCTTCATTGATTTTGGATACTATACCTTTCAGTTGTTCGACAAAATCCCTAGGAGAAAAAAAATTAAATTCTCAACCTGATAAAATCTGAGTTTAGTGGTGATGTGTGGGCTTTACAAATGATGAATCTTTGAGGTTTGGTATTTGGTGTATGATTTCTTATTTCTATTAAGGGATTATACTGCTAATCCGTTTCACTAATGCTTTGAGCGGAGATGATATATTAAGAAGAAAGTGCCAAACATTACAAGCACATTTCTTTATTGTATTCAGTGATTGACGTGGTTGCACTCCACATTTTTGTTTACAAGGAAAAATGATAGTAAAGATCTTTCCGACAGGCTGGAAAAATAAACTAAATGTTCATCTCAAGGAACTCATGACGTATCTCACAACCATGGTTTTTGGCAGTTAAAATATCACAACCCTAGGAGGTGATCTTTGCTGAAAAAGTGGTGTTTATGAACGAGCAAAGAAATAGGTAGCATTTTTTTTTTTTGCAGTTGAATAACCCATTGTTACTTTCCAAGTATGCACTTTTACTTTTGTTGATATATAGTTCAATGTCATTTTGCAAGCCTTCCCAAATGCCAATTTGAATAAAGCAATAGTTTGAAGGTAATTAACTCCCATTTTAGAATTTTAAGAAATATCATTTTATAGATACCTATTACAATGAAAATGCAGATCACACAAATCAAAAGTGAAAAAATATAGGGGTTAATAGAAAACCAAAGAAGTATGTTTCCTATTATAATAACTTTTAGAGGTTGGTAAATCTCAGTTGAAGGATTTTGATAGGAAACCAAAAAGAGTTTGACCCTTGATGGATGAAACATACATAGACATTTCTCTCTTAGTAATTATATGATTTGTTTTGACAATTTATTGCCACTTTAGATACTATCCAGAAATTCAATGTGTCATTTTCTATTGCACCGAATAACAGATGTTACCGATGCATAGTGCAGGGTGCCTGCATGATCATGTAGTAGTTTCTGATCACAAGGCTTAATTGGTCGAGGGAGAAAAAATTTGTTATGTTCATTTGATTATCATCTCCTTGCATTTATTTGTCATTTTTTAAGAAGTATTTGCAAAAGAGAATCTTCATCAAAGCCTTGGAATCATTGAGAAAGCTCGACTTGGATTGATACCACAACGGATGAAGGTCAACAATCCTTGCTCTACCTCCACAGTTGATTGAATCACATTGGATGGCAGTCAATAATCTAATCGTTTGTATAATTATTTATGTAAGTTGTATCAAACAAATCTTAATAAGAATGAATGGGTTTGCTTCATTTTTTTGACTTCTGCTTTCAGTTGGGTCAAATTGACTCCTTGTAACTGTCAGTTTTGTTCGTATCTAAAGGAAATTTATGACGTCAATCATATATCCTTATTGCGTCTTTGAGAAGGGTGTTTTTAGAAATTGTTGTCTCATGCTTGATAATTTCTGTGCATACTTGCGCCACATCTCTCTTAACCTTTTGTTTCGCTCATGATTTTTTTTTTTTTTATATTTCTTCGTTCTCGATAACTTCAGTACACTTGTATCCGCCCCATTCTGAGTTCAAAACCTCATTATAATTGTTGTACTGATAGCCTGCACGCTACTTTGGTAATAAGATAAAGTATGTTTATAGATATTTGTTGCCATTAACTGAAGTTGGTATTTCTAAGTCAGGTAAACACGATATGTTTTGTGGGTTTTGAAACGGAACGGCACTCGCGTCGCTTGTGCATCTTTTCTAGTGATGATAAAAAATAGTGTTGATGGGATTCGAACATGAATCTACTATGCGTTATTCTTACGCATTAACCATTCTTACACTTCACAAGTTTGGGTTTTTTATGCTTTTTCTATGAAAATGTATAAAAATTGACCTTTATAAGAATTGTTGAAGTAAAAATATAGGATGTTGGAAAATGAGGTTGGGGGTTTGATCCTCATCCTCCTACGTTCAAGTCCATACCATCAACCATGCCTAGACTATCACAATTCTGTCAGGCTTGTGATTTATTTTATAATTATTTTATGACAACTTTTATAAGAGTTGTAAAAATAAAATATGATATTCAAAAATAATGCTCAGGTGACTGATCCCCAAATAGCGTGGAGCCTTCTCTGTAAACAATCACATACATTCTACAACAAAAATGCACTTCTATTAAATTCTTGTAATGGATGGTTAAATTTTTCACTTTTGAAATTTTTTATTCATTCCTGCTAAATTTTTATTCACTTTCTACTAAATTTTCTCTATTCTGCTAAAAACTATTTTGGTATGCACTTCAGCTAAAGTTTTGTTGTATTGTGATAAAAATAATTTTCTACAACCCTCTTTTCCAACCTTTAATAAAAGTCGTCGTAAGGTTACGACAAACATTTTCGAGTCAGGTTCAGTATTGAATTTGACAAAGGGTGTGTTTAGAGTTTTGTAGAATATTCTGATGGGATGTTACCTATAGATGGGTGAATTCATCATTCTTACGAAGTTTTCGACTTATAGTAGTCTACTCGCGGCCAGGTTTCGATCTCAGAGCTAGATTCAGTATCGAAGTTGACGAAAAGGGGTGTGTTTCAGGTGTCAGTGAATATTACGAAGGAATCTTACCTACGGATAGGTGGATTCATCGTTCATACGAAGTTTCCGACTTATAGTAGCCCACTCCTAGTGAGGTTTGGAGCTTGGAGTCAGGTTCAGTATCAAAGTTGATAAAAAAAAGGTGTGTTTAAGGTTTTTGGGAATATTTTGATGGGATCTTACCTGTAGATGGGTGGATTCATCGTTCTTACGAAGTTTCCAACTTACAATAGTCCACTTGCGGCTAGGTTCCGATCTCGAAGCCAGGTTCAGTATCACAGTTGACTAAAGGGGCGTGTTTAAAGTTTCAGGGAATATTCCTATGGAATCTTACATGTAAATGGATGGATACATTGTTTCCAGAAGAGGGTTTGTTTAAGGTTTCAGAGAATATTCCGACGGAATCTTACATATATTTGGATGGATTCATCGTTGTTACCAAGTTGCTGGTTTATAGTGGTCAACTCAAGGTTGGGTTTCGATCTTGGAGCCATGTTATGCCACAAAGTTTCCATAAAACTTTTTGTTTATTGTTTCGGAGAATATTCCTACGGAATCTTACCTGTAAATAGAAGGATTCGTCATTCTTACCAAGTTTTCGGCTCATAGTGATCAACTGACGACACAAGTTTCGATCTCGAAATGAAATCTTACATGTGAAAGGTCCTATTATTTCTAATTAGGTCACTAGAATTTAGAGTTTACACCTATAAGGGTCTTATTGTAATTGGGTTTGATCCAATGAACTAAGTTTCTGGTATATAGTTGTCCACTCACGGCCAAGTTTCTCTCCCGGAGCCAGGTTATGCCTCAAAGTTCCTAGAAGATGGTTTGTTTAAGGTTTCTAAGAATATTCTGATGGAAAATTACTTGTAAATGGATGGATTCACAGCTTTTTTTTTCCAAGTTTCCGGATTATAGTGATCCACTCACCTCCTGAATTCGATCTCGGCCAGGTTATGCCTCGAAGTTGCCAAATGAGGGTTTGTTTAAGGTTTCAGAGAATATCCCGAATTGAATCTTACTTGTAAATGGATGGATTCATCGTTCTTACCTAGGTTTCGGTCTATAGTGGTTCACTCAAGGCTAGGTTTCGATCTCGGGATGAAATTTACTTGTAGATGGTCTTATTGTTTCTAATTAAGTTACTAGAATTTTGAGTTTATGCCTATAATTGTCTTATTGTAATTGTTTTTAAATTATAATTGTCTTATTGTAATTTAAATTATAAATTAGACCGACCTTGTTATCCGAAACCTACTACTCCCTCCGTTCCATTTTACTTGATGTTTAAAGGATTTTTTTATGTTCCAAAATAGACGAGTTTTTAGATATTTTTCTCAAATTCTCACTAATTTTCCCTTGCTTTGGATTCATATCATACCACTAGTTATCATTTAAATTAGTAAATGGATAATTAGTCGGATTTTTTAATCAATTCCATGGAGGATAAATACTCTATCCCAAGTAAATTATAACGTGATTCGTAATTTACACTAAATATAAAACTAAAAACTAGGTGGTTTAAATTTTTAGGAAGCTATTAATATGGGTAGATTTGGAAAAAAATATTCTTTATGTTTTTTTTCAATCATGAAAAAACTTTACGACATCAAGTAAAATGGAACGGTGGGAGTATAAGGTTTATAAACTGATTATAGTTATTAGAAATTTACCGATACTATGCACTTACTTTTATTTTGTCAATCTAGTTTTATGAATGGATTCACAATTATAAATTAGATCGACCTTGTTATATGAAACCTACTATTTGGTTTAGATATTGGTTATAGTGGATATAAACTTAAGTTAGCTCTAGAAATCTTTGAACCTCGGGATGTTGAAATCTAATATATTTCATCGTCAGTTAATCAATGAGAAACTCCTAGATAATTGTAGTAATCTTTGAACCTGAGATGTTGAAATCTGATATATTTCATCTTCAGTTCATCCGAATGAGAATCTCAAGTCTAACTCTAGTAATATTTGAACATGAGATGTTGAAATCTGATATATTTCATCTTCAGTTCATCCAAATGAAAAAATCATGTCTAACTCTAGTAATCTTTGAACCTGAGATGTTGAAATCTGATATATTTCATCTTCAGTTCATCCTAATGAGAAACTCAAGTCTAACTTTAGTTTTCTTTGAAGTAATATGATTTTTCAGTTTGTTTTCATTATTCGGATTCATAATATTTCTTATATATTATTTGTATTTGGTGTGATATACGCGTCAAAATATACATAAATTGCTAGTTTTTTCTTCCCAAAGTTAACGGCCCATACGTTACAATGTCACATGGTTTGAGTGATAAAATGCACCTCCTAACTTAAAAAAAGGAGAGTCGTCCAGTGAATTTGTATGTGACACGTGGTAATAAATTAACCATTTGATCTTTTGAAACCAATCAGATAGGACGACACTAGTCGTCCGTCTCTGCTAAACAATAAAAATGGTTTTCTATATATAATTAGAAGAGAGAGAAAATCAAAATGAAATGAAAAACTACAATCTTTCTCCAAATGTCCATATCTCTTGCAATTCGACATTGGGGTTTCCCTTTGTTCCAATAATTCTTCTCCAAATGACCATTCTTCTTGCAAAAATTGCATCTTGATACTTGAGACGAATCACTCTTTGAAGCTAGATGAAGCATCACTCTTGTACTTATTTTTCTTCATTGCTGAATTTTTTGAGTTCAAGTTCATTTTTGATTGAAATGCACTCTCAGTTGACTTTTCGGAGTGTCTTAACAACCCTTGTTCATACACCTTCAAAGAAGCCCATAATTCTTGTGACTTTAATGTAGAGAAATCTTTGGTCCCTTCCAAAACCACCACAATGGGTTCGAATATTTTCGGCAAAAAAAACAATTTCTTCTCACAAATTATTGTTTCTTCCATCTTCTCACCGCATATTATTAATTAACAATTTCAACAACTATTGAAGAAATTTCATTCAAACATTCATCCTCATACATTTTTAGATTCTCAAAATCTCTTATATATGAGTGTAATTTTGATTTCC
This sequence comes from Papaver bracteatum, assembly GCA_023529315.1. Classification (NCBI taxonomy): domain Eukaryota; kingdom Viridiplantae; phylum Streptophyta; class Magnoliopsida; order Ranunculales; family Papaveraceae; genus Papaver; species Papaver bracteatum. The sequence goes on along the minus strand of JAJJWX010001484.1, from coordinate 82,368 downwards.
TTACCTTCTTATTACCTCTATGCTCTTGTTGTAGAAGATCCCAAGCTTCTTTAGCTTTAGGTGAATGGATTACCCTTGGTAGAATAGTGTCTCCAACTCCTTGTTGAATGTACATGCAAGCTTTTGCATTCTTATTTCGACTCTCCTTAAGTAAATCCCTTTGGGTTGATCCAAGTTTGATGTATCTTCAATTTCATCAAACCCATTTTTAACAATCTCCCACACATCTTGAGACATGAATAAATTTTTCATTTTGATGGCCCAAAAGTCATAAATTTCTCCATGAAAAAGTGGTATGGAGGGTTATTGAATGTAAATATTTGAGTTGCTAGAACTTTCCATTGATTTAGATGAAGATTGATTGAAAATTTTGGTTTTTTTTTTTTTTTTTTTTTGTAGATCTAGTTTTTGAAACTTTGAATATTGCTGATTTTTTTATTTAAATGGGGGTTGATTGATTTTCTTTTACTCTCCAAGATCAGATTCACTTGATCCATGCTCTGATACCAATTATTGGATTTTTGGTTGAATTAAAATGATGATTATAAAGGATTTGATGATAATGGAGAAGTGGGAAACTAATAGTTTCTGCTTACATTTTTTTTTTAATCTCTCTCAACAAAAATTATCTCTACACATGGTCAACATAAGACCTTACAGATAAGATGACTAGATTTATTAGGTCCATACAATTCTTTTACACTAAAGCATACACATACTAATATGAAGAGAATACATACTTTGTAAACAGATTTGTTCACATGAACAAAAATGACTACATTTTCTTATGCTTGCTAATTTGGCTTCTGCACAACACTTGTTTACAGACACATTTTCATCACATTACTCAATGGATTCACTATTAATTTGAGAATAACAAGAATAAGATATGCTTATTACTAAGGTTTGAACAAATCCTAGATTTTCCCGCTTTTGAAGAGATGTGGAACAATCTTCACCACAACAAACCAAAAAAAATCCTTAACAAGAACCCTTTGTTCTTCTTAGAAGATTAACTCAAATCTCACCAAGAAAGAAATCCAACGGTGGCCGCTCACTATCTCTCTTTCTTCCCCTCTTTACTGAAGATAACTCTCCTGGAATCCGGATGTTTTCGAGTGAAAATATATATGCCCTAACAGAAACACTTGTTAGATGACTCCCTTAATTGGTTAAGGGGATACACACTAGTTGGAATCGTAAGGAGGCGCAAACACTAAATAAAAACCAACCCTACATTGTTTTGTTAAATGGTTAAGATTGAATTTTTTGGACACGTGTAACAATCTGGTCAACCTAATCTTCAACCGTCGATTAATGAAACGCATGGACGGTTCATGATGTTATTTTCATAAGATAGAGTGATGAGCAGTTTCATTATTAAAGCCCACCAAAATCTCATCTCACCAGGTGAGAAATTGAGATTTTACCAATTTGATGGAGCTGGACGGAAATCGCAACGGCGTGGGCATTAAATAAATTATGAAAAAAATGTGGGTATTTTTTAAATGCATTTCTCCGCATGGGTATTTTTTTAATTTTCCCTTGTACAAATCTGATCTTAACGAATATATAGCTTCATTGTTTCTCTTATTATTTCTCCCATGTTTGGTCAAAATCACCAATTGCCTTTTCTGATACCAATTGTTGGGAAAATTGACACCCCGAGTGCAGCGGAACACGTGGTCAGAAAAGGCAATTGGTGATTTGAACCAAGCATGGGAGAAATAATAAGAGATACAGAAGATAAAGAAGCACACACAACCACAACACAAGATATACCTGGTTCACCTTTACAGGCTACATCCACGGCCAACACCACCAGAAAAACATCCATTATATCAAAGACCATTACCTTCTCTTTCACAATCAAAGAGTTAACAAGACATACCCGAGAATAACATCGAAGAAACCGAGGAACCATCCTCATGTCTTCTCTTTTACACCTTCTTCACAGCTGCTAGTAACAGAGGAGAAACATGGAAAGACTAGAAACTAGGTTTAGGGAAAGCCCCAAACCCTAAACACTAGAACACCAAAATCCTTTATCTACAAGTTTTTCTCTTATACCGATATTTACCTTCAAGGTAGCACATGATCCTCCCTACCAAAGTGACCAACATCCTAAGACCGAGAATTTACCACTCTTCTAGGTTGGATTGTCAACAAACCTACAATTCTAGTCCTATATATAGAGATACAAATTTGGCCCTTAAGAAATGAATACTTTAGGAACAAGGTTTCCTAACTTGGTTTAGAAGTAACTAAACTTTAGGCACAAGTTTAGTCAACATAGAGTTTAAGCTAACCCAAACTCTTTTCCACCGACTAAACTAACATTCACAACCACGGCAAACCCAATCATAGCCTTCCTAGGACATTCCAGCTTTTACAATATTGCAGTCCTCAAGAATGGGACCAGTATCGGGTGGACACGTAATTTTCACGTTCCCATAACCCAACATCAAGTATTGTGTTAAAGTCAATGCTTACATATTGGTGTAAATTCATTACAAGAACCACCGGTATAATAATACCCCTCTCTTACCTGATGTTTTTTTTTTTCGTAAACTCATCTTTACCTTCTTCTTCATCGGTCAATATTTTACTTTATATATTTTTTTTTGGAGGTATTTCTGGTTGTGGTATGATGGCTTTGCGATGGTTTTCTGGGTTAATTTGATGTATTTCTCTGATATCTGGAGAACTTATTTGGAAAGAGATGTATTTATGCTTCTTTTTTATTTACGTTAAGGAAACTCCCAGGGAGAATACAAACGGTATATTCATATTGGGGGAATAAAACTACTAAGATGAATTGTTAAAGGAAATACTAAAGGGAGAGTGACTGGGAAGTACAACATTTTAGGGATTAGAGGCCTTGAGCCATCGCGAGTGAATTATCACGCCTTCAGGTGTGTCTGCGTTGATGAGCTTGCAATATCCTCCTAAAAGGATGTCCACCACCAGATACAGCTCGAATTCTCTTCCATTGGGTGAATCAATATGAACAACCATTTTTACTGTCATCTTCCCAACTTGAAACGAGTTTACCTTAACCACTACATCTTCGATTGAAAACGGGTTCAGACGTCGTGCAACCGTTTGAGTCTTGGCTTCATTGGTTTCAATAGAAGTTTCCAAGCTTTTTGCAAAGTCTTCAAATGTCCCGGCACCCTATTCACATTTCTTGACGGTGTCCGTGACAGTAATCGCGCCGAGTCCCCATGACGGAATAAGGGAAGGAATGATTGGTCGTACAGAAGGTTTCTCAGTCAGACTTACTTGCGTTTTAAATCCATGAGCTATCGCCAGCAGGTCCTCTCCAGATGTCTGGTTTCCTTTGATAGTTCGTCGATGCGATGACCAGTGGGATGATTTGTTGGATATTCCTTCGGGTGTGGACGTCGGTAGAGGGTGCACATCTAATTTCGCTTTGTTGACGAGTACCCATAAATGTCCCAATATCATGTCGTGGCCCAGTTCATTGACAATGTGGAATTTTCTATGCGTTTTAGCGTCTCCCACCTTGATCTTGAGGTTGATGCAGCCATGCGCGTTCAAAGATTCTCCTCTCGGGTTATTAATCACGGACGGGGAATGGGTAGCGTTTTGTTTCGTAAATCCTGCTGCTTTCAGTGTCTTGAAAGTGACGATGTTGAGGTCAGAGGCCGCGTCGATGGGCGTGTTTTCAAATTCGATACCTATTAAAAAGGACGTGGTCGGTAGTCCCCAGTTCTCCCCTTTGGTTCCGCCTATTTGGAAAGCCTGGGCACCTGGTGTGGCTTCCGGGGAGAGAAAAAATCGTTTTCCGGATACAACGTGATTGAGAGCTGTGAAAATATCTTGGCGCTGCACCTTGGAAAGATAAAAAATTTCGCATGCATGATGCATCATGGATTGTACAGTCTCGTGCCCGAAGTCCCCAGAGGACCCGCAGTTTCTTATTGGGAGTGCGTCTCGATGTACTCCCTCGTCTCCTAGTTGGAGATCTCCCGCTTCTATCTTTTCTTTGAAAATATGCTTTAGTATGTGGCAATCACTGGTCGGGTGGTGAATGAACCTGTGGTAATGGCAGTACTTGGGGTTTTCCATCTCAGCCGCAGTTGGTGGACGTCTGGGAGGCGGCAGTATGACAACATCGTCTTGAACCAAGGCCTCTAGAGGTCAATCACCTCCTCGATGGGAAACGGGAAATCGAAGGTATTTCCTTCAGTTTCATGATGATGCATGGGAGTTTTAGTGACGGTCTTCCGTGGCGGGGTTTCCCAGAGCGCCATAGCTTCATGTTTCGGCTGGTGGCCCGTAGTTGGGGCCTTCCTTTTCCTCTTTCGTTCACTATGTTCACGGAAGATAATCCGACATTAAACTGCTTCCTGATGAGGCGTCTATTCCCGCGAGTTTCGCGATTGTCTTCGGTTCGAGTTGGCATAGTTCTCTCCAGTAATGTCGGTGATGTCATTGCGGATCATCTAGCATCTTCATGGAGTTCATAGAATGTTTGGAAGCGTAAGTTCTCTAGCAAGGAATGGTAAATAGGAACCATACCATTGATGCACGCTGGCATTGTTTGCCATTCTCACAGAGGTGCGGCTAGCATGGTTGGCATGCTTTGGCGCTGTTGGTGTGGCTAGCATGATTTTCCATTAGCACAGAGGTGCGGATAGCATGGTTGGCATGCTTTGGCACGGTTGGTGTGGCTGGCATGATTTTCCATTGGCACAGAGGTGCGTCTAGCATGGTTGGCATGCTTTGGCGCGGTTGGTGTGGATGGTATGATTAGTCATTGGCACAGAGGTGCGGTTAGCATGGTTGGCATGCTTTGGCGCGGTTGGTGTGGATGGCATGATTTTCTATTGGCACCGAGGTGCAGCTAGCATGGTTTGCATGCTTTGGGGTGGTTGGTGTAGCTGGCATGATTTTCCATTGGCACAGAGGTGCGGCTAGCATGGTTGGCATGCTTTGGCGCGGTTGGTGTGGCTAGCATGATTTTCCATCGGCATAGAGGTGCGGCTAGCATGGTTAGCATGCTTTGGCGCGATTGGTGTGGCTAGCATGATTTGTCATTGGTACACGTGGGAATTAGGGTTTGGCTCGTCATAACCCTAATTTGAAAAATATACCCGGGGTAATTATTTTAGAGATACATTAAAGGTTTCAGTAAATGTGCCTAATAAATGCTTGTTGATTTAAATATTGTGACATTGCTGTCTTCTAGGGTTTAGTTTTTTAGGATTTTAACCCTAAAATAAAAACCACCATCAACAAGACGATATCTCCTTTTCTTCTTTGGAAAAGTCCGAAAGTGATGCTCTAGAGTTCCCAATCACTGGTATAATCAAATCAACAGTATACCAATGCCAAACATATAAGCCAACAAACTCACTTTTATTAGCTTAAGGGGAAGATACAAAAATGTCCAACCAATGGATTTTACAAGCTTATTCTCTAAGCCTATGCATCAATCACTCTCTACTGCCTAAATGGTTCCTCAGCATTCGAACTATGGAAAAACTAGTTTACAAGGGTTCTCTGGCTATTTATAATGCCAAGAACCAGGGCCAATCAGTATGAAACTCTGTTGCACGCCCCATGAACAGCCACTGTCCATGGGAAGTTCCCCTAACCGCCAGTTCCAGTTTTTTAACTGCTAGCTTTAGTGTTGGCTTACACAATGACGCCATACCTGTATTCAACAGTTAGGATATGCCAAACTCGGTTATAAATCACTTTACAACCGTCTCTAACTTGTTCACACGCTTCGGCACGATTGAACTCAAGTTTCACAACATTGCCACTTGCAACTCAAAGATGCACTTCGCCGAATACTCGCTATTATGGTTTCTGTTGCGCTATTATAGCTTGCATTGCGCCATTATGACATTTATTGCGCCATTAGCTCACTTGGATGCCAACATCCAAATCTTATGACAACTAAGTCTTGACTTGCTTAGTTCAATCTTCATGCTTCATATGCATCACTTGCATCTCCTTCGTCGAGCAACTATCACAAATGGTGTGTTTGGCCTCACCATTGATGCGCATGCACAGTCCAAGTCTTGGACAAAACTTAGGACCATGCCAAAGTCATTCCATGACTTTGCATCTCATCCTTTATTCCTTCCTTGAGCTGGGCTAACTGAATAAGGATATGCAACACTGTCGCATAATGTTGTCAATGTCAAGTAACCTTTCTTGTCTCAGCCATCTTGGCGCTACATCGTCGGACATGCAGCTCCATCTGCCAGGTTACCAATTCCGTGAAGCGCCATGATTATGCGTCACTATGCGGACCGGTCATAGCACCAATCTACAAACTACAATGTGATCTCTTTATAGAGCTCTGCATTCGTGGATACTCCAGCTCATTTCATTGACTTTGAAGGCTTCATTTAAGATGTCCCATCAAAACAGGGGATTTAGAATATTGGCGTTTTATTTAGAATCTTGTATTAATTGTTTAGAATTTGCTCAAACGCGCTTTTGCTACGGTGCTTGCAGCCAGTTACCAACGTTGTGGGGAGAAGACACTTAGGGGAGAAACATGCTGATTAAGAAATATACGTGCTAGATATTAACATGATTGCACAAACCAGTCAGGGGCACCAAACAATGAAACTCCAATTGATACTTGTGTTCCGTCTTAGGTGCAGATGCCACAAAAATTGAGAATAATGTCTTAGGTAGAGAACAAAAGACGGCGCATGACGAAAATTTTAGGCCTCAGCCAGAGACGGCTCTGGGTAGGTAAGAGAGATAGCGTACTTGAACATGAGGAACAATATACTTGAACGTGAGAACAAAAAATGTAAACACAAACATCAACATGAACTTTTATTCCATGGAGATAATGAACCAAATTAATCATTACATAAGAAAAGCTAATCTTTGATACATATGGTGAATATAGAAGTATCACACAGCTAGCTAGAAAAAATTTTATATCAAAATTTTTCAAGTAGTGGCATGCTTCTATTTGTTACTGATCGTTCTGCAGACCGATTACAATGTTTCAGGCACATCAACAACAAAAACAAACAGCGACAACAACCAACAACAAATAAAGTAGTCAAACCTATATATATTGGGCCACTTCAATATTCAGTGGCACAGCACGCACACAGGTAAACGTCAGTAGATTCTGTATAGCACCTAGCACAATTAGTTCAAAGACCCAGTGGTTCCCTAAAACCCTAACATTTAGATGCACACGTGCTGCAGTGGGAAATGATCAGGATATTCTCCCTTGCACAACCCAAACACGATTGAAAAGTCTCACATCAAACGGACGATCTCAACATCCTGTTAGAGTATCTCATGTCATGGATGAAGTGCATAGGGAATGTAATCAAAACTTCCTAAAGCAGGTTCTGCCTGCGAATTGGTGGAAAACATATGCAGCAGAAATCTCAAAACTCTCAGCTAATATGATTGATCAAAAGAAATAATTAATCTGACCTGACACAAACTCTTAAAATCTCAATTTCATTTTATTAACATCAATCTAACACTAAATCGGGTGCAAGAACCAAATGTGTCATTTAAATGGAAAGATAAATGAAGTAACGCCCATTTGGCACCTAGTCATGTCTTCTGGCTATACAAATATCCGTGGACTTCAATATATCCAAATGCAAAAAGACACAAATGCCAAAACCCACCACAAGTTGAGTGAGACTAAAAGCGATGAGAAGAAAAATTAGGAGATTTCTTTAAGCTGTGTGAGGCTGCTAGGATGTGGTGCCACCTTAAGGCATCGCTTTCAGACAGAAACCAAACCAGTATATGTAACTCAATTATGAAAGCAGACGAAAATATTAAAGATAGATAGAATGATTTTGTAAAGAAAAATACAGATAATTAACTAGCACTGAAGAACAGTCTTAATTAGCATTTCAATCATTCTTTTCGCTATAGAATATGTTGCCAAATAGAAAAAAACTAGAAAAAAAAGAAGAAGCTCAAACTACTAGCTCAGAAAGGAAATTCATGCCATTCCATTGACAAAGTATTAGTATCTTTATATTTTATTTCAGACTGATCTTGATATTTGAAGAGGCTTTTGGAAGTGCTCTTACCTTGTCTCTAAATTGTTTCACTTGTCTTGCTCTTTCGGGCAAGGAAGCATTAAAACGATAGAATAAAGTAACTTTCTCCAAAACCTTTGCATTGTTCAACAAAAACCCCAGAATTTTGATCTCAGCATCACATCCTTCAATTTCTTCAATGCGGACAAATTTGAGGTGAGGCAACGTTCTCGGTAAAAAGATTCGAGCAGCTTTCCAATCAAATCCAGTATTCCATTGCTTTGACTATACAATCAATAACAACAAATATAATAAGTCCATGAAGTTGTTTTAGAGTAAAGATATTATAGGTGACCAGAGTAAATATAAAGAGCAAATATAGTTAAAGATTACCCTATTTAGTTTAAGGATCAGAGTATTTATATTCGGAGAGATCTTGAGTAGGTAATCTATTGAGAGCAAGGTACGTCCATTAAACCATGTTTCCAGCCTCAAACACTGAAGATTAGGCAAGCAAGGAGTGCATGACATGTTAACAAGTCCGCGGGTTCATGGAGAACCTTCAAAAGCAGTAGGAAAGTGTGTTAAAATAACATTAGGCACGAGAAGCGGAACATGTTAAACGAGAGTTAAGATGGAAGAACATACCTCAAGGAATCCAGGATATAGGCCGAGTTGTTCCACCTTAGCATTCGCCACAAGACATTTCATCATCCATTTATGTTGGGTTTGGTCACTCCTTATGGTCCAACAATTTCGGTGTCCCCTTAACCAATGGGAGGTGTTACGTAGTGTCTGCCTATGTTATAACACAAAGGCATCAGGAGACGGGTTTCATTTATCTTCTTCATATTTTGTGAGAGAAAAGAAAAGAGAAGCAGTGAGAGCGAGCGTTGCAGCTCGAAAAAGAGGGAGAAATTCGTGAGATTTGCTTGAGGGAAGAAAAGGGTTTGCTAAGAGAGTGTTTGGCAAGATCTTGGTGAGCTTAATCCATCAAATTTGTGCTCTTGTTCTTCTATCCAAGCTTGGAGATTTCTAGGGTTTGTTCAAACCCTAATTGTGAGTATTTCTACTCTTGTTCTTAATTGATTGTTGTGAATCTCATCTATTATCATATATTAGGTGAATGAATTGTTGATCCATCCTTAGGGGTGAGTGTAATTAGGCAAATTGGTATCCAAGTGCTATAGGCACCTTGAGGTTGTGTTTATCCCCAAATTGGGAGAATTGTGTGTAACCCATTATTGTTATAGTGGAAGATTTGCCCGTGGTTTTTTACCCTTCACCTTGGAGGGGTTTTTCCACGTAATTGCCGGTGTTGTGTGATTGTTTCCATATTGCATAGTTTGTTGTATTTCCGCATTGTGTTTCATTGCTCGTGTAGGTTTCGTATTGCGCATAGCGGCTCGGATTTCGTAAGCCTCCCCCAACAAGTGGTATCAGAGCTTTTGGGTTGAGCTAATCCTGTGCAATGGCGGAAGCTAGCACTAGTAATAGAATGGTCAATTTGACCGGTGAGAACTTTGTCATATGGAAGGCGAAGATGGAAGATTGGTTATATTGTAAAGATCTCTATGGTCCAATAGAGAGCAAGGGAGTAAGGCCTGAGGCGACAAGTGCAGAAGATTGGAAGGTTACTAATCGAAAAGCAGTTGGTTATATTCGTCAGTGGATTGATGATAGCATTTTTCATCATGTGGCTAGTGAGACACTAGCATATCCTTTGTGGACCAAGTTAGAGGAGATATATGATCAGCAGTCTCCTTGTGAAAAAGCTCTTCTATTCAAAAAGCTTGGAAAGTCGTATTTACAAGGAAGGGAGTTCAATGGCGCAACATTTAAATGAAATGAAGGGGATCATGAATCAGCTTACATCTATGGACCTCAAAATTCCCAAGAGGTTCAATCTTATTTGTTGCTAAATACTTTACCCAGACAAATGGGAGCCATTGAGGAATTGTCTCAGTTATTTCGCTCCAGACAAGAAGTTGAACATGATCATTGCAACTAGCGTTTGCTGAGTGAAGAAGTTAGAAGAAGGTCACTAGACTCATCTCATTCGAAGCTCTTGTGACAGAAAATCGGGGGTAGAAGAAAAGACACAAGTTGGCCGTAGCAAGTCAAGGGGTAAATCAAAGTCCGAAAAGGAAGTTGAATGTTGGAACTGTCATACGAGAGGTCATTATTCAAATGAATGCGAGGAAGTCAAGCAAGAACACAAGAAGGGGAAAGGAAATGATAACCAAGAAAATGGTGTTGCAAATACTATCGTGACAAATGATGATATCATTGTATTCTCGCATTGTAATGATGTTTGTGTTAGTTTTGCGTTTCGATTCGAATGGATAGTTGATTCAGTGCATCTTATCATGCTACTCCTCATGAAGATGTATTTACCTCCTACAAGGTCAGGTGACTTTGGGTCGATCAGAATGGGCAACAGTGGTGTTGCGAAAATTGTAGGAATGGGTGATGTGAAGGTTGAGACCAATGTTGGTCGTGGTTCTCGAAAATGTGCGACACGTACCGATCTTCGTTTTAATATAATGTCACCAGGAGTGTTAGATGATGAAGGGTACAACAATCACTTGGGTGATGGGAAATGGAAGCTAAGCAAGGGCTCCATGGTTATTGCAAGAGGCAATAAGTGTGGCACATTGTACAAGACACAAGTGAAGGTGTTGAAAGGTGAGTTGAATGTCATTGACAAAGATTCAATCTCCGAAAGTTGTGGCATAGAAGACTTGGTCATCTTAGTGAGAAGGGAATTCAAATCCTCACCAAACGACAAGTTTTGCCAAATGCCAAAGGTATGCAATTGGGTAAGTGTACTCATTGTTTAGTTGGTAAACAAACTAGAGTTTCCTTTCATAAAGCTTTACCCAAGCTCAATTCTGGTATTATTGATCTTGTTCATTCTGATGTATGTGGACCTTTAAGGGTCAAAACACTTGGTGGTGCTGTTTATTTTGTTACTTTCATAGATGATGCTTCAAGGAAGGTTTGGTCATATGCAATCAAGACCAAAGATGATGTTGTTCCTGTGTTCAAGATGTTTCATATCATGGTGGAAAGAGAAACAGTAGAACCTTGAAGTGCCTTCGTTCGACAACGGGGGAGAGTACATTGGGCCGCTTGAAGTGTATTGCAAGAGCATGGGTATACGCTCATGAACAATCGGTCAAGACTCCACAACATAATGGTGTTGCAGAGAGGATGAACCGCACTATTCTTGAGAGAATAAGGTGCATGTTATCTCATTCCAAGTTGCATAAGCATTTCGGGGTGAAGCAATGAATACTCGTTGTGTATTTGATCAATCGATCTCCTTCAAGACCGCTTAGATGGAGAAGTAGCAGAAAAGGTATGGAGAGACAAAGAGCCTACTTATGATCACTTGAAAGTGTTTGGTTGCAGGTCATTTGTTCATATCCCAAAAGATCGTAGATCAAAGCTTGACGACAAAGCAAAGCAAGTGTGTGTTCCTAGGATATGGAACAGAGAAGTTTGGTTACGATTTTGGGATCCAGTTGAGAAGAAGGTTATCAAGTAGGGATGCGTATTCCTTGAAGACCAGACAATTGAAGACTTTGAGAAGATTGAGATGCCAAAGCTTCAAGATGATATGACCTTGGATCCAAATCCAGCTTGTTCCTACTCTTGAACAACATGTTGATGATGTTGATGGTAATGGCAATGAAGATGAAGCTCATGAAGATGTTCCAAAGGGTGATGTTGAGCAAGAAGTGCAGCAACAACAACAACCGAAGGTTTTAGTTGAGAAGATCCAAAGACCAGATTACCTTCAACAAAGTATCCACCACATGAGTATGTGATGCTCACAGTGAACCAGAGTCTTATGCGGCTCTTAGTGTTCCCTGGAAGTCGAAGTGGTTGAAATCCATGAAAGAAGAGGTTGGCTCTTTAGATGAGAATGACACTTTTGATTTGGTTGACAAGCCTCGAGAACCGAAAATTTCAAGAACAAGTGGGTGTACGAATCAAGACTCGAAGATGGTAACTCACAACCAAGGTACAAAGCACGCTTAGTTGTGAAGGGTTATGAGCAGAGAAAGGGTGTTGACTTTGACGAGATTTTCTCACCGGTGGTGAGATTTTCTTCTATTCGGGTTGTCTTGGCAATAGCCGCTAGTTTGGATCTTGAGATAGAACAACTAGATGTCAAGACAAAGATTTCTTCACGGTGAGTTGGAGGAAGATGTGTATATGGCACAACCCGAGGGTTTTGAAGTCAAAGGCAAAGAGCACATGGTGTGCAAGCTAAAGAAGAGTCTTTATGGTTTGAAGCAAGCTCCAAGAAGATGGTACAAGAAGTTTGAATCGTTCATGAAGGAACATGGGTACAAGAGGACGGCTTCAGATCATTGTGTATTCATTCAAAAATTTGCTGATGGTGATTTTCTTACTCTTTTGCTATATGTTGATGACATGATTATTGTTGGCAAAGATAAGAAAAAAGATTGACAAAGTTGAAGTCAGATCTCGAGCAAGTCTTTTGCTATGAAAGACTTGGGGCAGCAAAGCGTATTCTTGGCATGGAGATCACTCGTGATAGAAGGCGAGGAAGTTGTGGCTATCACAAGAAAGCTACATTGAGAAGGTGTTGCAAAGATTCAATATGGACAAGGCTGAACTGTAAGTTGTCCACTTGCAAACCATTTTAAGTTAACTCGTGATCAATGTCCTGTGAATGATGTTGAGAAACGAATATGGAGAAAATTCCTTATGCGTCCGCAGATCTTGGTAGTTTGATGTATGCAATGGTGTGTACAAGGCCTGATATAGCTCATGCAGTTGGAGTGGTAAGCAGATTTCTATCAAATCCTGCTATGGAGCATTGGGAAGCAGTGAAATGGATACTAAGGTATTTAAGGGGTACTTCTAATATGTGTTTGTGCTATGGAGGTGACAAGCCATAGTTAGTTGGTTACACAGATTCAGATTTGGCAGGTGCTCAAGACAGTCTCAAGTCTACATCGGGTTACTTATTTACCTATGCAGGGGGGAGCTGTGTCTTGGCAATCCAAGTTACAAAAATGTGTGGCATTGTCTACTACAGAGGCAGAGTACATTGCAGCTACAGAGAGTTGCAAGGAGATGATATGGATGAAGAGGTTTGTTAGAGAACCTGTGAAGCAACAGAGGTTCATTGTTTACTGTGACAATGCCGCAGTGCCATCCATCTCAAAGAAGAATTCGAGTTTTCACTGAGGTCCAAGCACATCAATATTAGGTATCAAAGGATACAAGAAGTTCTCGAGGAGAAGGTCTTGTATATTGAGAAGATCCATACAGATGACAACGGTTCCGATATGATGACAAAGTCGCTACCAAAATACAAGCATGTGTATTTCTCAAAGCAAAGCAGGGCAGGTTTGGTGGTGACGGGTACCTTGCCATAAGTCGTGAGGGGGAGATTGTTGGGTTTGGTCACTCCTTATGGTCCAACAATTTCGGTGTCCCCTTAACCAATGGGAGGTGTTACGTAGTGTCTGCCTATGTTATAACACAAAGGCATCAGGAGACGGGTTTCATTTATCTTCTTCATATTTTGTGAGAGAAAAGAAAGAGAAGTGGAGAGCAGCGTTGCGGCTCGAAAAGAGGGAGAAATTCGTGAGATTTGCTTGAGGGGAAGAAAAGGGTTTGCTAAGAGAGTGTTTGGCAAGATCTTGGTGAGCTTAATCCATCAAATTTGTGCTCTTGTTCTTCTATCCAAGCTTGAGATTTCTAGGTTTGTTCAAACCCTAATTGTGAGTATTTCTACTCTTGTTCTTAATTGATTGTTGTGAATCTCATCTATTATCATATATTAGGTGAATGAATTGTTGATCCATCCTTAGGGGTGAGTGTAATTAGGCAAATTGGTATCCAAGTGCTATAGGCACCTTGAGGTTGTGTTTATCCCCAAATTGGGAGAATTGTGTGTAACCCATTATTGTTATAGTGGAAGATTTGCCCGTGGTTTTTTACCCTTCACCTTGGAGGGGTTTTTCCACGTAATTGCCGGTGTTGTGTGATTGTTTCCATATTGCATAGTTTGTTGTATTTCCGCATTGTGTTTCATTGCTCGTGTAGGTTTCGTATTGCGCATAGCGGCTCGGATTTCGTAAGCCTCCCCCAACAATTTAGCAGTTTGTGTATTGCAGTTTCCGATTCCCAAGGTTCGAAGAAGTGGACAACTTGAAAAGAATTGAGCAAGGGATTCTAGATTGGACAGCAAAAACCCACCAAGACAAAGGGTTTTAAGGTGTGGTAAACTCATTGATTCGGGAAGAAGAATATGCACAGAGGTACCGTAGAGACTAAACTAAACTTTTCGAGGGATTTGCAGTTTGAGTAGTCTATAAGGAATCTTGTATTTAAAATCAGCATGAGCCTTATCAAGTTCTAATGTTATTTCTTGAATATTCCGCTTAACGATGGCATCGATATATCTGGAAAGAGTTGATGATAATCTTACATATTTATCAAAGTAATACCATTTGCCTCTCAAGTTAAAGGATTGAATGTCACAAATCGCCGCGAAGTAAGACTCTTTCGATTTTATCGTTCGCCTCATCTAAATTGTTATCACCCATATCAAAGTTCAGGTAAGGTAGTGATTTCCAAACATTAATCCATTTTTTTGAGAACAGACAAGTTTGTACGACATCTTTTGTATCTATGGATGATAGGCGAGGATGTTGTGAATCACGGATCCTTAACTTGCTGATTTTATCAACTTCTTCTTCTTCATAATTATTAGAAGAATCGAATAATAACATTTCTAGCTAAAGAAGATAATTTCTTCTTCTAAACAAATCGGATTTTTTTTTTCTTTGGGTAGCTTAGTAATAGATAGGAGATTCAATATGAATGTATTCATTTAAAGTACACAAATTACAAAGGGAGGAAAGAAAATCCTCTCTTTCCTCATAATATTGATAGCTAACCATATAAACCCCAAGCGAAATATAGCTTCAACTTTTTTCTAGCAAAAAAATTAAATATATATATATAGCTTCTGATTTTCCAAAATAATATCCGTATAGTAACTTACTTAATTAACTTAATTAAACAAGAAAATATTGCTTCGATTTTCCAAAATGATTTTCTCAGATTACTTCGATTTTCCAAAATACTTTCCCAATTAATAACCCAATTTACTTAAACAAGAAATATTGCTTCGATTTTCCAAAATAATTTCCCACTTAACACCCTACCTAACTTTAACAAGAAAATGTAATTGCAAATATTGCAGCCCTATGGAGCACAATGGAGTATGAATGCATTGCTTGGAGGAATCTAGCGAGTTAGTGATATTTAATGTGCCAATCTCAGCTAGTACGCAATATCATTTCCTCAAATGGTTTTATTTACCCAAGATCGGACTGGCAAGTATCAGACTGCGCTAAGTGGGACGTACATCATCCTTGCAAATTAATTAATTCTACAGATTATACGCTTTTTTTACCATACTCAAGCAGATCACATTAAAAAGAAAAGAGTGCGGTGAGGGAACCGGTTTATCACGGGTATTATGAATACTGCAGCGGCAATCTGATTCGTAGTCACCTCTAACAGATTTATCTGTGTAATCCACCTCAAGAGTATGCTCATGCGAAACAAACACCGCCAAAGAAAAGTTAATGTAAGCCAAGCTCATGGAAAACATAGTTACCAGTTCCAAACTTGATGACATTACGAATCTCTGGCTCTTTTTCTCTTGAAAGGTCAATGCACTTAGCATAGCAGCCGCCTTCAATAATGTAGACACTGCTCAATCCAGCGGTGTGCATCATCTCCATTAATTAAGCACCCGCTTTTGGTTTGTCGGCAAAGGTTGTCTTCCAAGTGTTAGAATTACAAATTCTATTGAGTGGTGTGATTGATTGTTACAGACAAGACTTATTATATCGTTATTTATAGCATTAGGTAAACCATCATCACAACTATCATGACTGATGGAGACTAATGGAAAAGTACTGCTGGCTAACATCATTGAAGGATAGGAACACATCAAAGGAATAACTTGACCACTGAACAGTTTGCACGACAAGCCGCAAGAGGGTCATGCCATCAATGCCTTTATGGAGAAGCAGCAACACTTGCGTAAACCCAATACCAGATCAATGAACTGGAGAAACAAAGCTATAACTCACCATAAACACACCAAACTCCTACGTCGCGGCACTATAATGACAGCTAGAAAGAACTCCCAAAACAAAGTAGATACATTTGTAGTGGCATACACAAGTTTCCATAGCAAATTATGACTCAACAACATTCTAGGAAACCCTTGTAAACCATCAAAAGTTGATACGACTTCATTTCGCACCACGTGTTGAGTCACATTTTGCACTCAAAAAGATTTAGAATCTTGTATTAATAGTTTGGAATTTGCTCAAACGCTTTTGCTACGATGCTTGCAGCCAAATGATACCAACGGTCTTAGGTGCAGATGCCCAAAAATTGATTTTCTCTGCACCTAAGGTTGCTAGTAAGAAGAATTTTGCAATTGCAATTTAACTCTTTATTGACAATGAGTTGACATGATTTTTTTTATTTGCATCTCTGTGTTTCTCCGTAGCCGCTTTGTATTATTTAGGGCCGGCTCTTATTACTTAGGTAGCTGTACTTGATCATGAGAACAATATACTTGAACGTGAGAACAAAAAATGTATAAACAAACATCAACAGATCTTTTATTGCCAAGGCGATATAATAAACCAAATCAATAATTACATAAGAAAGGCTAATCTCGAGATACATGAGGAGAATATAGCAGATTCACACAATTAGAAAGACATTTTCTTTTATCAAAAATTTTCAAATAGCTATTTACTGGATGGTTCTGCAAACCAATAACAATGTTTCAGCAGATCAACAACAAAAACAAACGAGAAAAACAAACTACAACAAATGAAGTACTCAAGAGCAAGCTTGTCGAAGAAGCAAATTGAACCTCTACCCACTAGACCATTTCAATTTTAAGGGGCATAGCACACACATACATAAATGTCGGTGATTCTCAGATAGCACCTAGCAAAATTAGTTCCAACATCCAAGTGGTTTCCTAAAACCCGGACATTCAGATGCACACGTCTTTAGCCGGAAATGATCAGATATTCTCCCTTGCACAACCGAAAGTACACAATTGAAAAGTCGAAATCGGACCAACGATCTCCAACAGCCTCGTTAGGAGTAGCTCATGTCATAGATGAAGTGCATAGGAATGCAATCAAAACTTCCTAAAGCAAGTTATGCCTATGAATGTGGTGAAGAAATATGCAAAGAAATCTCAAAACTCCCAGCTAATGTAATCAAAACAAAAGGATGCAAACTAATTTGTCATGAGACAAACTCTAAAAGTTTGACAGCTTCTATTAATATCTGATCAATCTCTCAAATGTAAATGGAATTAACACACCAAGAAATCCAAATTGAAACAAATATGGAGGCTAAAACAAATTCTCCGTTAGAGCTAAACTTAAATGTAAACAATTCTCTATACTCTAGTTGAATATGCTTTTCAAAGGAGATGTGTGGTTTTGGTGTGGGTCTTAAATTTGAGCACAAGTAACAGCTTTTGAGTGTAACGAATCACACCAAGTCTTGGATAGATAGGGATGACAATTGTATTTCTGGGAGAACATAGGAATGAATCATCGTTATGTGCTACAACAGCTTGGTTTATCGTGAAAGCAAGATGCATCAAATGCTTTAAATTCCAACCCTACCACAGAGGCTACAATATCTCTCATCCATAGCCATATCTAAGCTATTCAAACCAATATTGTCCCAAAACCTCTACCTAAATAGGAACCCCAACTCCACGCAGCCTAAAAGACCTAACAACTAGAAGTCTCGAAGAAGAGGATTGAACCATTACCTCTCGTTATGGTGGTTCTGGTACGGCAGATGGACAAGGATCAATCAAGGCCAAATAGCGTTCAAATGTAGACTTAAAGACTGGAGGAAAGCAAAGTTGCTAGGAGAAATGGAGGCTCTGAACAGTGCACAAACAGATGGAAACGGAGGGCCTGCAACATTGACTTAGAAGACGCAAAGCTTGCAAAACACCGAAAGCAAAGTTGCATTCCCTCAAGGCATGGTTGGTCACCAAAACTAGATCACTAAGCTACTATTAATCTAAATTTAATCTCTAGAAGTACAAACAATGGTTTAAATCCTAGTTCAAATACATCTAAAAGGCACAATGCTACTCAGTGTCACAAGCCTGGTAAGCTAGCCTCTCGTTTGAATCGATTTTATCACGGAACAAAAGAAGAAGCAGAATTCAGAGTAAAGCTGTTGCTGGTTTTCCCAAATCTCATAGAACAGTGGCTTACCGCCTTACCCAAACCAACCACACAATTAATTCTATGATATCAAATGAGTATGACTTTAAAACCTAGATGTCGCTCAAACTATATCAATACAATTCAAGAACAAGTAAATACAAAAACAGAATATATGCAGAAACGAAATACAATCTTGGACGAGTATGAAAAAACCTTAAAATCTCTGCATGAGGGCATTGAATTAGCAAGGGAGTGCATGACATGTTAACAAGTCCGCAGGTTCATGGAGAACCTTCAAAAGCAGTAGGAAAGTGTGTTAAAATAACATTAGGCACGAGAAGCGGAACATGTTAAACGAGAGTTAAGATGGAAGAACATACCTCAAGGAATCCAGGATATAGGTCGAGTTGTTCCACCTTAGCATTCGCCACAAGACATTTCATCATCCATTTAGCAGTTTTTGTATTGCGCCTCCGATTCCCAAGGTTCAAGAAGTGGACAACTTGAAAAGAATTGAGCAAGGGATTCTAGATTGGACAGCAAAAACCCACCAAGACAAAGGGTTTTAAGGTGTGGTAAACTCATTGATTCGGGAAGAAGAATATGCACAGAGGTACCTGTAGAGACTAAACTAAACTTTTCGAGGGATTTGCGGTTGAGTAGTCTATAAGGAATCTTGTATTTAAAATCAAAGATGAGCCTTATCAAGTTCTAATGTTATTTCTTGAATATTCCGCTTAACGATGGCATCGATATATCCGGAAAGAGTTGATGATAATCTTACATATTTATCAAAGTAATACCATTTGCCTCTCAAGTTAAAGGATTGAATGTCACAATCGTCGCTAAGTAAGACTCTTTCGATTTTATCGTCAGCCTCATCTAAATTGTTATCACCCATATCAAAGTTCAGTAAGGTAGTGATTTCCAAACATTAATCCATTTTTTTGAGAACAGATGTTTGTACGACATCTTTTGTATCTATGGATGATAGGCGTAGGATGTTGTGAATCACAGATCCTTAATCATTGATTTTATCAACTTCTTCTTCTTCATAATTATTAGAAGAATCGAATAATAACATTTCTAGCTAAAGAAGATAATTTCTTCTTCTAAACAAATCGGATTTTTCTTTTCTTTGGGTAGCTTAGTAATAGATAGGAGATTCAATATGAATGTATTCATTTATAGTACACAAATTACCAAGGGAGGAAAGAAAATCCTCTCTTTCCTCATAATATTGATAGCTAACCATATAAACCCCAAGCGAAATATAGCTTCAACTTTTTTCTAGCAAAAAAAATAAATATATATATATATATATATAGCTTCTGATTTTCCAAAATAATATCCGTATAGTAACTTACTTAATTAACTTAATTAAACAAGAAAATATTGCTTCTGATTTTCCAAAATGATTTTCTTCAGATTATTTCGATTTTCCAAAATACTTTCCCAATTAATAACCCAATTTACTTAAACAAGAAATATTGCTTCGATTTTCCAAAATAATTTCCCACTTAACACCCTACCTAACTTTAACAAGAAAATGTAATTGCAAATATTGCAGCCCTATGGAGCACAATGGAGTATGAATGCATTGCTTGGAGGAATCTAGCGAGTTAGTGATACTTAATGTGCCAATCTCAGCTAGTACGCAATATCATTTCCTCAAATGGTTTTATTTACCCAAGATCGGACTCGCAAGTATCAGATCATGCTAAGTGGGACGTACATCATCCTTCCAAATTAATTAATTCTACAGATTATACGCTTTTGTTTACCATACGCAAGCAGATCACATTAAAAAGAAAAGAGTGCGGTGTGGGAGGGAACTGGTTTATCACGGGTATTATGAATACTGCAGCGGCAATCTGATTCGTAGTCACCTCTAACAGATTTATCTCGTAATCCACCTCAAGAGTATGCTCATGCGAAACAAACACCGCCAAAGAAAAGTTAATGTAAGCCAAGCTCATGGAAAACATAGTTACCAGTTCCAAACTTGATGACATTACGAATCTCTGGCCTTTTTCTCTTGAAAGGTCAATGCACTTAGCATAGCAGCCGCCTTCAATAATGTAGAAACTGTTCAATCCAGCGGTGTGCATCATCTCCATTAATTAAGCACCCGCTTTTGGTTTGTCGACAAAGGTTGTCTTCCAAGTGTTAGAATTACAAATTCTATTGAGTGGTGTGATTGATTGTTACAGGACAAGACTTATTATATCGTTATTTATAGCATTAGGTAAACCATCATCACAACTATCATGACTGATGGAGACTAACAGAAAGTACTGCTGGCTAACATCATTGAAGGATAGGAACACATCAAAGGAATAACTTGACCACTGAACAGTTTGCACGACAAGCCGCAAGAGGGTCATGCCATCAATGCCTTTATGGAGAAGCAGCAACACTTGCAGAAACCCAATACCAGATCAATGAACTGGAGAAACCAGCTATAACTCACCATAAACACACCAAACTCCTACGTCGCGAGACTATAACGACAGCTAGAAAGAACTCCCAAAAACAGTAGATACATTTGTAGTGGCATACACAAGTTTCCACAGCAAATTATGACTCAACAACATTCTAGGAAACCCTTGTAAACCATCAAAAGTTGATACGACTCTCATTTCGCACCACGTGTTGAGTCACATTTTGCACTCACAGGTTAGATTTAGAATCTTGTATTAATAGTTTAGAAATTGCTCATACGCGCTTTTGCTACGATGCTTGCAGCCAGATACCAACGGTCTTATGTGCAGATGCCCCAAAAATTGATTTTCTCTGCACCTAAGGTTGCTAGTAAGAAGAATTTTGCAATTGCAATTTAACTCTTTATTGGACAATGAGTTGACATGGTTTTTTTTATTTGCATCTGTGTTTCTCCGTAGCTGCTGTATTATTTAGGGACGGCTCTGATTACTTAGGTAGCTATACTTGATCATGAGAACAATATACTTGAACGTGAGAACAAAAAATGTATAAACAAACATCAACAGATCTTTTATTGCCAAGGCGATAATAAACCAAATCAATAATTACATAAGAAAGGCTAATCTCTGATACATGAGGAAAATATAGCAGTATGATCACATAGCTAGAAAGACATTTTCTTCTATCAAAAATTTTCAAATAGCTATTTACTGATGGTTCTGCAAACCGATAACAATGTTTCAGGAAGATCAACAACAAAAACAAACAGCAAAAACAAACAACAACAAATGAAGTACTCAAGAGCAAGCTTGCTGTAAGAAGCAGTTGAACCTCTACCCACTGGACCATTTCAATTTTCAGGGGCATAGCACGCACACACATACATAAATGTCAGTATTTCTGTATATCACCTAGCAAAATTAGTTCCAACAGCCAAGTGGTTTCCTAAAACCCTGACATTCAGATGCACACGTGTTTAGCAGAAAGAAATGACGTGATATTCTCCTCGCACAACCGAAAGTACACAATTGAAAAGTCGAAATCGGACCAACGATCTCCAACAGCCTCGTTAGAGTAGCTCATGTCATAGATGAAGTGCATAGGGAATGCAATCAAAACTTCCTAAAGGTGTTATGCCTATGAATGTGGTGAAGAAATATGCAGAAAATCTCAAAACTCCCAAACTAATGTAATCAAAACAAAAGGATACAAACTAATTTGTCATGAGACAAACTCTAAAAGTTTGACAGTTCTATTAATATATGATCAATCTCTCAAATGTAAATGGAATTAACACACCAAGAAATGCATTCTGGAAACAAATATGGAGGCTAAAACAAATTCTCCTGTTTGAGCTAAACTTAAATGTAAACAATTCTCTATACTCTAGTTGAATATGCTTTTCAGTGGAGATGTGTGGTTTTGGTGTGGGTCTTAATTTGAGCACAAGTAACAGTTTGAGTGTAACGAACTGGCTGACCAAGTCTTGGATAGATAGGGATGACAATTATAATTCGGAGAACATAGGAATGAATCAGTTATGTGCTACAACAGCTTGGTTTATCAGGAAAGCAAGATGCATCAAATGCTTTCAGAATGCCAACCCTACCACAGAGGCTACAATATCTCTCATCCATAGTCATATCTAAGCTATTCAAACCAATATCGGCCCAAAACCTCTACCTAAATAGGAACCCCCAACTACATGCAGCCTAAAAGACCTAACAACTAGAAGTCTCAGTAAGAGGATTGAACCATTACCATCTGTTATGGTGGTTCTGGTACTGACAGATGGACAAGGATCAATCGAAGGCCAAATAACATTCAAATGTAGACTTAAAGCACTGGAGGAAAGCAGGTTGCTGGGACAAATGGAGGCTCTGAACAGGCACAAACAGATGGAATGGAGGGCCTGCAACATTGACTTAGAAGACGCAAAGCTTGCAAAACACTGAAAGCAAAGTTGCATTCCCTCAAGGCATGGTTGGCTGCCAAAACTAGATCACTAAGCTACTCTTAATCTAAATTTTATCTCTAGAAGTACAAACAATGGTTTAAATCCTAGTTCAAATACATCTAAAAGGCACAATGCTACTCAGGTCACAAGCCTGGTAAGCTAGCCTCTGGTTTGAATCGATTTTATCAGCGGAACAAAAGAAGAAGCAGAATTCAGGAGTAAAGCTGTTGCTGGTTTTCCCAAATCTCATAGAACGTTAAGCTTACCGCCTTACCCAAACCAACCACACAATTAATTCTATGATATCAGTGAGTATGACTCTAAAACCGGTATGTCGCTCAAACTATATCAATACAATTCAAGAACAAGTAAATACAAAAACAGAACATATGCAGAAACGAAATTCAATCTTGGACGAGTATGAAAAAACCTTAAAATCTCTGCATGAGGGCATTGAATTAGCTCTAATAACCACCAGAAAGTTCAATTTAACGATGATACTACAGTATAAATTTATCAAATCCAAGGATTTTACTTTACTTACAACACAATATAGCAAAACATAACCTAATCATCTTCACATGTACTTCAACAAAATATGTCTAAATCCTCCACAAAATAACCTAATGATTTCATCGGTCCTCCAAACCAGTTAAATCTAGCACAATTTCATTCAATTAACATCAATCTAACCCTAAATCAGTGCATACCATTCACTTACCTAATTAATCCATCACGAAAACAGAGAAAAGACCCTCCTCCTCAAAAATCCACCCACCATCATTTCAAGACTTGCCATTTGTAATTGAGACCAAAATTTCCAACCATGCATCTTCACAAAAATCCTTTTCGAGTAATCCTTCAGATGCTGCTTCACAATTCTGGGACTCTTGATGTACGCTTTAAGCATAATTTTCAAAGTTAAAAGACAGAGAAATAAATAAATTGGGGAAAGAGATAACCAAAGCATTTTGTGATTTGGTTTGTGACCGAACCGTATAGGGAAACTGACATTAAGAACGATGCTCCAGTTCCAATGGCGACGATTGAAGCAGTATGAAAATCATAGGAAATCAGTGAAGGAGAATATGGAAATGGATGATGGATTGATTGAGGTAAAATTTGTTGGATATTTTCAATAACTTAGAAAATAAAACTGTTTTCGTTTTTGGTTTGTCACTATGATGGGGAAGTGTTCTGTGTTGGATAAACACAATGGATGTTAGTTGGAGATGAAGGGACACCTCTAATAGGTGTGATGGTTCATAATGGACACAACCATTCCCAACAGACACCTTATGTGTCTTTTGGAAGTGAAGAGGCATCTCCAATAGGCATGAATAACCCTATAAGTAGTGAAGGAATTCTCCCATTCTTGAGAATGAATTCAACTTGTTTTCTCTCCATCTAAAGCATCATCATAAATCTCTCTCATGTGTTCTTGGTTGGGTCAAGGGGTGCAAACCTTGAATCCAATTTCCTGTTGTAGGGCTTTCATTGTATCCTGAAGGCATTATTTCGCATACCTGTTGCAATCGCCAATTTATATTGGGAGGGTAGAAATAATCGTCTAAAAGAAATCACCCGAGCCTTGAAAGCTTTTGAGTACAACAACGATTTATTTTAGTGTTATCATCCTCCGTTTTATACCCACATTTTCCAACAGTTTTAGACGATTATTTTTTCGATCGTGGAGGGTGAACAATTCTGAAATTTCAATTACGTTTTCCAGGAAGAGTCTTCGAGAAATAATGGAGAGCTTCTTCTGGAATAGTACTCTGGATACGTTAGAGGCGTAGACAAGTACCATTTGGGCTTTTACCGTATTTCCAGAAATTGGGCCTTATATAGAGACCAACAACATGATCAATGATCAGTTGTCGCTGAATTTTGAAGAAAGATCATCTGGTTTTTTCATTTGAAACCAGTAGAAAAGTGGAAGAAAACGAAATTGAAGAAACTACAAGTTTGACTCCTCTCTGTCGACTGGGAGATGGTGTTGTGTTTCGGGTTTGGATCGCCATAATTTAAAGGAGGAATTCTTCGACAACGGAGGATGTAGTTTTGACTGATCTCGCAATAAAAGAGACACTGTAGGCGGTTCTGTTAATCAAGGAAATCAACTGGGTTTCATTAATTGTTTTTAAACGATGGAAGAGGGAAAGAAGTTCACACTATTTTAACATTTGGTAGCAATCCAAATACTTTGATGGTCGCGTGCACATCAGGATTTAACTTCTGAAGTTTCAGGATTTGATTACCTTCTTCGACTCTCTATTATCTCCTCCCTTTTATTGCATGATGAGTATTTATATTTCTTTTGAATTCATGAATGTCTTCTTATTAATAATTTTGGTTTTCTTTTCTGGCCGAAGGAAATTAAACTAGAAGATGCATGAAAGGAATATATGGAGAATGCCGTTGTGGCTCTTCCAGGTGATGTCAACGATATATAAAGATATTGAAAAATTTCTTATCAAAGAGTTTGGATTGTTTGGGAACGGCAAGAAAACGGTTAGTACAACTTACCTTATAGAATGTACTGTTGATATCGAATCATACCATTTTTGAGTTTGAAACCATGATTAAACTGGTTTGTAGACTATACGTTTGGATATATGTCTAGGTCAAAAAATATTACTTACACTTGATTAGTTGTTAAAACTAATTTGTTTTGGAAGCTAGTATATTTGTTTTTACATGGAAGGTTACTTGACCTTATTATCATGATATTGATCCATGTGTTTTTCGGTAAAGGCCAAATCCAAAAGCAAAATTATAAGAGTTTCGTCCGTGTTTTTGGATTTGAAGATTTCCTATTTTGGAATTATTTTATGATCAATGGACGAATGGAGAAAATGACTTGATGCCATTATCGTCCAAGTAAACTGAACAGCTAGTATGAGATTAATCCATGATCTCATTTGGGTGCATTCACCAAGATGTCAGGTTGTATTATTTTGCATATGCCCTTTTGAGTGGGATTTCATTAATCCATGCATCTTGGTAAGGCTTTTTTTATATAGGAATGGTTTACTGTAAAGTCACTTGCGAATAACAGTTGGAGATCACATGAAGACTACTAGTCTCATATGTATGCACTAGAAAATTCGTGACTCTGTAGATTTTCATAATCAGGAGACATAAGATATCCTCCCATTAGGACTTCTATGTCATTTAATGTGAATAAAATAATGCATAAGAAGTAAACGACAATGCGTTTCATGAAATTTAGTTGCATTCATGCATTTGAGAATTATCATGAAATAGGGGGAGAATTTATACGAAAATGTCGTATAAAATTTTCTAGTTGGTGGATTATTTTAAAACCAAAATTGTCATAATTGTTGAGACAACAATGGTATGGCATGAACATAATTCTTGCGATAAGAATTATAGGTTCCAAAATTGGAAATGGGTATGTCTTAAATGACATGAAAATGATTACCCGGTTAATATGTAACATTTTGGAAGATTGGGCGCGACCAAATATCCAACGATTAGGTGTTACGATATTACCGATGCATAAATTGTGAACATTTGCATTACATAATGTAAAATGTTAAATAGACATTGTCTATGTTTTTGGGTATAATTTGTAGAAGATTCGGCATGAGTAGAGGAGTTACTCATCGTAATAATGTGCTTGTTAAAATATCAAGCAAGTTGCCTACAAATTTTCTATGCCTCTAGTGTATGCAAGTCTGTAATGACTTCTTGTGAATTAACGGTAAATGTTAATTAGGATCACTAGAGAAGTTACAATTATTTTGTAAAATCAAAGAGGAACATTTCTAGTAATGTTTTCAGAATTGATTGCATTAGTAGATGCAATTAATGAGAAGAAATGGTTTAAAACCTAACTCGTAGAGATCCTATTTTGGAAGAAGCCATCTCAGGAGGTCTTGATTAATTGTGAATCAGGATATGATCTATAACGTCTTTAACAAGACTTATAATGAAAAGTCAAGACATACAAGTCTTAGACAAGGAACGGTAAGTCAATTACTCAAGAAAGGAGTAATTGCAGTTAACCATTGAAACGGAGAAAAGCTTGGTAGACCTATTTATGAAGAGTCTCCCAAGGGAATTAATTTCAATGAAGTATATAGAAATGGGACTAAGGTCTGTGAAGGAAGGTTGATCTCCCATAACAGAAACCCAACCTATGTTTTGAAAAAGATAAACAAGGTTCAATGGGGTACCAACAAGTTATGGCTGTAGATTATGGAGCACTAACATAAAACTTCCCATTTCAAATTAGTGCTGGTTTTTCTGCAAGAAAATAGGATGGATGTAAATCCTTAATGAGTCTGTGATTAGTAAAAGGTGTCTCGCAGAAACACCTTCGAGACTTACCTATATGAGTATGGAAATGTGGGTCGTTTCCTAAGAGAAGAAGACCGTTCTCTAAAGAAGACTCATGAATAAGGATATAAGCACAAGGCCTTTATAGTTCTTGGCTACATAACACATGATTTATGGAATCAATATGTGTGGAGACTCCGGTTTTATCATAAGGGATACTTGGTTCAAGACTAGTTTCACCATAGAATCTCGATAAGGCTTTGAGTTTCTTACACTAAGTGGAGGTTCAAACCCAGAAGGTACCTATCATTTATGTATTGATTTCAGCGATGATGCTTAGTCCCAATTGTACTTGAACTACGTTGGCTTGATCCCACTCGGGTACGTAGGCAGTCACTTGAGTGATGCAGCCACTCCGGTTTTATAAGTTTTATTTTATGTTTTTTTGGTTTTTGAAAATAGGGGGAGATTGTTGGATATTTTCAATAACTTAGAAAATAAAACTATTTTCGTTTTTTTGGTTTGTCACTATGATGGGAAGTGTTCTGTGTTGGATAAACACAATGGATGTTAGTTGGAGATGAAGGGACACCTCTAATAGGTGTGATGGTTCATAATGGACACAACCATTCCCAACAGACACCTTATGTGTCTTTTGGAAGTGAAGAGGCATCTCCAATAGGCATGAATAACCCTATAAGTAGTGAAGGAATTCTCCCATTCTTGAGAATGAATTCAACCTGTTTTCTCTCCATCTAAAGCATCATCAGAAATCTCTCTCATGTGTTCTTGGTTGGGTCAAGGGGTGCAAACCTTGAATCCAATTTCCTGTTGTAGGGCTTTCATTGTATCCCGAAGGCATTATTTCGCATACCAAGGTTGCAATCGCCAATTTATATTGGGAGGGTAGAAATAATCGTCTAAAAGAAATCACCCGAGCCTTGAAAGCTTTTGAGTACAACAACAATTTCTTTTAGTGTTATCATCCTCTGTTTTATACCCAAAATTTCCAGCAAAATTGACTGATGCTGGTCGGCACCCAAACGAGTTAGACGACGATAAACATCCATACTGATGTTTGAATATACAGAGAAGAAGAAGAAAAAGTGAAAATTGGGAAAGAAATTTCTCGGAAATTGATTGACAAATTAATAAAACCCTAGGTTATTTTTACTAGATTGGAAATATAGTGAAATTTCCACGCCCTTTTGCTCTAAATGCCAAAAAATTGGCGGGTAACATTTTCTTTATGGCGGGAATTTTTATGTGCAAATTATCACTAGGTCCTCAGAATTTACTAGAAGTTACTCTAGTCTAATCTGGTTTGTATCCTCAAATATGTTATAATTAGCGAATCAGTCCATATCACCCGATTACGTTCGTATCACACGTATTTTCGTATTCCAACTTGTATTTGCGAATTTCCATCCTCAAACAATTTATATATCTACGAATTACTCAATTGTATGACCCGTATAATACTCTATAGCGTCATAACTGAATACCATTTTGTATTATATTTTTTACTTTTAAAATCTTACGTACATCAATCTATACCAGAGACGAACATGTTATTTGTTAATTATTTTTGCATATATCATGTATAATTCGTTAAGATCATAAAACATACACACAATTCTACAGAGATGTACATATAATCTTGTATGGTTATTCTACAGAGAATTCTAGAAAGAGATTTTTAAAAAGAGAAAGTGAGAAATCTAGGTGATATTTGTAACATTTTCAAGCGTAAGACCTTAATCAATAAAGAAGACAGTTTCTTTCCCGTGGATGTATGTCTCAATGGCCAAACCACGTGATATGCTTGTGTTCATCTTTCCAGTGGATGTAGGTCTCAATGGCCGAACCACGTGATATGCTTGTGTTCATCTTTACTATCATGTTCTTTATATCTTGTTTATCTTTGAATCTTGAATGTTAGTAGCTTTACAATCGTTAGATCTATTTGGATGTAGTCATTAGCAAAGATGCAACTACAATAGCAAACAGAACTTGTGATAAAGGGTCATACTGTTTTAATCCCCTACCCATATCAAAAAACCCAACTGGGCCTCCATTATGGAGAATTGAGACTCTAGCAGAGTTGATCAACTTTAAAAGCCAATGGCAAATATCTCAAAGAAACCTAAATGTTTTAATGCTTCCATTATAAACTCCCAATTTAAAGTGTCAAAAGCTTGGGTTATATCTGGTTTTAAACCCACATTACCGCTCTCTCCTTTTAACTGACAGTTCATTAACTAGTTCGGCGGAAAGACAAATGTTTTCAGGAATACCTATTTTTTATAAATGCCACTTGTTGTTCAGAAAAACTAATTTTAACATCAAATGACATCACATGAAAAATATACGTCTACAACTGGAGTTTTACAACTCTTTTCTAAGAGTTGTAGAACGTCTCATGTTTTACAACTTTTTTTCAAAGGAAGAGCTGTAAAATGGCATCACTACCAACCCCTAGGACCAAAGGATTGAAAAAAGAAAATAAACGACAACTCCTTAACCAAAACATTTGTGACGACATTCTAGCTTTAACAACCTTCCTCCGAAAATATAGTGAATAATCATATCACAACTTTTCGCAAGAGTTGTTGTAGAAAAATAAGATATCTTATCTTATACAATACTATACTATAATAAAGAAAATATGTACTTTTCAACCGTCAATATTTTGGTGAAGCATTTCTTAATTTTACCTATATACCCTTAAATATCAATTACATACTTTACGTAAAAGATAAACGAAAAAAAGGATATCTCTGTAAAATGCATACATAGAGGTTTTGGCATCGAATCCCAGGAAACGCAATTCCACCACATTTTTACTTGCTCTTTTTTGTTTGTTTTTTACGGAAGAAAACTGAACCAAAACAACTAATTGGGGAATTTTTATTTCATCTTCTACATTTTCGCTCTTCTTCGTTTCCTCTCGAATCCCTTTACGTATCTATGTTTTGATTTCAACTTATCATGTAATTCATCCCCTCTTCAAACAAAAACAGCGCAAAACAAAGAACTAGGGAATCTGATTTTTAATCTTCAATTTCCCCCTCTCCCCAATTGGGAATTTTGAATTCATCCATGAAAACGGTGGAATCAGATGAAAAAAATAACTCCAACAAACTTGGGCGAAATCTCTCAAGTAAGTATCAAAATTCACTATGGTTTCTCTTTCATCTTAGGTAATTGAATCAATCACGGTTCGTTGTAAGTGTCTTTGATCAATTTCATTAGTAATTGCAGAAATCAATCCGCTGAAATTTGGATTTCATCATGACCCATAACGTTTTTCATTTTTGTAAAACTGGTTTGCACAAAACCGAACTTGCCTCGCTGCTTCATTGATTTTGGATACTATACCTTTCAGTTGTTCGACAAAATCCCTAGGAGAAAAAAAATTAAATTCTCAACCTGATAAAATCTGAGTTTAGTGGTGATGTGTGGGCTTTACAAATGATGAATCTTTGAGGTTTGGTATTTGGTGTATGATTTCTTATTTCTATTAAGGGATTATACTGCTAATCCGTTTCACTAATGCTTTGAGCGGAGATGATATATTAAGAAGAAAGTGCCAAACATTGCAAGCACATTGCTTTATTGTATTCAGTGATTGACGTGGTTGCACTCCACATTTTTGTTTACAGGGAAAAATGATAGTAAAGATCTTTCCGACAGGCTGGAAAAATAAACTAAATGTTCATCTCAAGGAACTCATGACGTATCTCACAACCATGGTTTTTGGCAGTTAAAATATCACAACCCTAGGAGGTGATCTTTGCTGAAAAAGTGGTGTTTATGAACGAGCAAAGAAATAGGTAGCATTTTTTTTTTGCAGTTGAATAACCCATTGTTACTTTCCAAGTATGCACTTTTACTTTTGTTGATATATAGTTCAATGTCATTTTGCAAGCCTTCCCAAATGCCAATTTGAATAAAGCAATAGTTTGAAGGTAACTCCCATTTTAGAATTTTAAGAAATATCATTTTATAGATACCTATTACAATGAAAATGCAGATCACACAAATCAAAAGTGAAAAAATATAGGGGTTAATAGAAAACCAAAGAAGTATGTTTCCTATTATAATAACTTTTAGAGGTTGGTAAATCTCAGTTGAAGGATTTTGATAGGAAACCAAAAAGAGTTTGACCCTTGATGGATGAAACATACATAGACATTTCTCTCTTAGTAATTATATGATTTGTTTTGACAATTTATTGCCACTTTAGATACTATCCAGAAATTCAATGTGCCATTTTCTATTGCACCGAATAACCGATGTTACAGATGCATAATGCGGTGCCCCATGATCATGTATTAGTTTCGATCACAAGGATTAATTGGTCAAGGGAGAGAAATTTGTTTATGTTCATCTGATTATCATCTACTTGCATTTATTTGTCATTTTTTAAGAAGTATTTGCAAAAGAGAATCTTCATCAAATCCTTGGAATCATTGAGAAAGCTCGACTTGGATTGATACCACAACGGATGAAGGTCAACAATCCTTGCTCTACCTCCACAGTTGATTGAATCACATCGGATGGCAGTAAATAATCTAATCGTTTGTATAATTATTTATGTAAGTTGTATCAAACAAATCTTAATAAGAATGAATGGGTTTGCTTCATTTTTTTGACTTCTGCTTTCAGTTGGGTCAAATTGACTTATTGGAACTGTCAGTTTTGTTTGTATCTAAAGGAAATTTATGACGCCAATCATATATCCTTATTGCGTCTTTGAGAAGGGTGTTTTTAGAAATTGTTGTCTCATGCTTCATAACTTCTGTGCATACTTGCGCCACATCTCTCTTAACCTTTTGTTTCGCTCATGATTTTTTTTTTTTTTATATTTCTTTGTTCTCGATAACTTCAGTGTACTTGTATCTACCCCATTCTGAGTTCAAAACCTCATTATAATTGTTGTACTGATAGCCTGCACGCTACTTTGGTAATAAGATAAAGTATGTTTATAGATATTTGTTGCCATTAACTGAAGTTGGTATTTCTAACTCAGGTAAACACGATATGTTTTGTGGGTTTTGAAATGGAACGGCACTCGCGTCGCTTGTGCATATTTTCTAGTGATGATAAAAAATAGTGTTGATGGGATTCGAACATGAATCTACTATGCGTTATTCTTACGCATTAACCATTCTTACACTTCACAAGTTTGGGTTTTTTATGCTTTTTCTATGAAAATGTATAACAATTGACCTTTATAAGAATTGTTGAAGTAAAAATATAGGATGTTGGAAAATGAGGTTGGGGGTTTGATCCTCATCCTCCTACGTTCAAGTCCATACCATCAACCATGCCTAGACTATCACAATTCTGTCAGGCTTGTGATTTATTTTATAATTATTTTATGACAACTTTTATAAGAGTTGTAAAAATAAAATATGATATTCAAAAATAATGCTCAGGTGACTGATCCGCAAATAGCGTGGAGCCTTCTCTGTAAACAATCACATACATTCTACAACAAAAATGCACTTCTGTTAAATTCTTGTAATGGATGGTTAAATTTTTCACTTTTGAAATTTTTTATTCATTCCTGCTAAATTTTTATTCACTTTCTACTAAATTTTCTCTATTCTGCTAAAAACTATTTTGGTATGCACTTCAGCTAAAGTTTTGTTGTATTGTGATAAAAATAATTTTATACAACCCTCTTTTCCAACCTTTAATAAAAGTCGTCGTAAGGTTACGACAAACATTTTCGAGTCAGGTTCAGTATTGAATTTGACAAAGGGTGTGTTTAGAGTTTTGTAGAATATTCTGATGGGATGTTACCTATAGATGGGTGAATTCATCATTCTTACGAAGTTTTCGACTTATAGTAGTCTACTCGCGGCCAGATTTCGATCTCGGAGCCAGATTCAGTATCGAAGTTGAAGAAAAGGGGTGTGTTTCAGGTTTCAGTGAATATTACGAAGGAATCTTACCTACGGATAGGTGGATTCATCGTTCATACGAAGTTTCCGACTTATAGTAGCCCACTCCTGGCGAGGTTTGGATCTCGGAGCCAGGTTCAGTATCGAAGTTGATAAAAAAAAGGTGTGTTTAAGGTTTTTGGGAATATTCTGATGGGATCTTACCTGTAGATGGGTGGATTCATCGTTCTTACGAAGTTTCCAACTTACAGTAGTCCACTTGTGGCTAGGTTCCGATCTCAGAGCCAGGTTCAGTATCACAGTTGACTAAAGGGGCGTGTTTAAAGTTTCAGGAAATATTCCTATGGAATCTTACATGTAAATGGATGGATACATCGTTTCCATAAGAGGGTCTGTTTAAGGTTTCGTAGAATATTCCGACGGAATCTTACATATATTTGGATGGATTCATCGTTGTTACCAAGTTGCTGGTTTATAGTGGTCAACTCAAGGTCGGGTTTCGATCTTGGAGCCATGTTATGCCACAAAGTTTCCATAAAACTTTTTGTTTATTGTTTCGGAGAATATTCCTACGGAATCTTACCTGTAAATAGAAGGATTCGTCATTCTTACCAAGTTTTCGGCTCATAGTGATCAACTGACGACACAAGTTTCGATCTCGAAATGAAATCTTACATGTGAAAGGTCCTATTATTTCTAATTAGGTCACTAGAATTTAGAGTTTACACCTATAAGGGTCTTATTGTAATTGGGTTTGATCTAATGAACTAAGTTTCTGGTATATAGTTGTCCACTCACGGCCAAGTTTCTCTCCCGGAGCCAGGTTATGCCTCAAAGTTCCTAGAAGATGGTTTGTTTAAGGTTTCTAAGAATATTCTGATGGAAAATTACTTGTAAATGGATGGATTCACAGTTTTTTTTTTCCAAGTTTCCGGATTATATTGATCCACTCACCTCCTGAATTCGATCTCGGCCAGGTTATGCCTCGAAATTGCCAAATGAGGGTTTGTTTAAGGTTTCAGAGAATATCCCGACCGAATCTTACTTGTAAATGGATGGATTCATCGTTCTTACCTAGGTTTCGGTCTATAGTGGTTCACTCAAGGCTAGGTTTCGATCTCGGGATGAAATTTACTTGTAGATGGTCTTATTGTTTCTAATTAAGTTACTAGAATTTTGAGTTTATGCCTATAATTGTCTTATTGTAATTGTTTTTAAATTATAATTGTCTTATTGTAATTTAAATTATAAATTAGACCGACCTTGTTATCCGAAACCTACTACTCCTTCGTTCCATTTTACTTGATGTTTAAAGGATTTTTTTATGTTCCAAAATAGACGAGTTTTTAGATATTTTTCTCAAATTCTCACTAATTTTCCCTTGCTTTGGATTCATATCATACCACTAGTTATCATTTAAATTAGTAAATGGATAATTAGTCGGATTTTTTAATCAATTCCATGGAGGATAAATACTCTATCCCAAGTAAATTATAACGTGATTCGTAATTTACACTAAATATAAAACTAAAAACTAGGTGGTTTAAATTTTTAGGAAGCTATTAATATGGGTAGATTTGGAAAAAAAAATATTCTTTATGTTTTTTTTCAATCTGCGTGAAAAACTTTACGACATCAATTAAAATGGAACGGTGGGAGTATAAGGTTTATAAACTGATTATAGTTATTAGAAATTTACCGATACTATGCACTTACTTTTATTTTGTCAATCTAGTTTTATGAATGGATTCACAATTATAAATTAGATCGACCTTGTTATATGAAACCTACTATTTGGTTTAGATATTGGTTATAGTGGATATAAACTTAAGTTAGCTCTAGAAATCTTTGAACCTGAGATGTTGAAATCTAATATATTTCATCGTCAGTTCATCTGAATGAGAAACTCCGGTATAATTGTAGTAATCTTTGAACCTGAGATGTTGAAATCTGATATATTTCATCTTCAGTTCATCCGAATGAGAATCTCAAGTCTAACTCTAGTAATATTTGAACATGAGATGTTGAAATCTGATATATTTCATCTTCAGTTCATCCAAATGAAAAAATCATGTCTAACTCTAGTAATCTTTGAACCTGAGATGTTGAAATCTGATATATTTCATCTTCAGTTCATCCTAATGAGAAACTCAAGTCTAACTTTAGTTTTCTTTGAAGTAATATGATTTTTCAAACTTGTTTTCATTATTCGGATTCATAATATTTCTTATATATTATTTGTATTTGGTGTGATATACGCGTCAAAATATACATAAATTGCTAGTTTTTTCTTCCCAAAGTTAACAGCCCATATGTTACAATGTCACATGGTTTGAGTGATAAAATGCACCTCCTAACTTTAAAAAAGGAGAGTCGTCCAGTGAATTTGTATGTGACACGTGGTAATAAATTAACCATTTGATCTTTTGAAACCAATCAGATAGGACGACACTAGTCGTCCGTCTCTGCTAAACAATAAAAATGGTTTTCTATATAAAATTAGAAGAGAGAAAAATCAAAATGAAAAT
Source organism: Papaver bracteatum (assembly GCA_023529315.1). NCBI lineage: Eukaryota > Viridiplantae > Streptophyta > Magnoliopsida > Ranunculales > Papaveraceae > Papaver > Papaver bracteatum. Next base: position 46,884 of record JAJJWX010001484.1, on the reverse strand, counting down.
GAAAAACTACAATCTTTCTCCAAATGTCCATATCTCTTGCAATTCGACATTGGGGTTTCCCTTTGTTCCAATAATTCTTCTCCAAATGACCATTCTTCTTGCAAAAATTGCATCTTGATACTTGAGACGAATCACTCTTTGAAGCTAGATGAAGCATCACTCTTGTACTTATTTTTCTTCATTGCTGAATTTTTTGAGTTCAAGTTCATTTTTGATTGAAATGCACTCGCTTGACTTTTCGGAGTGTCTTAACAACCCTTGTTCATACACCTTCAAAGAAGCCCATAATTCTTGTGACTTTAATGTAGAGAAATCTTTGGTCCCTTCCAAAACCACCACAATGGGTTCGAATATTTTCGGCAAAAAAACAATTTCTTCTCACAAATTATTGTTTCTTCCATCTTCTCACCGCATATTATTAATTAACAATTTCAACAACTATTGAAGAAATTTCATTCAAACATTCATCCTCATACATTTTTAGATTCTCAAAATCTCTTATATATGAGTGTAATTTTGATTTCCTTACCTTCTTATTACCTCTATGCTCTTGTTGTAGAAGATCCCAAGCTTCTTTAGCTTTAGGTGAATGGATTACCCTTGGTAGAATAGTGTCTCCAACTCCTTGTTGAATGTACATGCAAGCTTTTGCATTCTTATTTCGACTCTCCTTAAGTAAATCCCTTTGGGTTGATCCAAGTTTGATGTATCTTCAATTTCATCAAACCCATTTTTAACAATCTCCCACACATCTTGAGACATGAATAAATTTTTCATTTTGATGGCCCAAAAGTCATAAATTTCTCCATGAAAAAGTGGTATGGAGGGTTATTGAATGTAAATATTTGAGTTGCTAGAACTTTCCATTGATTTAGATGAAGATTGATTGAAAATTTTGGTTTTTTTTTTTTTGTTTTGTAGATCTAGTTTTTGAAACTTTGAATATTGCTGATTTTTTTATTTAAATGGGGGTTGATTGATTTTCTTTTACTCTCCAAGATCAGATTCACTTGATCCATGCTCTGATACCAATTATTGGATTTTTGGTTGAATTAAAATGATGATTATAAAGGATTTGATGATAACGGAGAAGTGGGAAACTAATAGTTTCTGCTTACATTTTTTTTTTTTTTTTTTTTTTAATCTCTCTCAACAAAAATTATCTCTACACATGGTCAACATAAGACCTTACAGATAAGATGACTAGATTTATTAGGTCCATACAATTCTTTTACACTAAAGCATACACATACTAATATGAAGAGAATACATACTTTGTAAACAGATTTGTTCACATGAACAAAAATGACTACATTTTCTTATGCTTGCTAATTTGGCTTCTGCACAACACTTGTTTACAGACACATTTTCATCACATTACTCAATGGATTCACTATTAATTTGAGAATAACAAGAATAAGATATGCTTATTACTAAGGTTTGAACAAATCCTAGATTTTCCCGCTTTTGAAGAGATGTGGAACAATCTTCACCACAACAAACCAAAAAAATCCTTAACAAGAACCCTTGTTCTTCTTAGAAGATTAACTTTCAAATCTCACCAAGAAAGAAATCCAACGGTGGCCGCTCACTATCTCTCTTTCTTCCCCTCTTTACTGAAGATAACTCTCCTGGAATCCGGATGTTTTCGAGTGAAAATATATATGCCCTAACAGAAACACTTGTTAGATGACTCCCTTTAATTGGTTAAGGGGATACACACTAGTTAGAATCGTAAGGAGGCGCAAACACTAAATAAAAAACCCAACCCTATACTGTTTTGTTAAATGGTTAAGATTGAATTTTTTGGACACGTGTAACAATCTGGTCAACCTAATCTTCAACCGTCGATTAATGAAACGCATGGACGGTTCATGATGTTATTTTCATAAGATAGAGTGATGAGCAGTTTCATTATTCGCCCAAGATAGAGTGATGAGCAAAAAAATATTGAATTATTTCATTATTAAGCCCACCAAAATCTCATCTCACCAGGTGAGAAATTGAGATTTTACCAATTTGATGGAGCCGACGGAAACGCAACGCGTGGGCATTAAATAAATTATGAAAAAAATGTGGGTATTTTTTAAATGCATTTCTCCGCATGGGTATTTTTTTAATTTTCCCTTGTACAAATCTGATCTTAACGAATATATAGCTTCATTGTTTCTCTTATTATTTCTCCCATGTTTGGTCAAAATCACCAATTGCCTTTTCTGATACCAATTGTTGGGAAAATTGACACCCCGAGTCTACAGCGGAACACGTGGTCAATAGAAAAGGCAATTGGTGATTTTGACCAAACATGGGAGAAATAATAAGAGATACATAAGATAAAGAAGCACACACAACCACAACACAAGATATACCTGGTTCACCTTTACAAATTTGGCTACATCCACGGAAAAATAGTAATAGAACCAACACCACCAATCAAAATAACCATGAAAAACTTCCATTATATCAAAGACCATTACCTTCTATTTCACAATCAAAGAGTTAACAAGACATACCCGAGAATAACATCGAAGAAACCGAGGAACCATCCTCATGTCTTCTCTTTTACACCTTCTTCACATTTTGGAGTCGAGCTGCTAGTAATTTGGTGGCCGATAGAGGTTTAACCTTTAGTCCCTCTAGGAGAAACATGGAAAGACTAGAAACTAGGTTTAGGGAAAGCCCCAAACCCTAAACACTAGAACACCAAAATCCTCTATCTACAAGTTTTTCTCTTATACCGATATTGACCTTCAAGGTAGCACATGATCCTCCTACCAAAGTGACCAACATCCTAAGCCCGAGAATTTACCACTCTTCTAGGTTGGATTGTCAACAAACCTACAATTCTAGTCCTATATATAGAGATACAAATTTGGCCCTTAAGAAATGAATACTTTAGGAACAAGGTTTCCTAACTTGGTTTAGAAGTAACTAAACTTTAGGCACAAGTTTAGTCAACATAGAGTTTAAGCTAACCCAAACTCTTTTCCACCGACTAAACTAACATTCACAACCACGGCAAACCCAATCATAGCCTTCCTAGGACATTCCAACTTTTACAATATTGCAGTCCTCAAGAATGGGACCAGTATCGGGTGGACACGTAATTTTCACGTTCCCATAACCCAACATCAAGTATTGTGTTAAAGTCAATGCTTACATATTGGTGTAAATTCATTACAAGAACCACCGGTATAATAATACCCCTCTCTTACCTGATGTTTTTTTTTTCGTAAACTCATCTTTACCTTCTTCTTCTTCATCGGTCAACATTTTACTTTATATATTTTTTTTTGGAGGTATTTCTGGTTGTGGTATGATGGCTTTGCGATGGTTTTCTGGGTTAATTTGATGTATTTCTCTGATATCTGGAGAACTTATTTGGAAAGAGATGTATTTATGCTTCTTTTTTCTTTACGTTAAGGAAACTCCCGGGGAGAATACAAACGGTATATTCATATTGGGGGAATAAAACTACTAAGATGAATTGTTAAAGGAAATACTAAAGGGAGAGTGACTGGGAAGTACAACATTTTAGGGATTAGAGGCCTTGAGCCATCGGGAGTGAATTATCACGCCTTCAGGTGTGTCTGCGTTGATGAGCTTGCAATATCCTCCTAAAAGGATGTCCACCACCAGATACAGATCGAATTCTCTTCCATTGGGTGAATCAATATGAACAACCATTTTTATTGTCATCTTCCCAACTTGAAACGAGTTTACCTTAACCACTACATCTTCGATTGAAAACGGGTTCATACGTCGTGCAACCGTTTTAGTCTTGGCTTCATTGGTTTCAATAGAAGTTTCCAAGCTTTTTGCAAAGTGTTCAAATGGCCCGACACCCTATTCACATTTCTTGACGGTGTCCGTGACAGTAATCGCGCCGAGTCCCCATGACGGAATAAGGGAAGGAATGACTGGTTGTACAGAAGGTTGCTCAGTCAGACTTACTTGCGTTTTAAATCCATGAGCTATCGCCAACAGGTCCTCTCCAGATGTCTGGTTTCCTTTGATAGTTCGTCGATGCGATGACCAGTGGGATGATTTGTTGGATATTCCTTCGGTGTGGACGCTTCGGTAGAGGGTGCACATCTAATTTCGCTTTGTTGACGAGTACCCATAAATGTCCCAATATCATGTCGTGGCCTCAGTTCATTGACAATGTGGAATTTTTCTATGCGTTTTAGCGTCTCCCACCTTGATCTTGAGGTTGATGCAGCCATGCGCGTTCAAAGATTCTCCTCTCTCGGGTTATTAATCACGGACGGGGAATGGGTAGCATTTTGTTTCGTAAATCCCGCTGCTTTCAGTGTCTTGAAAGTGACGATGTTGAGGTCAGAGGCCGCGTCGATGGGCGTGTTTTCAAATTCGATACCTATTAAAAAGGACGTGGTCGGTAGTCCCCAGTTCTCCCCTTTGGTTCCGCCTATTTGGAAAGCCTGGGCACCTGGTGTGGCTTCCGGGGAGAGAAAAAATCGTTTTGGATACAACGTGATTGAGAGCTGTGAAAATATCTTGGCGCCGCACCTTGGAAAGATAAAAATTTGCATGCATGATGCATCATGGATTGCATGCAGATCTCGTGCCCGAAGTCCCCGGAGGACCCGCAGTTTCTTATTGGGAGTGCGTCTCGATGTACTCCCTCGTCTCCTAGTTGGAGATCTCCCGCTTCTATCTTTTCTTTGAAAATATGCTTTAGTCTGTTGCAATCACGGTCGGGTGTGGTGAACGAACCTCGTGTAATGGCAAGTACTTGGGGTTTTCCATCTCACCCAGATTGGTGGACGTCCGGGAGGCGGCGGTCCGACAACATCGTCTTGAACCAAGGCCTCTAGAGGTCAATCACCTCCTCGATGGAAACGGGAAATCGAAGGTATTTCCTTCAGTTTCATGATGATGCATGGGAGTTTTAGTGACGGTCTTCCGTGGCGGGGTTTCCCAGAGCGCCCGAGCTTCATGTTTTGGCTGGTGGCCCGTAATTGCTTACTGATGAGGCGTCTATTCCCGCGAGTTTCGCGATTGTCTTCGGTTCGAGTTGGCATAGTTCTCTCCAGTAATGTCGGTGATGTCATTGCGGATCATCTAGCGTCTTCATGGAGTTCATAGAATGTTTGGAAGCGTAAGTTCTCTAGCAAGGAATGGTAAATAGGAACCATACCATTGATGCACGCTGGCATTGTTTGCCATTGGCACAGAGGTGCGGCTAGCATGGTTGGCATGCTTTGGCGCGGTTGGTGTGGCTAGCATGATTTTCCATTAGCACAGAGGTGCGGATAGCATGGTTGGCATGCTTTGGCACGGTTGGTGGGCCGGCATGATTTTCCATTGGCACGCAGGTGCGTCTAGCATGGTTGGCATGCTTTGGCACGTTGGTGTGGATGGTATGATTAGTCATTGGCACAGAGGTGCGGTTAGCATGGTTGGCATGCTTTGGCGCGGTTGGTGTGGATGGCATGATTTTCCATTGGCACCGAGGTGCAGCTAGCATGGTTTGCATGCTTTGGGGTGGTTGGTGTAGCCGGCATGATTTTCCATTGGCACGAGGTGCGCTAGCATGGTTGGCATGCTTTGGCGCGGTTGGTGTGGCTAGCATGATTTTCCATCGGCATAGAGGTGCGGCTAGCATGGTTGGCATGCTTTGGCGCGATTGGTGTGGCTAGCATGATTTGTCATTGGTACACGTGGGAATTAGGGTTTGGCTCGTCATAACCCTAATTTGAAAAATATGCCCGGGGTAATTATTTTAGAGATACATTAAAGGTTTCAGTAAATGTGCCTAATAAATGCTTGTTGATTTAAATATTGTGACATTGCTGTCTTCTAGGGTTTAGTGTTTTAGGATTTTAACCCTAAGATAAAAACCACCATCAACAAGACGATATCTCCTTTTCTTCTTTGGAAAAGTCCGAAAGTGATGCTCTAGAGTTCCCAATCACTGATGATGAAGTGCTACGAGATATGAAGGAAATGGACACCAACAGGGCCCCGGGACCTGACGGGTTTCCAATTGAGTTTTACACTCATTTCAGGGAAATCATTAAATAAGATTTTATGAAAATTATCTCTCATTTTGTGGAGACAAGCTTCCTGGATTGGAGAGCAAACAACACGTTTATTATACTCATTTCAAAGAGGGATAATGTGGAGGATGTACGGGACTTTCGGCCTATTAGTTTGATCAACAATTTGTATAAGATCATCTCCAAGGTTTTGTCCACTCGCCTAAAAAGGTACCTTCCCAAGCTTATTAGTAAATCTCAAAGTGCTTTTGTGGCCGATAGACAAATAGTGGACAGTATTATGCTAGCTAACGAATGCATTGATTCTAAGCTTAAGCTTAGAGAGAAACAATCTGGTTGGGTTTTTAAATTGGATGTTGAGAAAGAATATGATCGTGTTAATTGGCACTACTTAGACTTGGTGATGGCGAAAATGGTCTTTGGGAGTCACTGGAGGAAATGGATCTTTTCTTGTATTTCTACCGCTCATTTTTCAGTCCTAGTTAATGGGACCCCGGGTAAGATATTTGCTAGTACTAAGGGTTTGCGACAAGGGGATGCGTTATCTCCCTTTTTGTTTACTTTGGTTATGGAGGGTTTGTGTAAAATGATTAAAAGGTTGGAAGAATACAATCTAATTCAAGGTTTCAAGATGTCGCCTATGAGTTTAGCTGTATCACACCTCATTTTTTCCGATGACACGCTGGTCTTTTCTTCGGATTGTCCACAACTAATTCAGTTAATTAGAGCCACTTTTATTTGTTTTGACATGGTTTCTGGCCTCATTGTTAATCCAAACAAGATCCAGGCTTTTGGGTTAGGAGCGACAGAGGAAGACGAGGTGGTTACTACTTTTATGGGCTGTAGTCATGAAGATATACCCTTTACATATCTAGGGATGATGGCTGGAGCTCCGTATCAGAGTAAGATTCTATGGGACTCTATTATCGAAAAAAACAGAAAGAAGACTACAAGGGTTGCAGAGGGCGAATCTATCGTACGGAGGCAGGTTGGTCATTCTACAACATGTGCTAAGCACTCTGTCTATTTACATCATGTCAGTTTTCTCAATCCCATCTTCGGTGGTAAAGAGACTCAATAGGCTAATGAGAAACTTTTTGTGGAAAAGTAGTGCTTTAGAGAAAAAGTTTTGTTTAGTTTCTTGGAAGAAAATCTGTAACAGTAAAGAAGAAGGGGGGTTGGGGATTAGTAAGTTAGGGAGATTCAACGATGCTCTTCTTTGTAAGTGGTTATGGAGGTTCTCAGTAGAGAGAACTGCCAAGTGGAGGGATGAAATAGCTAAAAAGTATGGGGTGGATAAAAATGGGTGGGCTGCAGTTGAAACAATGAGGTCTTATGGTACTAGGGTGTGGAAAGGAGTGTGTAAGAGGTTGGAAAAGTTCAGGGAAGGGTTACATTACAAGGCTGGGAAGGGTGGTCGGATAAGATTTTGGCAGGACCATTGGGTGGGGGACGGACCCCTACAATCTCTTTTTCCTAGCCTCTTTGACATCACTCGAAAGCAAAAGCTCATGGTGCATCAGTTCTATCATGTTACTCCGGATGGGATTATAAACTGGGATTTGGATTTTAGAAGAAGGTTGTTAGATAGGGAAATAAGGGAGGCTACATCACTTACCTCCCTTTTGGAGTCTGATACAGTTTCAGGGGAGGAAGACACAAGGATATGGAAGTGGGAAAAAGATGAAAAATTCACTGTTAAATCATGTTATGAACATTTGGAGAATTCAAGTACTGTCTCTTTTCCAAAAAATTCAATATGGAATTCCAAAGTGCCGACAAAGGTTAGTTTCTTTATCTGGTTGGTCCACCATAATTCCATTTTGACAATTGATAATCTCCAACATAAAGGTCTTATTACGGCAAATCACTGTGTTAGGTGCAAAGAAAGTATGGAATCTATCGACCACTTATTACTACACTGTAACAAGGCATTAAAAGTTTGGGATCACTTCAAAAACATTTTCGGGACGAGCTGGGTATTCAAAGAACAAGTGAAAGATGTTTTTCTTGAGACCGGCAGAAAAGGTTTTACTATTGCAGGGAATTATATGCGGAACGCAACCCCGTATGCCATTTGTTGGTCTATTTGGAAAGAGCGAAATAATCGCATGTTCAAGGGTACCGAGAGAAGTGATGAAAAGCTAGTTATGGACATCAAGGCTTTGATTCTGTATTGAGCAATCCCATCTAAAGCTCTTGAGGGAATTCGGTTCCAAGATATGATTTATAAATGGGCGGAGATAGTAGAGAGATAATTTTCTTTTGTTCTCCAAAGACTGGAAGGATCTGATGGTTATAAGGTTCTTTTCCGTTTACAGACTTGTAATAACCTATTTTTTCATTAATATATACCATATAGTTTTGCTGATCAAAAAATAAATAAAATAGAAAACATTTTAGTCCAAGATTCTTTCACTCCGTATTCCTTCGTTACCCATATCGAAACATCACCATTATTGTTCCTCGTCAAATCAAGGTCACCACTTTGTACAATAGAAAGATACCCTTGAAAAATTCCCAAGAAAATATCTTTGATAGTGCGGGGGTCATAACAGAGTCATTCCTGTAGTTCTGGAGTAAGCTGGACTTCTTTAAAAGTGTCGTTTTCCACATCAAAAGAAACTATAACTACGGAGATGGCAATGGATAATTCACGTCTCATTTATTTTCCACAGACTCATTTATTTCTTGTTCTTTTTTGTGGTTGCTTTCTTGGCACCCCTTCTTTTTTTAATTGAATTTGCCTTTTTCAAAACAAAAAAAAGATGGCAATGGATAATTATAACTCACAGGCTTAATAGCCTCGTTTAAGGCTGATGCACCAAGATCCTATCCAGTGTGGGGCTCCATTATAACTCACAGGCTTAATAGCCTTACCACCTAATAAAAGGTCATAAGGGATGACACCTGGTACTTTTTTCCACGAATTTGATCTTAATGAATATACCTCAACTTCACAACAATTGGTAACCCAGTCATCTGGTTTATAAGACGCTTCAGTTCGTACAATCTTGTAATCGTCGAGAATGGGACTATAACCAATCGCGTATCTGATAGACAGATCAAATACGGGCGTATCATCAAAAACATGAGAAGGTTGACAACTGCTGGTTGGCGAATATATTGGTTCTGGTATTTCCTTTATTTATTTAGTAGAAGGGTTCCATAGGATAACACACGAAAATTCCCAAGGACTAGTCATTAAAATTAAACCATTAAAAGAACCATAGCAAGTACCATAATAATGCTCCTCATCCCGTGGGATTGGTGAATCTATCTCAACAACGGAGTGCTGGTTATTCAGTGTGGATGACAACGGCAACAAATGGCACCAATTAACCGAGTATATGGGGACGTTACGTCGTATTAAAAGTGACATAAACCTATTGTTTGCAGTAGATTTTTTGTTGGAGAGTTTGTGGAAGAAACTTGAGAGAGAGAAAAGTTATTTGCTCTCCAAGTTAGGATTTACTGGTATTTGAATGAGTGATAGTTCATCTCATAATAATAATAATACTTACAGTTTTTATCCATCATGTCCTAAATCTGTTTCATATTATCACTTAAATCTGTTTCATCATATCTTAACTACACGTCGAGAACCCTAGAGCAAAATCATAGGAAATACACACACTCATGAAGCACGAGCATAGGAAAAACATTATAACTAGTAAATACAAGGGAGCTCGCTCCATTTTAGCTTGCTCCATCTATTGTAAGCTTTGATCCCAAATAGATGCCCGAATTAAGTGACCCTAAGTTCTCAACATAAGTATCCACATAAGACCGTCTTTTTAATGAAACACCTCCGGTGTTCACAACTATAATTTTTTCATGCTTCAGATCATATAAAACCAGTGAACTCTTTTTTTTTTTTCGATTGGAAGAGATGATTTTATTAAGGAGAAATAAGAATGTACAAAAGTCTACGGAGGGTAGACAAGAAGGAAAGCAAAAACATAAGCCACATAAGACCGTGGCTTAAGGAGAAACATAATTAACCAGTGAACTCTTATGTGAACTCTTATCTTTGAGAAATAGAATCATATCATTCCTGAAGTCGATTACTGTCATCCTAGATTATTCGTGGGCTTTTTTTCTTTTTTTCTGGTATTTTGCAAAATCTCAAAAAAAGAAATCCAAAAAAATATTTTATATGATTAATTAACTCAGTCGTGAATCACAAACAGTGCAAACTAACGGAAAAAAAATAGGCAAGACCGCATAACTAACAACAGCAACACTAATGAGAATGAGAAATGAAGTAGATAGAAATCAGTGAAGGGATGAAGTGCATCAATCTTCAACGGTTGTAAACCTGTGTTATGATCTCGGCTTTAATTGCCGCAGCATAGGCATTGTGCACCGCCAGATTGAATTATGCACTCTGTATAAGCGAGACCTGAGATGCCAAAACACAAGAAATCACAAGTACAGTTGGGGTACGGGTACCTTGGATCTGTAGTACCCACCTTAGTGCCGAGAATGTACAAATACCCCATACAGTAAGTTTTGTTGGAAATTTTTTTATGGTTTTACTTTGGAAAACCTAGAAGTTTCCATTCAAGATTGAACAGACGCGTTTCTTCCCATAAGCCACCATTAATGGCTTTTGGAAGCGTCTGTTGGCGATGAAACGAAATTACCAACAGGCATGATATCACTATAAGTATCGAAGATGTTCTCCCATTCCAACACATCAAAAATCAATATGTTTTCTTCTTCTCTAAAAGCATCATCAGAACCTTATACAGTGTGATTCTTGGTCGGGTCAAGGAAGTACAATCCTTGAATCCGATTACGGTGTTAGGGCTTCATTGAATCCTGAAGGCATAATTCGAGAGACCTGTTGTACTCGCCAAGTTAATTGGGAAAGGTCGAATTATTGTCAAAAAGAATCGAAAGAGCCTTGAATTCAGGGGTACACCATTGTTTTGTTTTCGGTTTTTTCATCCTGTAGTTTTGTAACCCAATTTTCCAACAAGTTTGCCCACTAACAACAGTAATGCCTCCTTTATATGGTCAATAAAACAGAAGAAAAAGAAGCAAATTCATGAGTTAGTAATTAACAATCAAAAAAGAAATTCGACAACACGAAATAAGTGTAAGTCGAGCAAAAAAAAACTACTTAATGGGAAGCAAAGGGAAGCAAAAGAGATTGCAGAGGAATTTTTTTCCATGATTGATTGAGATTAGCAAAATTCTTAACCAGGTTAGCTGTTGGCACCTGTCACACCCTCAAATGCTCCAAGCAATTTTTCGCGAAGGTTATAACCCGGCAATACAATGGTTCGGTGATCTCTTATCACCCAAAGTATTTCCGCCTTATAAGATTGCACCAATGCAATCAGCCAACTCTACCAAGAGTATGCAACAGAAGTCTTACTCAGATTTTCTCTACCAAACAATGTAGCCTATACTATAAAGAGGTTTTTTCCATGTTTATGCTTCACAGAATTGGGGGAGTATAATCAAATCAACAGTATACAAATGCCAAACGTATAAGCCAACAAACTCACTTTTATTAGCTTAAGGGGAAGATACAAAAACGGCCAACCAATGGACTTTACAAACTTATTCTCTAAGCCTATGCAGCAATCACTCTCTACTTCCTAAATGTTTCCTCAACACTCGAACTATTGAACAACTAGTTTACAAGGGTTCTCTGGCTATTTATAATGCCAAGAACCAGGGCCAATCCGTATGCAAATCTGTTGCACGCCCCATGAACATTCATGTGTCCATGGGAAGTTCCCCTAACTGCCAGTTCCACTTTTTTAACTGCTAGCTTTAGTGTTGGCTTACACAATGACGCCATACCTGTCTTCAACGGTTAGGATATGCCAAACTCGTTTATAAAGCACTTTATAACCGTCTCTAACTTGTTCACACGCTTCGGCACGTTTGAACTCAAGTTTCACAACATTGCCACGTGCAACTCAGCATGCACTTCTGCCGAATACTTCTATTATGGTTTCTGTTGCGCTATTATAGCTTGCATTGCGCCATTATGACTTGTATTGCGCCATTAGCTCACTTGGATGCCAACATCCAAATCTTATGACAACTAAGTCTTGACTTGCTTAGTTCAATCTTCATGCTTCATATGCATCACTTGCATCTCCTTCGTAGAGCAACTATCACCAATGGCGTGTTTGGCCTCACCATTGATGCGCATGCACAGTCCAAGTCTTGGACAAAACTTAGGACTATGCCAAAGTCATTCTATGACTTTGCATCTCATACTTTATTCCTTCCTTGAGCTGGTCTAACTCTGAATAAGGATATTCAACACTATCGCATAATGTTGTCAATGTCAAGTAACCTTTCTTGTCTCATCCATCTTGGCGCTACATCGTCGGACATGCAGCTCCATCTGCCAGGTTACCAATTCCATGAAGCGCCATGATTATGCGTCACTATGCGGACCAGTCATAGACCCCCCCCCCCACCCAATCTTTTCAACGTCCTCGTTGAACGCAACATCAGTTGAGTCTCTACTGAACTTTCCTTGTCCTCGTACGCATCTGAGCCCTTCTCAGAATTCAGCAACTTTGTTTGGCCTTAACCTTGACAGATCTTTTCTTCCTAGTACTTTTACGCCACCACTTAGTTTGTTTGCCTTGCCATTGAGCCTATAAATTCCATCTTCATTGTCGCATCAGCGACTATGCTTCAATATCTACTTCATTCACATCTCAACACCCAAATGCCACTTCAATCTATTCCGTGCCTAAGTGTACACTTCAAATAGCTAACATCAGCACAAATTTTTCTTTCAATCTATTCTGTGCCTAAGTGTACACTTCAAATAGCTAACATATTAACCTGATATGCATAACTTAGCTTATTTGCCTTTAATTCCGGCTGACATTGCACTCTTGCAATTCAACAGGTCTTACTGTAGACTAAGTGTTCTTCAATCACGTTGCAACACCCTTTGTGCAAACTCGACTGAAATGCATGACATTAACCATGACTTAGGATACTCCGGGCATTCCACGGTCGCTTTAAAGTAGTTATCTTCTTCACGCGCCTTTGAAACTAACAAAGCCTCACTTGTTCTTTCAAACTGCTACGCTTTAATATAGCGGAAAAACATCATCATGTTCTTCCTAACTATGAGTTACTCTTAACTCATATGCTTGATGGACTTACATCTTCATTCTTGCTGTGTTACACCATGCTATCTCTGCCAAATACTGTCGCACTTCTACGTAACTCTCCCAACAACAAACTCGCTTATGCCACCAACTTTAATTCTTTGCTTGGTTTTACTTTCAGCGTTTCTTATTGTATACTTTTGCTAAGTATACTTGTAGTGCTTCCCCAATGAACTAGTTTTACATTAAGAAAAAAGAGACAAGGTTTTTGCTTAAACACCACCTTTATTCATTACACTAGCCTTACATAAGAAACTTTAGGGACTCCTTTCCATTTACACCATCGGCCAACACTCGGCATTACTGAAAGCAAATACATTACCAAAGAAAATACACCAACTAAAGTATGCTATCTTTTAAGACAATAAGATCAGCAACACCCAACTTAACTTGAAAACAAAACAACAAACAGATAATATTCCAAAGTATCCATACTTCAGCAACCTTGCAGGTTCAGGCACTTGCAAACAACAATGCAATGCCCCTGCCTCATACATGCGCTAATCACGGTGAACAAGGAATGCTAAGATCCATAGGATATCCAAATTCCATATGAATCTCAGCCAAGATTTCTTCAAATGAGCGGACTGGTGCAAACTCACTTGCCTTCCACTTGTCATATTTTATATCAACCGAACTAACTTTCCCTACACCTTTCACGAAACAAGGTGCCTTAGGACTTTGTATGAAAATCCCGCCAAGCTGAGGCATCACGGTTGCCTCTGCTTTTTTGAAAAGGTTGTAACCAAGGATCATCTCGAAATCATTGATATGCATCACCATTACACTGATCTGGCCACGCCATGCTCCAACTTCAACATTTTCCACTTCCATCACCTTGATTGGATTAGATATATCACTCAATGTCTTCATGCAGTGATCATCTTGATATACTTCCAAACCCAAGTACTCTGCCATCGACAAACTCATCACAGTATGTGACGCTCCCGTGTCTGCCATGCCCCAGAGATGATGATTGTGTATGCCAACTTTCACATAAACCAGGAAGCATCCATCAGCCCATGCTGCACTGCTGCCGTTTATGCTACTATGTCGCATAGTTGAATAGGATTAACATGCTCCACTTGATCAACTTCTTATTTGTCACCACTACACTCAGTGACGATTGCGGACAATTTTTCTTTCTTTGTAAAATCACGCGCAAGGTGAGGACCCTTGCATAAGAAACATCCACTTGCCCTTTTCTTCGCATCCAAACTATCATCCCTTTGATAGCTTTTCTCCTTGGCCTCAGAACTTTTCTTATCCTTGTCCTTACTCTTCTGGTTTTTTTTATCCTTGCCATTTCTACTAGCATCAGTTGAGGTATTGACTGACCTATAATCAGCAAGGTTGTCCACGATTGCAATAGATGAAGGTAGGTCTTTGGAACCTTGCCTTCTCACTTCAGCCTGAGCCCATGGCTGCAAACTAGATATAAAATTAAACAACCTTTCTTCCTCCGACATGTTGCGAATGTCTAGCATCAGATACGAGAACTATTTCACGTATTCCCATGGTGTACCAATATGCCTTATCTTATGCAAACTCTCTCTGGATAGCCAAGCAGCATTGCTTGGTAAGAATTGACTCTTCAATTCTTCTTTCATGACCTCCCATGTCACGATGCCTGGACGACCAGCAATAAGGTCATCATCAGTTCTAGTTCTCCACCATAATTTTGCATCACCCTCTAGGTACATGCTAACGAGAGTAACCTTTTGTTCTTCCGGGGTTCTGGCGACCTTGAAGTATTGGTGCATGTCCCACATGAAATTCTCCAATGCCTTCGCATCTCTTGCGCCAGAAAATGCCTTAGGTTCTGGGACTTTAATCTTCGTAAAGTCACTGCCACTACCACCTACAGTAGCTTGATCTGTTCCAATTACACCCACCATACACCTCAAGACACTGATTTCATCAGTTAGTTCTTTCAAGTCTCCTGTGAACATGGTCTTAACAACATTGATTTGGCCTTCCAAATCATTATGCTTCATAGTTGCATTCTGGCTTGCCACAAGCATATCAGCAGCATATGTATCTAATGCCTGAATACGAGCCATCACCGTAGCATCATAATGGGCATCATTAGGATGGCGCACCTCATCACCAATCATGTCTTCCAAGTCCGCTACCCTATCAGTTAAGGCATCCAACTAACTCTTCTTACCAGCCATTACGATCTAACAATTTCAGCAACTAAACTCGAGAAAAACAGAGAAAATCTTCCAAAAACAAAGCCAAAACAGAGCAATCTGCGCTCTGATACCCGAATTGTCACACCCTCAAATGCTCCAAGCAATTTTTTGCGAAGGCTATAACCCGGCAATACAATGGTTCAGTGATCTCTTATCACCCAAAGTATTTCAGCCTTATAAGATTGCACCAATGCAATCAGCCAACTCTACCAAGAGTATGCAATGGAAGTCTTACTCAGATTTTCTCTACAAAACAATGTAGTCTATACTACAAAGAGGTTTTTGCCATGTTTATGCTTCACAGAATTAGGGGAGTATAATCAAATCAACAGTATACCAATGCCAAACATATAAGCCAACAAACTCACTTTTATTAGCTTAAGGGGAAGATACAAAAATGTCCAACCAATGGATTTTACAAGCTTATTCTCTAAGCCTATCCATCAATCACTCTCTACTGCCTAAATGGTTCCTCAGCATTCGAACTATGGAAAAACTAGTTTACAAGGGTTCTCTGGCTATTTATAATGCCAAGAACCAGGGCCAATCAGTATGAAACTCTGTTGCACGCCCCATGAACAGCCATTTGTCCATGGGAAGTTCCCCTAACCGCCAGTTCCAGTTTTTTAACTGCTAGCTTTAGTGTTGGCTTACACAATGACGCCATACCTGTCTTCAAAAGTTAGGATATGCCAAACTCGGTTATAAATCACTTTACAACCGTCTCTAACTTGTTCACACGCTTCGGAACGATTGAACTCAAGTTTCACAACATTGCCACTTGCAACTCAGCATGCACTTCTGTCGAATACTGCTATTATGGTTTCTGTTGCGCTATTATAGCTTGCATTGCGCCATTATGACTTTTATTGCGCCATTAGCTCACTTGGATGCCAACATCCAAATCTTATGACAACTAAGTCTTGACTTGCTTAGTTCAATTTTCATGCTTCATATGCATCACTTGCATCTCCTTCGTCGAGCAACTATCACAAATGGTGTGTTTGGCCTCACCATTGATGCGCATGCACAGTCCAAGTCTTGGACAAAACTTAGGACCATGCCAAAGTCATTCCATGACTTTGCATCTCATCCTTTATTCCTTCCTTGAGCTGGGCTAACTGAATAAGGATATGCAACACTGTCGCATAATGTTGTCAATGTCAAGTAACCTTTCTTGTCTCAGCCATCTTGGCGCTACATCGTCGGACATGCAGCTCCATCTGCCAGGTTACCAATTCCGTGAAGCGCCATGATTATGCGTCACTATGCGGACCGGTCATAGCACCAATCTACAAACTACAATGTGATCTCTTTATAGAGCTCTGCATTCGTGGATACTCCAGCTCATTTCATTGACTTTGAAGGCTTCATTTAAGATGTCCCATCAAAACAGGGGATTTAGAATATTGGCGTTTTATTTAGAATCTTGTATTAATTGTTTAGAATTTGCTCAAACGCGCTTTTGCTACTTGCTTGCAGCCAGTTACCAACGTTGTGGGAGAAGACACTTAGGGAGAAACATGCTGATTAAGAAATATACGTGCTAGATATTAACATGATTGCACAAACCAGTCAGGGGCACCAAACAATGAAACTCCAATTGATACTTGTGTTCCGTCTTAGGTGCAGATGCCACAAAAATTGAGAATAATGTCTTAGGTAGAGAACAAAAGACTAGCGATGACGAAAATTTTAGGCCTCAGCCAGAGACGGCTCTGGGTAGGTAAGAGAGATAGCGTACTTGAACATGAGGAACAATATACTTGAACGTGAGAACAAAAAATGTAAACACAAACATCAACATGAACTTTTATTCCAGGGAGATAATGAACCAAATTAATCATTACATAAGAAAAGCTAATCTTTGATACATATGGTGAATATAGAAGTATCACACAGCTAGCTAGAAAATTTTTTATATCAAAATTTTTCAAGTAGTGGCATGCTTCTATTTGTTACTGATCGTTCTGCAGACCGATTACAATGTTTCAGGCACATCAACAACAAAAACAAACAGCGACAACAACCAACAACAAATAAAGTAGTCAAACCTATATATATTGGGCCACTTCAATATTCAGTGGCACAGCACGCACACAGGTAAACTGTTGGCGCAATGCGGAAATGTGATGGGTTTTATGGAAATGGATTAGGAAATGAATTTAGGAAAAGAGATTGGTTTATGAAAAGAGGAGGTTTTTATTATTTTTGGAATGTTTACAAAGGCTCTTTGGGTTTTTCTACTAGCTCTCACTCTTGCTACTCTCTTGCTACTTGCTTTGCTCACTTGGTTTTTGGATGGTTTCAAATGAACCAAGACTTGCCTATTTATAGACTCACTTATTTCTCTAGATAGTTCTATCTAGACTCTTCTTTACACTCTCATTACACTCTTATCTAGAGGGAATATTCTAGAGTATAATACCAAGGATAAACATCTATGAGCTTATCCTTCACATGTCTAATTTGACTAATACTTATCTAGTCTAGAATACAAGGATAAGTATGGAGGAGTTTATCCTCACATGTCTATTTAGACTAATCTAGATAATTCTAGTTTTAACATCACAAATTACTAATTTTTTATTATTTTTTTTTAACACCCCCTCTTAATTTGTGATGTTTAGCTTGTCTCTGAAATGATGGAACTTATCCACCGTGACCGCTTTTGTGAAAATGTCCGCATTTTGTTCTTGCGTCGGACAGAATTGAAGCTCAATTTCTTTGTTTTCCACTAGTTCTCTGATGAAGTGGTGTCGTAGCTCGATGTGCTTCGTCCGTCCGTGGAAGACTGGATTTTTTGTCATTGCAATTGTAGACATATTGTCACAGTAGATAGTTGTCGGCTGCTTTTGCCTTTGTTGTAGGTCGGTCATAATTCTTCTCAACCATACTGCTTCACATGCTGCACTTGTTGCTGCTATGTATTCCGCTTCGGCTGATGATAGTGCCACCGTACTTTGCTTTTTAGAACTCCAGGAGATAACTTTTGTTCCCATACATAAAACATAGCCTGATGTGCTTTTTCGATCTTCAATAGAACTTTCCCAATCGCTATCTGTGAAGCCAATTAAATCATTATCCTTTTCTCTTGTATACTTGATGCCAAAATCCTTTGTTCCCTTGATATATCGAAGAATTCTCTTTGCAGCGGCGTAGTGTAACTTGCTTGGCTCGCTCATAAACCGAGAAACAATGCTGGTTGCATTGACTATGTCTGGCCTTGTATTTGTTAAGTAGATCAGTGAGCCGACTAGACTTCTGAATGAGGTTGGATCCACTTTAGTTGCTCCATCATTTTTTATCAATTTCTCACTGGCACCCATTGGAGTTGCAATTGGTTTGCAATCCATCATGTTGAACTTTTTCAGATGTCTTCTCGCATATTTTTCTTGGGAAATGAATATTTCTACTGAGATTGTTTTACTTGAATCCCAAGAAAATATCGCATAAGTCCTAAGTCGGTCATCTCATATTCTTTCATCATCTCCTTCTTAATTTTTCTGCCATCTCTTGTTTTGTGCTGGCATAAATTAAATCATCAACATAGAGACAGACGATTAGGAAATCCATACCTTGTCTTCTTATGTAGAGGGATGGCTCACTTGGACTTTTCTCAAATCCGTTATCTCGGAAGTATTTGTCAATTTTGCTGTTCCATGCACGCGGTGCTTGTTTGAGACCATATAGTGCTTTGCGAGACGATAAACCATTTTTTCTTTTCCTTTTCGGACATATCCTTGAGGTTGTTCAACGTACCTCTTCTTCCAGTTCTCCGTTTAGGAACGCCGACTTTACGTCTAATTGGTAGACCTTCATTTTAAGTTGAGCTGCCAAAGCTAACACCATCCGAATTGTTTCCATGCGAGCGACTGGGGAAAATGTTTCGGTGTAGTCAATTCCTGGTTGCTGAGAATATCCTTTTGCAACTAGCCTTGCCTTGTGCTTTTGAATCGACCCATCTTCATTATATTTTGTCTTGTAGACCCACTTCAGACCAATTATTTCTTTGTCCATTGGCTGATTTACAAGCTCCCATGTCTTATTTTTCTCGATTACTCGCATTTCTTCGTCCATGGCATGTCTCCATTTTTCTTCTTTTGCCGCTTCCTCATATTTTTGAGGTTCTAGTGCTATAAATGCACAATTAGATGTATTATAAATATCTACTAGGGAACGCACCTTTCTAGGTGTGGGACTTGTTTCTGATGAACTTGGAGGTGTGGCACTTGCTTTTGATGAACTTGGACTTTGTTGTGTTGGACTTGGAGATTTCGGGCTAGCTGGTGGAGTTCTTTCATCCTGACGTGGTTGATTTGGCTCATCTTCAATGAGTAGTGGCAACTCGTGGTTGTCTTTTTCATCATTCCAATCCCATGATTTGAATTCATCAAAGATAACATCTCTTGAAATTACCAGATCCTTTGTATCTGGATTGAGAAGTCTATATGCTTTAGATTCTTCGTTGTATCCGATGAATATTAGCTTTTCTCCTTTTTCATCGAACTTTTCTCTATGTTGGGATGGAATATGTGAGTATGCTACGCAACCAAAAATTCTGAAAGAAGTTACCTCGGGTTTTTTCTTATGCCAAGCCTCATATGGAGTTTTGTTGAGAACTGCTTTTGTTGGCGAACGATTAAGGATGTAGACCACCGTGTTGACTGCTTCAGCCCAGTAGCTGTTGGGTAGCTTCCTTGATTTTAGCATACTGCGATCCATTTCTACGATCGTACGATTTTTCCTTTTCGCGACGCCGTTTTGCTGTGGAGTGTATCGAACAGTAAGCTCCTTCTTAATTCCATTTTCTTTGCAGTAGTTGATAAATTTATTTGAAGTAAATTCTCCACCACGGTCAGTACGGAAAACCTTTAGTTGATGACCACTTTGCTTCTCTGCCAACGCCTTGAACTCTAGGAATTTAGTGAATGCCTCGGACTTTTGCTCGAGAATATACACCCACATCATCCTGGTATAATCATCCACGAATAAGAGAAAATATCTTCTCGTTATTGAGTGAAGTCGTTCTTGTCGGAACGCATATATCTGCGTGCACCAATTCGAGGGGCCTTCTTGCTCTCCACGATGTGCTTATGAACGGAAGTCTATGAAACTTTCCAAAAATACATCCTTCGCATACTTTATCTCCACCGCTGATATTAGGAAGACCGATGACCATGTTCTTTGATTTTAGAACTTTCAAGGATCTGTAGTTGAGATGCCCGTATCTCAAATGCCATAACTTGCATTCATCTATGTGATTGGTACTCATTGCACAATCTCCAATTGATGGCATAGAGAAGGGAAAGACAAAATTTTCTGTCATTTTTACTTTTGCCACCAATTGCTTATTAATTTTATCATAAATTGTGCATTCTCCGTCTTCGAAATGTAGTGAGTACCCTTTTCTTATAAGTTGTCCAACACTTAATAAATTTTGAGCTAGGCCAGGAACATAAAGAACATCAGATATGTATCGAGTTTTACCTCGACCTTGTTCGTATCGGATATGACTCCTTTTCCTTCAACATTCGATACTTTCCATCTCCGAGTTTGACTGTGGAATATGTTTCTCCTCCAACTTTACGAAGTATTCTCTGTTTCTGTCATATGGCTGCTGCATCCGCTATCAACATACCATATACCTTGCGCATCTTGTTGCGAGGTGAGGCAGAGAATAAAATACTTGATTTTGAAAATCTTTTTCTCGGAATAGTTGGCTTCATTATTTTTAAACCAACAATCCTTTTCCATGTGATTTAATTTATCACACTTGGTGCACTTATATCTCGCAATTTTCAGTTGGATGGCCAAACTTTTTGCAAACATTGCATCGGAAATTGGAGGAGTAATTTTTCCCGTACCTTTGATTGTTGTTTTTATAACCTCCTTTTCCTCTTCCACGTCCGCGTAGGAGTTTCTCGGATCCTTGATTTGATGATGATCCTTTCTCGGATTGCGAGTTTGATGATGATCCCCCTCTGGAGCTTTCTTTTTCGGCTTCTATATTTTTGTTTTCTTTGAAATTTATTTTTGATTGAAACGCATGCTCCAACGGCTGCTCCGCGAACCTATTTATCCTTTTTTCATGCGCCTCGAGTGAACCCATTAATTCGTAATACGGAGAGAGTCGATAAATTTTTGGACTCCTCAATGCGGCGACAATATGATCGAATTTGAAAGGTAAGCTTCTTAGAATTTTTTCTACAATTCTTTTGTTTTCAATGGTATCTCCATAACTACTAATTTGATTCACTATACCAAGAACTCTTGTAAAGAAGTTCTGGATAGTTTCATTTTCTTTCATGAGTAAATTATCAAAATCTCGCCATAAATTTTGTAGTTTAATGGAGATTACCTTTTCCTAACCTTGGAATGCAACTTTGAGAATATTCCAGGCCTCCTTCAAGTTTTCGCTCCGAAATTCGAGGAAAAATAGTTTTGCTTACCCCCTGCTGTATGAAAGAATGCTTTCGCATCTTTCTTCTTATTATCCTTATACTCTTTTTCTCTCGCCTCCGTCCATGACGATTGAATTGCTGCCGACTCAGGTACCTTATAACCATCTTCTACAAGATCCCATAGGTCTTGTGAAATGAAAAGAGTCTTCATTTGTAGACTCCAATAATCAAAACTCTCACCATCAAAAATTGGAATTAGACTTTGGGCATAGTTGAAACTTTGAATACTTGCCATGGATAGAGTTTTAGGATTATCGGGATAGGTTTGCTCTGATACCAAATTTGTTGGCGCAATGCGGAAATGTGATGGGTTTTATGGAAATGGATTAGGAAATGAATTTAGGAAAAGAGATTGGTTTATGAAAAAGAGGAGGTTTTTATTATTTTTGGAATGTTTACAAAGGCTCTTTGGGTTTTTCTACTAGCTCTCACTCTTGCTACTCTCTTGCTACTTGCTTTGCTCACTTGGTTTTTGGATGGTTTCAAATGAACCAAGACTTGCCTATTTATAGACTCACTTATTTCTCTAGATAGTTCTATCTAGACTCTTCTTTACACTCTCATTACACTCTTATCTAGAGGGAATATTCTAGAGTATAATACCAAGGATAAACATCTATGAGCTTATCCTTCACATGTCTAATTTGACTAATACTTATCTAGTCTAGAATACAAGGATAAGTATGGAGGAGTTTATCCTCACATGTCTATTTAGACTAATCTAGATAATTCTAGTTTTAACATCACAAATTACTAATTTTTTATTATTTTTTATTATTTTTTTTTAACATAAACGTCAGTAGATTCTGTATAGCACCTAGCACAATTAGTTCAAAGACCCAGTGGTTCCCTAAAACCCTAACATTTAGATGCACACGTGCTGCAGTGGGAAATGATCAGGATATTCTCCCTTGCACAACCCAAACACAATTGAAAAGTCTCACATCAAACGGACGATCTCAACATCCTGTTAGAGTATCTCATGTCATGGATGAAGTGCATAGGGAATGTAATCAAAACTTCCTAAAGCAGGTTCTGCCTGCGAATTGGTGGAAAACATATGCAGCAGAAATCTCAAAACTCTCAGCTAATATGATTGATCAAAAGAAATAATTAATCTGACCTGACACAAACTCTTAAAATCTCAATTTCATTTTATTAACATCAATCTAACACTAAATCGGGTGCAAGAACCAAATGTGTCATTTAAATGGAAAGATAAATGAAGTAACGCCCATTTGGCACCTAGTCATGTCTTCTGGCTATACAAATATCCGTGGACTTCAATATATCCAAATGCAAAAAGACACAAATGCCAAAACCCACCACAAGTTGAGTGAGACTAAAAGCGATGAGAAGAAAAATTAGGAGATTTCTTTAAGCTGTGTGAGGCTGCTAGGATGTGGTGCCACCTTAAGGCATCGCTTTCAGACAGAAACCAAACCAGTATATGTAACTCAATTATGAAAGCAGACGAAAATATTAAAGATAGATAGAATGATTTTGTAAAGAAAAATACAGATAATTAACTAGCACTGAAGAACAGTCTTAATTAGCATTTCAATCATTCTTTTCGCTATAGAATATGTTGCCAAATAGAAAAAAACTAGAAAAAAAAGAAGAAGCTCAAACTACTAGCTCAGAAAGGAAATTCATGCCATTCCATTGACAAAGTATTAGTATCTTTATATTTTATTTCAGACTGATCTTGATATTTGAAGAGGCTTTTGGAAGTGCTCTTACCTTGTCTCTAAATTGTTTCACTTGTCTTGCTCTTTCGGGCAAGGAAGCATTAAAACGATAGAATAAAGTAACTTTCTCCAAAACCTTTGCATTGTTCAACAAAAACCCCAGAATTTTGATCTCAGCATCACATCCTTCAATTTCTTCAATGCGGACAAATTTGAGGTGAGGCAACGTTCTCGGTAAAAAGATTCGAGCAGCTTTCCAATCAAATCCAGTATTCCATTGCTTTGACTATACAATCAATAACAACAAATATAATAAGTCCATGAAGTTGTTTTAGAGTAAAGATATTATAGGTGACCAGAGTAAATATAAAGAGCAAATATAGTTAAAGATTACCCTATTTAGTTTAAGGATCAGAGTATTTATATTCGGAGAGATCTTGAGTAGGTAATCTATTGAGAGCAAGGTACGTCCATTAAACCATGTTTCCAGCCTCAAACACTGAAGATTAGGCAAGCAAGGGAGTGCATGACATGTTAACAAGTCCGCAGGTTCATGGAGAACCTTCAAAAGCAGTAGGAAAGTGTGTTAAAATAACATTAGGCACGAGAAGCGGAACATGTTAAACGAGAGTTAAGATGGAAGAACATACCTCAAGGAATCCAGGATATAGGCCGAGTTGTTCCACCTTAGCATTCGCCACAAGACATTTCATCATCCATTTAGCAGTTTGTGTATTGCAGTTTCCGATTCCCAAGGTTCGAAGAAGTGGACAACTTGAAAAGAATTGAGCAAGGGATTCTAGATTGGACAGCAAAAACCCACCAAGACAAAGGGTTTTAAGGTGTGGTAAACTCATTGATTCGGGAAGAAGAATATGCACAGAGGTACCTGTAGAGACTAAACTAAACTTTTCGAGGGATTTGCAGTTGAGTAGTCTATAAGGAATCTTGTATTTAAAATCAGCATGAGCCTTATCAAGTTCTAATGTTATTTCTTGAATATTCCGCTTAACGATGGCATCGATATATCTGGAAAGAGTTGATGATAATCTTACATATTTATCAAAGTAATACCATTTGCCTCTCAAGTTAAAGGATTGAATGTCACAGTCGTCGCGCAGAAGTAAGACTCTTTCGATTTTATCGTTCGCCTCATCTAAATTGTTATCACCCATATCAAAGTTCAGGTAAGGTAGTGATTTCCAAACATTAATCCATTTTTTTGAGAACAGACAAGTTTGTACGACATCTTTTGTATCTATGGATGATAGGCGTAGGATGTTGTGAATCACGGCATCCGGTAACTTGCTGATTTTATCAACTTCTTCTTCTTCATAATTATTAGAAGAATCGAATAATAACATTTCTAGCTAAAGAAGATAATTTCTTCTTCTAAACAAATCGGATTTTTTTTTTCTTTGGGTAGCTTAGTAATAGATAGGAGATTCAATATGAATGTATTCATTTAAAGTACACAAATTACAAAGGGAGGAAAGAAAATCCTCTCTTTCCTCATAATATTGATAGCTAACCATATAAACCCCAAGCGAAATATAGCTTCAACTTTTTCTAGCAAAAAAAATTAAATATATATATATATAGCTTCTGATTTTCCAAAATAATATCCGTATAGTAACTTACTTAATTAACTTAATTAAACAAGAAAATATTGCTTCTGATTTTCCAAAATGATTTTCTGTATTACTTCTGATTTTCCAAAATACTTTCCCAATTAATAACCCAATTTACTTAAACAAGAAATATTGCTTCTGATTTTCCAAAATAATTTCCCACTTAACACCCTACCTAACTTTAACAAGAAAATGTAATTGCAAATATTGCAGCCCTATGGAGCACAATGGAGTATGAATGCATTGCTTGGAGGAATCTAGCGAGTTAGTGATATTTAATGTGCCAATCTCAGCTAGTACGCAATATCATTTCCTCAAATGGTTTTATTTACCCAAGATCGGACTGGCAAGTATCAGACTGCGCTAAGTGGGACGTACATCATCCTTGCAAATTAATTAATTCTACAGATTATACGCTTTTGTTTACCATACGCAAGCAGATCACATTAAAAAGAAAAGAGTGCGGTGCGGGAGGGAACTGGTTTATCACGGGTATTATGAATACTGCAGCGGCAATCTGATTCGTAGTCACCTCTAACAGATTTATCTGTGTAATCCACCTCAAGAGTATGCTCATGCGAAACAAACACCGCCAAAGAAAAGTTAATGTAAGCCAAGCTCATGGAAAACATAGTTACCAGTTCCAAACTCGATGACATTACGAATCTCTGGCTCTTTTTCTCTTGAAAGGTCAATGCACTTAGCATAGCAGCCGCCTTCAATAATGTAGACACTGCTCAATCCAGCGGTGTGCATCATCTCCAATAATTAAGCATCCGCTTTTGGTTTGTCGACAAAGGTTATCTTCCAAGTGTTAGAATTACAAATTCTATTGAGTGGTGTGATTGATTGTTACAGGACAAGACTTATTATATCGTTATTTATAGCATTAGGTAAACCATCATCACAACTATCATGACTGATGGAGACTAACAGAAAGTACTGCTGGCTAACATCATTGAAGGATAGGAACACATCAAAGGAATAACTTGACCACTGAACAGTTTGCACGACAAGCCGCAAGAGGGTCATGCCATCAATGCCTTTATGGAGAAGCAGCAACACTTGCAGAAACCCAATACCAGATCAATGAACTGGAGAAACAAAGCTATAACTCACCATAAACACACCAAACTCCTACGTCGCGGCACTATAATGACAGCTAGAAAGAACTCCCAAAACAGTAGATACATTTGTAGTGGCATACACAAGTTTCCATAGCAAATTATGACTCAACAACATTCTAGGAAACCCTTGTAAACCATCAAAAGTTGATACGACTCTCATTTCGCACCACGTGTTGAGTCACATTTTGCACTCACAGGTTAGATTTAGAATCTTGTATTAATAGTTTGGAATTTGCTCAAACGCGCTTTTGCTACGATGCTTGCAGCCAGATACCAACGGTCTTAGGTGCAGATGCCCAAAAATTGATTTTCTCTGCACCTAAGGTTGCTAGTAAGAAGAATTTTGCAATTGCAATTTAACTCTTTATTGGACAATGAGTTGACATGATTTTTTTTATTTGCATCTCTGTGTTTCTCCGTAGCTGCTGTATTATTTAGGGCCGGCTCTTATTACTTAGGTAGCTGTACTTGATCATGAGAACAATATACTTGAACGTGAGAACAAAAAATGTATAAACAAACATCAACAGATCTTTTATTGCCAAGGCGATATAATAAACCAAATCAATAATTACATAAGAAAGGCTAATCTCAGATACATGAGGAGAATATAGCAGTATCACACAGCTAGAAAGACATTTTCTTTTATCAAAAATTTTCAAATAGCTATTTACTGATGGTTCTGCAAACCAATAACAATGTTTCAGGCAGATCAACAACAAAAACAAACAGCAAAAACAAACTACAACAAATGAAGTACTCAAGAGCAAGCTTGCTGTAAGAAGCAGTTGAACCTCTACCCACTAGACCATTTCAATTTTAAGGGGCATAGCACGCACACACATACATAAATGTCAGTAGATTCTGTATAGCACCTAGCAAAATTAGTTCCAACATCCAAGTGGTTTCCTAAAACCCGGACATTCAGATGCACACGTGCTGCAGCGGGAAATGATCAGGATATTCTCCCTTGCACAACCGAAAGTACACAATTGAAAAGTCAGAAATCGGACCAACGATCTCCAACAGCCTCGTTAGAGTAGCTCATGTCATAGATGAAGTGCATAGGGAATGCAATCAAAACTTCCTAAAGCAAGTTATGCCTATGAATGTGGTGAAGAAATATGCAGCAGAAATCTCAAAACTCCCAGCTAATGTAATCAAAACAAAAGGATGCAAACTAATTTGTCATGAGACAAACTCTAAAAGTTTGACAGTTCTATTAATATCTGATCAATCTCTCAAATGTAAATGGAATTAACACACCAAGAAATCCAGTCTGGAAACAAATATGGAGGCTAAAACAAATTCTCCTGTTAGAGCTAAACTTAAATGTAAACAATTCTCTATACTCTAGTTGAATATGCTTTTCAGTGGAGATGTGTGGTTTTGGTGTGGGTCTTAAATTTGAGCACAAGTAACAGTTTTGAGTGTAACGAACTGGCTGGCCAAGTCTTGGATAGATAGGGATGACAATTGTATTTCGGAGAACATAGGAATGAATCAGTTATGTGCTACAACAGCTTGGTTTATCAGGAAAGCAAGATGCATCAAATGCTTTCAGAATTCCAACCCTACCACAGAGGCTACAATATCTCTCATCCATAGCCATATCTAAGCTATTCAAACCAATATTGTCCCAAAACCTCTACCTAAATAGGAACCCCAACTCCACGCAGCCTAAAAGACCTAACAACTAGAAGTCTCAGTAAGAGGATTGAACCATTACCCTCTGTTATGGTGGTTCTGGTACTGACAGATGGACAAGGATCAATCAAGGCCAAATAGCGTTCAAATGTAGACTTAAAGCACTGGAGGAAAGCAGGTTGCTAGGAGAAATGGAGGCTCTGAACAGGCACAAACAGATGGAATGGAGGGCCTGCAACATTGACTTAGAAGACGCAAAGCTTGCAAAACACTGAAAGCAAAGTTGCATTCCCTCAAGGCATGGTTGGCTGCCAAAACTAGATCACTAAGCTACTATTAATCTAAATTTAATCTCTAGAAGTACAAACAATGGTTTAAATCCTAGTTCAAATACATCTAAAAGGCACAATGCTACTCAGGTCACAAGCCTGGTAAGCTAGCCTCTGGTTTGAATCGATTTTATCAGCGGAACAAAAGAAGAAGCAGAATTCAGGAGTAAAGCTGTTGCTGGTTTTCCCCAAATCTCATAGAACAGTGGCTTACCGCCTTACCCAAACCAACCACACAATTAATTCTATGATATCAGTGAGTATGACTTTAAAACCGGTATGTCGCTCAAACTATATCAATACAATTCAAGAACAAGTAAATACAAAAACAGAATATATGCAGAAACGAAATACAATCTTGGACGAGTATGAAAAAACCTTAAAATCTCTGCATGAGGGCATTGAATTAGCTCTAATAACCACCAGAAAGTTCAATTTAACGATGATACTACCATATAAATCTATCAAATCCAAGGATTTTACTTTACTTACAACTCAATATAGCAAATGACATAACCTAATCATCTTCACATGTACCTCAACAAAATATGTCTAAATCCTCCACAAAAGAACCTAACGATTTCATCAGTCTTCCAAACCAGTTAAATCTAGCACAATTTCATTCAATTAACATCAATCTAACACTAAATCAGTGCATACCATTCACTTACCTAATTAATCCATCACGAAAACAGAGAAAAGACCCTCCTCCTCAAAAATCCACCCACCATCATTTCAGCACTTGCCATTTGTAATTGAGACCAAAATTCTGCAACCATCTTCACAAAAATCCTTTTCGAGTAATCCTTCAGATGCTGCTTCACAATTCTGGGACTCTTGATGTACGCTTTAAGCATAATTTTCAAAGTTAAAAGACAGAGAAATAAATAAATTGGGGAAAGAGATAACCAGAAGCATTTTGTGATTTGGTTTGTGACCGAACTGTATAGGGAAACTGACATTAAGAACGATGCTCCAGTTCCAATGGCGACGATTGAAGCAGTATGAAAATCATAGGAAATCAGTGAAGGAGAATATGGAAATGGATGATGGATTGATTGAGGTAAAATTGACTGATGCTGGTCGGAACCCAAACGAGTTAAACGACGATAAACATCCATACTGATGTTTGAATATACAGAGAAGAAGAAGAAGAAGAAAAAGTGAAAATTGGGAAAGAAATTTCTCGGAAATTGATTGACAAATTAATAAAACCCTAGTTTTTTTTTTACTAGATTGCGGAAATATAGTGAAATTTCCTTGTACGCCCTTTTGATCCCACTCGCTCTAAATGCCAAAAAATTGTTTTTTGCGGGTAACATTTTCTTTATGGCTGTGTTGGATAAACACAATGGGAAATTTTTTGATGGTTCATGTGCAAATTATCACTAGGTCCTCAGAATTTACTAGAAGTTACTCTAGTCTAATCCGGTTTGTATCCTCGAATATGTTATAATTAGCGAATCAGTCCATATCACCCGATTACGTTCGTATCACACGTATTTTCGTATTCCAACTTGTATTTGCGAATTTCCATCCTCAAACAATTTATATATCTACGAATTACTCAATTGTATGACCCGTATAATACTCTATAGCGTCATAACTGAATACCATTTTGTATTATATTTTTTACTTTTAAAATCTTACGTACATCAATCTATACCAGAGACGAACATGTTATTTGTTAATTATTTTTGCATATATCATGTATAATTCGTTAAGATCATAAAGCATACACACAATTCTACAGAGATGTACATATAATCTTGTATGGTTATTCTACAGAGAATTCTAGAAAGAGATTTTTAAAAAGAGAAAGTGAGAAATCTAGGTGATATTTGTAACTTTTTCAAGCGTAAGACCTTAATCAATAAAGAAGACAGTTTCTTTCCCGTGGATGTATGTCTCAATGGCCAAACCACGTGATATGCTTGTGTTCATCTTTCCAGTGGATGTAGGTCTCAATGGCCGAACCACGTGATATGCTTGTGTTCATCTTTACTATCATGTTCTTTATATCTTGTTTATCTTTGAATCTTGAATGTTAGTAGCTTTACAATCGTTAGATCTATTTGGATGTAGTCATTAGCAAAGATGCAACTACAATAGCAAACAGAACTTGTGATAAAGGGTCATACTGTTTTAATCCCCTACCCATATCAAAAAACCCAACTGGCCCTCCATTATGGAGAATTGAGACTCTAGCAGAGTTGATCAACTTTAAAAGCCAATGGCAGATATCTGTAAAGAAACCTAAATGTTTTAATGCTTCCATTATAAACTCCCAATTTAAAGTGTCAAAAGCTTGGGTTATATCTAGTTTTAAACCCACATTACCGCTCTCTCCTTTTAACTGACAGTTCATTAACTAGTTCGGCGGAAAGACAAATGTTTTCAGGAATACCTATTTTTTATAAATGCCACTTGTTGTTCAGAAACTAATTTTAACATCAAATGACATCACATGAAAAATATACGTCTACAACTGGAGTTTTACAACTCTTTTCTAATAGTTGTAGAACGTCTCATGTTTTACAACTTTTTTCAAAGGAAGAGCTGTAAAATGGCATCACTACCAACCCCTAGGACCAAAGGATTGAAAAAAGAAAATAAACGACAACTCCTTAACCAAAACATTTGTGACGACATTCTAGCTTTAACAACCTTCCTCCGAAAATATAGTGAATAATCATATCACAACTTTTCGCAAGAGTTGTTGTAGAAAAATAAGATATCTTATCTTATACAATACTATACTATAATAAAGAAAATATGTACTTTTCAACCGTCAATATTTTGGTGAAGCATTTCTTAATTTTACCTATATACCCTTAAATATCAATTACATACTTTACGTAAAAGATCAACGAAAAAAGGATATCTCTGTAAAATGCATACACAGAGGTTTTGACATCGAATCCCCGGAAACGCAATTCCGCCACATTTTTACTTGCTCTTTTTATTTATTTTTATGGAAGAAAACTGAACCAAATCAACTAATTGGGGAATTTTTATTTCATCTTCTATGTTTCAGGTCTTATTCGTTTCCTCTCGAATCCCTTTATGTATCTATGTTTTGATTTTCAACTTATCTTGTAATTCATCCCCTCTTCAAACAAAAAACAGCACAAAACAAAGAATTAGGGACCCCAATTGGGAATTTTTGATTCATCCATGCATGAAAACGGTGGAATCAGATGAAGAAGATAACTCCAACAAACTTGGGAGAAACCTCTCAAGTAAGTATCATAATTCATTATGGTTTCTCTTTCATCTTTGGTAATTGAATCAATCACGGCTCTGTTGTAAGTGTCTTTGATAAATTTCATTAGTAATTGCATAAATCAATCCACTGAAATTTGGATTTCATCATGACCCATAACGTTTTTCATTTTTGTAAAACTGGTTTGTACAAAACCGAACCTGCCTCGCTGCTTCATTGATTTTGGATACTATACCTTTCAGTTGTTCGACAAAATCCCTAGGAGAAAAAAAATTAAATTCTCAACCTGATAAAACCTGAGTTTAGTGGTGATGTGTGGGCTTTACAAATGATGAATCTTTGAGGTTTGGTATTTGGTGTATGATTTCTTATTTCTATTAAGGGATTATCTTCGCTAATCCGTTTCACTAATGCTTTGAGCGGAGATGATATATTAAGAAGAAAGTGCCAAACATTACAAGCACATTTCTTTATTGTATTCAGTGATTGACGTGGTTGCACTCCACATTTTTGTTTACAAGGAAAAATGATAGTAAAGATCTTTCCGACAGTGGGAAAAATAAACTAAATGTTCATCTCAAGGAACTCATGACGTATCTCACAACCATGGTTTTTGGCAGTTAAAATATCACAACCCTAGGAGGTGATCTTTGCTGAAAAAGTGGTGTTTATGAACGAGCAAAGAAATAGGTAGCATTTTTTTTTTTTGCAGTTGAATAACCCATTGTTACTTTCCAAGTATGCACTTTTACTTTTGTTGATATATAGTTCAATGTCATTTTGCAAGCCTTCCCAAATGCCAATTTGAATAAAGCAATAGTTTGAAGGTAATTAACTCCCATTTTAGAATTTTAAGAAATATCATTTTATAGATACCTATTACAATGAAAATGCAGATCACACAAATCAAAAGTGAAAAAATATAGGGGTTAATAGAAAACCAAAGAAGTATGTTTCCTATTATAATAACTTTTAGAGGTTGGTAAATCTCAGTTGAAGGATTTTGATAGGAAACCAAAAAGAGTTTGATCCTTGATGGATGAAACATACATAGACATTTCTCTCTTAGTAATTATATGATTTGTTTTGACAATTTATTGCCACTTTAGATACTATCCAGAAATTCAATGTGCCATTTTCTATTGCATCGAATAACCGATGTTACAGATGCATAGTGCAGGGTGCCTGCATGATCATGTATTAGTTTCTGATCACAAGGATTAATTGGTCAAGGGAGAGAAATTTGTTTATGTTCATCTGATTATCATCTACTTGCATTTATTTGTCATTTTTTAAGAAGTATTTGCAGAAGAGAATCTTCATCAAAGCCTTGGAATCATTGAGAAAGCTCGACTTGGATTGATACCACAACGGATGAAGGTCAACAATCCTTGCTCTACCTCCACAGTTGATTGAATCACATTGGATGGCAGTAAATAATCTAATCGTTTGTATAATTATTTATGTAAGTTGTATCAAACAAATCTTAATAAGAATAAATGGGTTTGCTTCATTTTTTTGACTTCTGCTTTCAGTTGGGTCAAATTGACTTATTGGAACTGTCAGTTTTGTTCGTATCTAAAGGAAATTTATGACGTCAATCATATATCCTTATTGCGTCTTTGAGAAGGGTGTTTTTAGAAATTGTTGTCTCATGCTTGATAACTTTTGTGCATACTTGCGCCACATCTCTCTTAACCTTTTGTTTCGCTCATGATTTTTTATTTTTTTTTGATATTTCTTCGTTCTCGATAACTTCAGTACACTTGTATCTGCCCCATTCTGAGTTCAAAACCTCATTATAATTGTTGTACTGATAGCCTCATTCTACCTTTGGTTTACGCTACTGGTAATAAGATAAAGTATGTTTATAGATATTTGTTGCCATTAACTGAAGTTGGTATTTCTAACTCAGGTAAACACGATATGTTTTGTGGGTTTTGAAACGGAACGGCACTCGCGTCGCTTGTGCATCTTTGCTAGTGATGATAAAAAATAGTGTTGATGGGATTCGAACATGAATCTACTATGCGTTATTCTTACGCATTAACCATTCTTACACTTCACAAGTTTGGGTTTTTTATGCTTTTTCTATGAAAATGTATAAAAATTGACCTTTATAAGAATTGTTGAAGTAAAAATATAGGATGTTGGAAAATGAGGTTGGGGGTTTGATCCTCATCCTCCTACGTTCAAGTCCATACCATCAACCATGCCTAGACTATCACAATTCACAAAGCTTGTGATTTATTTTATAATTATTTTATGACAACTTTTATAAGAGTTGTAAAAATAAAATATGATATTCAAAAATAATGCTCAGGTGACTGATCCGCAAATAGCGTGGAGCCTTCTCTGTGAACAATCACATACATTCTACAACAAAAATGCACTTCTGTTAAATTCTTGTAATGGATGGTTAAATTTTTCACTTTTGAAATTTTTTATTCATTCCTGCTAAATTTTTATTCACTTTCTACTAAATTTTCTCTATTCTGCTAAAAACTATTTTGGTATGCACTTCAGCTAAAGTTTTGTTGTATTGTGATAAAAATAATTTTCTACAACCCTCTTTTCCAACCTTTAATAAAAGTCGTCGTAAGGTTACGACAAACATTTTCAGTCGGGTTCGGTATTGAATTTGACAAAGGGTGTGTTTAGAGTTTTGTAGAATATTCGATGGGATGTTACCTATAGATGGGTGAATTCATCATTCTTACGAAGTTTTCGACTTATAGTAGTCTACTCACTTGCCGGTTTCGATCTCAGAGCTAGATTCAGTATCGAAGTTGACGAAAAGGGGTGTGTTTCAGGTTTCAGTGAATATTACGAAGGAATCTTACCTACGGATAGGTGGATTCATCGTTCATACGAAGTTTCCGACTTATAGTAGCCCACTCCTAGTGAGGTTTGGAGCTTGGAGTCAGGTTCAGTATCAAAGTTGATAAAAAAAAAGGTGTGTTTAAGGTTTTTGGGAATATTTTGATGGGATCTTACCTGTAGATGGGTGGATTCATCGTTCTTACGAAGTTTCCAACTTACAGTAGTCCACTTGCGGCTAGAGTTCCGATCTCGAGCCGAGGTTCAGATCACAGGTTGACTAAAGGGGCGTGTTTAAAGTTTCAGGAAATATTCCTATGGAATCTTACATGTAAATGGATGGATACATCGTTTCCATAAGAGGGTCTGTTTAAGGTTTCGTAGAATATTCTGACGTAATCTTACATATATTTGGATGGATTCATCGTTGTTACCAAGTTGCTGGTTTATAGTGGTCAACTCAAGGTCGGGTTTCGATCTTGGAGCCATGTTATGCCACAAAGTTTCCATAAAACTTTTTGTTTATTGTTTCGGAGAATATTCCTACGGAATCTTACCTGTAAATAGAAGGATTCGTCATTCTTACCAAGTTTTCGGCTCATAGTGATCAACTGACGACACAAGTTTCGATCTCGAAATGAAATCTTACATGTGAAAGGTCCTATTATTTCTAATTAGGTCACTAGAATTTAGAGTTTACACCTATAAGGGTCTTATTGTAATTGGGTCTAATCCAATGAACTAAGTTTCTGGTATATAGTTGTCCACTCACGGCCAAGTTTCTCTCCCGGAGCCAGGTTATGCCTCAAAGTTCCTAGAAGATGGTTTGTTTAAGGTTTCTAAGAATATTCCGACGGAAAATTACTTGTAAATGGATGGATTCACAGCTTTTTTTTTCCAAGTTTCCGGATTATAGTGATCCACTCACCTCCTGAATTCGATCTCGGCCAGGTTATGCCTCGAAGTTGCCAAATGAGGGTTTGTTTAAGGTTTCAGAGAATATCCCGATCGAATCTTACTTGTAAATGGATGGATTCATCGTTCTTACCTAGGTTTCGGTCTATAGTGGTTCACTCAAGGCTAGGTTTCGATCTCGGGATGAAATTTACTTGTAGATGGTCTTATTGTTTCTAATTAAGTTACTAGAATTTTGAGTTTATGCCTATAATTGTCTTATTGTAATTGTTTTTAAATTATAATTGTCTTATTGTAATTTAAATTATAAATTAGACCGACCTTGTTATCCGAAACCTACTACTCCCTCCGTTCCATTTTACTTGATGTTTAAAGGATTTTTTTATGTTCCAAAATAGACGAGTTTTTAGATATTTTTCTCAAATTCTCACTAATTTGCCCTTGCTTTGGATTCATATCATACCACTAGTTATCATTTAAATTAGTAAATGGATAATTAGTCGGATTTTTTAATCAATTCCATGGAGGATAAATACTCTATCCCAAGTAAATTATAACGTGATTCGTAATTTACACTAAATATAAAACTAAAAACTAGGTGGTTTAAATTTTTAGGAAGCTATTAATATGGGTAGATTTGGAAAAAAAATATTCTTTATGTTTTTTTTCAATCTGGGTGAAAAACTTTACGACATCAAGTAAAATGGAACGGTGGGAGTATAAGGTTTATAAACTGATTATAGTTATTAGAAATTTACCGATACTATGCACTTACTTTTATTTTTTCAATCTAGTTTTATGAATGGATTCACAATTATAAATTAGATCGACCTTGTTATATGAAACCTACTATTTGGTTTAGATATTGGTTATAGTGGATAGAAACTTAAGTTAGCTCTAGAAATCTTTGAACCTGGGATGTTGAAATCTAATATATTTCATCGTCAGTTAATCTGAATGAGAAACTCCGGTATAATTGTAGTAATCTTTGAACCTGAGATATTGAAATCTGATATATTTCATCTTCAGTTCATCCGAATGAGAATCTCAAGTCTAACTCTAGTAATATTTGAACATGAGATGTTGAAATCTGATATATTTCATCTTCAGTTCATCCAAATGAAAAAATCATGTCTAACTCTAGTAATCTTTGAACCTGAGATGTTGAAATCTGATATATTTCATCTTCAGTTCATCCTAATGAGAAACTCAAGTCTAACTTTAGTTTTCTTTGAAGTAATATGATTTTTCAGTTTGTTTTCATTATTCGGATTCATAATATTTCTTATATATTATTTGTATTTGGTGTGATATACGCGTCAAAATATACATAGATTGCTAGTTTTTTCTTCCCAAAGTTAACGGCCCATACGTTACAATGTCACATGGTTTGAGTGATAAAATGCACCTCCTAACTTAAAAAAAGGAGAGTCGTCCAATGAATTTGTATGTGACACGTGGTAATAAATTAACCATTTGATCTTTTGAAACCAATCAGATAGGACGACACTAGTCGTCCGTCTCTGCTAAACAATAAAAATGGTTTTCTATATATAATTAGAAGAGAGAGAAAATCAAAATGAAATGAAAAACTACAATCTTTCTCCAAATGTCCATATCTCTTGCAATTCGACATTGGGGTTTCCCTTTGTTCCAATAATTCTTCTCCAAATGACCATTCTTCTTGCAAAAATTGCATCTTGATACTTGAGACGAATCACTCTTTGAAGCTAGATGAAGCATCACTCTTGTACTTATTTTTCTTCATTGCTGAATTTTTTGAGTTCAAGTTCATTTTTGATTGAAATGCACTCTCGGTTGACTTTTCTGAGTGTCTTAACAACCCTTGTTCATACACCTTCAAAGAAGCCCATAATTCTTGTGACTTTAATGTAGAGAAATCTTTGGTCCCTTCCAAAACCACCACAATGGGTTCGAATATTTTCGGCAAAAAAAACAATTTCTTCTCACAAATTATTGTTTCTTCCATCTTCTCACCGCATATTATTAATTAACAATTTCAACAACTATTGAAGAAATTTCATTCAAACATTCATCCTCATACATTTTTAGATTCTCAAAATCTCTTATATATGAGTGTAATTTTGATTTCCTTACCTTCTTATTACCTCTATGCTCTTGTTGTAGAAGATCCCAAGCTTCTTTAGCTTTAGGTGAATGGATTACCCTTGGTAGAATAGTGTCTCCAACTCCTTGTTGAATGTACATGCAAGCTTTTGCATTCTTATTTCGACTCTCCTTAAGTAAATCCCTTTGGGTTGATCCAAGTTTGATGTATCTTCAATTTCATCAAACCCATTTTTAACAATCTCCCACACATCTTGAGACATGAATAAATTTTTCATTTTGATGGCCCAAAAAGTCATAAATTTCTCCATGAAAAAGTGGTATGGAGGGTTATTGAATGTAAATATTTGAGTTGCTAGAACTTTCCATTGATTTAGATGAAGATTGATTGAAAATTTTGGTTTTTTTTTTTTTTGTAGATCTAGTTTTTGAAACTTTGAATATTGCTGATTTTTTTATTTAAATGGGTGTTGATTGATTTTCTTTTACTCTCCAAGATCAGATTCACTTGATCCATGCTCTGATACCAATTATTGGATTTTTGGTTGAATTAAAATGATGATTATAAAGGATTTGATGATAACGGAGAAGTGGGAAACTAATAGTTTCTGCTTACATTTTTTTTTTTTTTTTTTTTTAATCTCTCTCAACAAAAATTATCTCTACACATGGTCAACATAAGACCTTACAGATAAGATGACTAGATTTATTAGGTCCATACAATTCTTTTACACTAAAGCATACACATACTAATATGAAGAGAATACATACTTTGTAAACAGATTTGTTCACATGAACAAAAATGACTACATTTTCTTATGCTTGCTAATTTGGCTTCTGCACAACACTTGTTTACAGACACATTTTCATCACATTACTCAATGGATTCACTATTAATTTGAGAATAACAAGAATAAGATATGCTTATTACTAAGGTTTGAACAAATCCTAGATTTTCCCGCTTTTGAAGAGATGTGGAACAATCTTCACCACAACAAACCAAAAAAAATCCTTAACAAGAACCCTTTGTTCTTCTTAGAAGATTAACTCAAATCTCACCAAGAAAGAAATCCAACGGTGGCCGCTCACTATCTCTCTTTCTTCCCCTCTTTACTGAAGATAACTCTCCTGGAATCCGGATGTTTTCGAGTGAAAATATATATGCCCTAACAGAAACACTTGTTAGATGACTCCCTTAATTGGTTAAGGGGATACACACTAGTTGGAATCGTAAGGAGGCGCAAACACTAAATAAAAACCAACCCTAAATAAAAACCAACCCTACATTGTTTTGTTAAATGGTTAAGATTGAATTTTTTGGACACGTGTAACAATCTGGTCAACCTAATCTTCAACCGTCGATTAATGAAACGCATGGACGGTTCATGATGTTATTTTCATAAGATAGAGTGATGAGCAGTTTCATTATTGCGCCCACCAAAATCTCATCTCACCAGGTGAGAAATTGAGATTTTACCAATTTGATGGAGCTGGACGGAAATCGCAACGGCGTGGGCATTAAATAAATTATGAAAAAAATGTGGGTATTTTTTAAATGCATTTCTCCGCATGGGTATTTTTTTAATTTTCCCTTGTACAAATCTGATCTTAACGAATATATAGCTTCATTGTTTCTCTTATTATTTCTCCCATGTTTGGTCAAAATCACCAATTGCCTTTTCTGATACCAATTGTTGGGAAAATTGACACCCCGAGTGCAGCGGAACACATGGTCAGAAAAGGCAATTGGTGATTTGAACCAAGCATGGGAGAAATAATAAGAGATACAGAAGATAAAGAAGCACACACAACCACAACACAAGATATATCTGGTTCACCTTTACAGGCTACATCCACGGCCAACACCACCAGAAAAACTTCCATTATATCAAAGACCATTACCTTCTCTTTCACAATCAAAGAGTTAACAAGACATACCCGAGAATAACATCGAAGAAACCGAGGAACCATCCTCATGTCTTCTCTTTTACACCTTCTTCACAGCTGCTAGTAACAGAGGAGAAACATGGAAAGACTAGAAACTAGGTTTAGGGAAAGCCCCAAACCCTAAACACTAGAACACCAAAATCCTCTATCTACAAGTTTTTCTCTTATACCGATATTGACCTTCAAGGTAGCACATGATCCTCCCTACCAAAGTGACCAACATCCTAAGCCCGAGAATTTACCACTCTTCTAGGTTGGATTGTCAACAAACCTACAATTCTAGTCCTATATATAGAGATACAAATTTGGCCCTTAAGAAATGAATACTTTAGGAACAAGGTTTCCTAACTTGGTTTAGAAGTAACTAAACTTTAGGCACAAGTTTAGTCAACATAGAGTTTAAGCTAACCCAAACTCTTTTCCACCGACTAAACTAACATTCACAACCACGGCAAACCCAATCATAGCCTTCCTAGGACATTCCAGCTTTTACAATATTGCAGTCCTCAAGAATGGGACCAGTATCGGGTGGACACGTAATTTTCACGTTCCCATAACCCAACATCAAGTATTGTGTTAAAGTCAATGCTTACATATTGGTGTAAATTCATTACAAGAACCACCGGTATAATAATACCCCTCTCTTAGGAAGAACGG
This sequence comes from Papaver bracteatum, assembly GCA_023529315.1. Taxonomy (NCBI): domain Eukaryota; kingdom Viridiplantae; phylum Streptophyta; class Magnoliopsida; order Ranunculales; family Papaveraceae; genus Papaver; species Papaver bracteatum. The sequence continues at coordinate 6,955 of JAJJWX010001484.1, read as the reverse complement.
CAAATCTATCTCAACAACTACTGATATTATCTGCGAATGACAGTGGCAAAGAATGGAATCAATTAACCTGAGTACATGGGGATGCAGGTTCTTCCGTTCTTGTTTACAGTGAAATAAACTAATTGTTTGCAATAACATGATTATGACGCAGTTTAACAAACTTGGGGTCTATGTATAACTTATTGCACCAGTTTTTGCATACACACCTGAATCTTAAGATCGATGAGGCAGTGACTTTATCAAGCAAAACCTGAACAACTTTTCATTCTCTATGAGGCAACGACACGACCACATAAATATTGGATTCGTCAATTTTCAAAAAATGCAGGTATCACACAATACCTCTCTATGTGAAAATGTAATTTAATTTAACCAATCTTGCATCCGTTATTACAGACATTTAGCGACAGCCTGAACCAAGACAACTTTACAATCCATTTCCATCTCACAGGTATGAATCTTGAATTAAGGGATATAGCTAGTATTGATTCCAAATGGTGTGGAAACTAAGATCACTTAAACGCCCAATACATAAGATTCTGAGTAATTCGATATTTCTTACCACCACTTGGTTTGCTATAAGCGCTGGCACTCCCACAGATTTCTGGAGCAGAATGCCCGCCCAGTAATTGCCACAAGCTTATCCTCTTGTCCCAGGTAACCACCCAACTGAATCTCCATACCCTAACGGTTGAACCACCTCTTCCTAAATTTCGAATAAACCAAATCAAAATTACAAGAAGAGACTCCATACTAACCCACGTGAAAATCTGATAATTTTGAGTTTACCTTGTGAAGTAGTGGTCATACCAAGTGATTAGCATATCTTAGACATTGAACAACCTAAATGAAGAAAAAAAATGAAATTTATATGTCGAAACTTCCAATTACAAACAAAAATACAGAGGAGATATCTTGGACCCTCTGTCAGTTGTATTTTGCTCTTAATTGAAGTTTCAGAAACTTACCTCCAGAATCTATTGGCTGCTTCGTAGACAGTCTATTCATACTATGGAAACAGGCCTCCATTTTGAGATTTAGACACTTCACAGTGTTGTATTTCGTGCACCAATTTTACTAGCCTATTCATCAGGCCCAAGTCTACAAGCAATATAACTGAAACTACACTGTAAACACAAAAGGGGATGAGAAAATTACTAGTTCAAAAACGTAAGCTAGTGGTTGTGACAATCTTTAGAACGCGATAAGGAGCTACACAAAATTTAAATGCAAAAAGACTGGAGCTTAGTTACCTTGTACATGAGTTCTCCAAGAACAGAAAATTGATCATCATCAGATGACACTTCTGGTTGTAGTGCTTTAACAGCCTTGAAATCCAACAAACACAAATTAGCAAGGTGGTCAGATTAATTCATGTATGGAGGTCCGGTTGGTGATGCACCGAGATGCCACAGAAGATCTATCCTCCTCCTTATTCAAATTAGAGTTACAATATCATAGGAAAAATATAAAACTCGATACCTGTGTTTAAAAAAGGGGCATTCCTTCTTGCTACAGTTGATTCCTTGTCGTCCAACATTTCATATCCTATCAAAAGAAGTAAGTCTCCAAATAACCTGGGGCACCAATAGAGTTCATAAGCAAATTAAGTGACCATGTTTAGATTTACAGATATATGAATCAAGGCAAGACAAATAAAAAAAAGAAATAAAATAGAGTTGAACTGTTGAAGTACTTCAACCATATGCACTCTTCAAAGACAAGACCAAATTTAATCTCAATTCATCAGAATTTGGATCCGAAAATGAAACATATATCCAACTCAATTAATATGGCAAAGACTACTAAATAAGATCTCAATTAAAGCATATAGACGAGATAGAATTTTGTATAAAAACAGAGAAATAGAGAAGGGACCTGTTGGTGGCGTTGGAAGTAGCAAGCAAATCTACTCCTCTTCCATCAAATTAATTAATTGATGTGGATAAGATACATCCTGACCAAGCTTGTCGTTCTGAATGAAATCAACTTTGAGTATTTCGAGAAACGTGAGGGACTTCTTAAGATCATACGGTATTGACTCCTTATTCAGTTTGTCGCATCTACAGATAGTCAATTCCTGGAGAGAAGTCCATAATCGTAAATCTGGTAGAGACGTTAAAACAGGGCAACCAAGTAAACTCAGCGATTGAAAAGAACCGGTGTTGACGTTGTTTAGATCATTATTATCACCATCACGGAAACCTTGAAATTTAGAGCAGTAGCTAATCTCTAGTTTTTGAAGATTCGGATGAGTATTGTTATGAAGCAGTATGCCTACTGGTGGTAAATATATTAGATCTTGAGAATGCAATATTTCGATGAATGTAAGAGACGCCAGACATCCTTCTCCTCCCCTTAATAAGTTCACTGAAGTCGTACCATGTAATCTCAATTTTTTAAGAGAAGACAACGAAATTATGGGTATGGTTCTCAATCTTTTACAGCCAACGATATACAGAGTCTCTAGTAAAGGGAAACAAGAAGAAGAAGAAAGAAGAGGAGGAGCAACCCATTCTTCTAAGTTTCCCAATTCGATATACAACGAAACTAACGAAGGAAATAACGAGGATCTCTTTGTAGTATTAGTATTACTGCTTTCTTGATAATAAAATTCTTCTCCCAGATACTTGATTGATCTCATGCAACGAATCACCAGATCCCTAAGAAATGGGAGTGTACCTAGCGCTGGAAGCTTCTCACAATTATTGAAATCGTAAAACTGTATCTTTACCAAATTCGGAAGACTGTTGGATAAAGAACAACCCATCATCCACTTTGGCAGCTTTAAACCTGAAAATCTTATTATTTCCAATTCTTGCAAATTAGTGTGAGGCTGGAGACCCTCCAACACCGTAGTATCCTTGACATTTCTGTTATTTCGCACTGCTTCATCAGTTGAACCCCAAGATAGCTTCAATACACGAAGGTGTTCCTTGTGCTTTAACTTTGCTGTTTCTGCACCTACTTTTCCACCTCTCACATTCTCTAGATTACATATATCTAATTCTTGAAGGGTGTTTAAGCCTGCCAACTCTTCAATCCCACTAGTAGTATAATTATTATTGGGACTTCCATAAACCTCATTTTCTTCCCTAACATTATAATCTAATGTTTCAAGGCAAGTAAGACTTTCTAAACCTCTAGGCATTTCATCATTTCCTCTACAATGTGCGAAAGTTCTCAATTTCGGCCAATTCTTAATTTCCTTAGGAAGTTCACACGCAAATCCTAGTCGAACCACTTCCAAGTTGCAGAGGTTGCTGATGCATGACTCGGGCAATACTTCGATGGAAGTACACTCCAGGTTAAGAAACCTTAATCGGGTCAATGATCCTAACTCTCTAGGCAAGGCATCTAAGCTGTCACAACCTACAAATTTCAAGGCTCTTAAACTGCTGATACACGTTATTGAATCTGGTAGCTTCGAGATATATGTAAATGAAAGATCAAGGCAACTTAAGTGTTCTAAGGACCCAATATTTTCGGGTATATATGTGATATCCGACGATGAGATATCAAGATACCTTAAATTCTTCAAAGACCCAAGGTCACTAAAAAGCCAGCTAGAAATGTTTTTGCACCCATATAGCACGAGTGTTTGCAAATTGAAAGAATTATTTAAAGACACTTTAACAGATAAAGAGCTGTTTGAGAGGTCAAGGTACCTCAGATGCTTCAACTTAGAAACGGAAGAAACCAAACATTGTTTGCAAAGCTCGAGGCCACAAGAGGATGAGCACAAACGCCAGTTACCGAGCGGACATAGTACCCGTAAACGCCTACAACCAAATAAAGAGTTAACATGCCAAAAATTCTTTCGGTCGTTAAGAGCAACAATCGTTCGCAACTTCACCGCATTCAATAACACGTTTTGGGATGTCAAACTTCTCCCTTCATCAAATAGCAGCTGTACACGACGAACTTGTGAAACTTCTGCTTTCCCATCTTTTATCTTTGCAATTCCAAATTCGTTACTGTCTACGACACTTGTTGCAAGATCATGCATAAAATCATGCATTTTACATGTCTCATTAGTGTCACCCGGATCTTCTTCGTCCCTATTCACATCCTTGAAGAACGAACTCCACGCCAAATATTCAAAATATTCATTTCCTATATCTTCAGGTGATAAATTATCTCCTCCGCTAGATGGCAAAAGGAATCCTTCTGCCATCCATAATTGAATTAATGTTTCTCTATTTATTATCCAGTTTTTTGGAAAAATACAACAATATGAAAAACATTGCTTAAGAGGAGAAGATAAATTATCAAAGCTGAGTTTTAATATCGATATGATTCTTGTATGTTCAGGTGTACCTTGCAAACGATTAATATTGTTTACGATTGACATCCAATAGCTTTCGTCTCTTCTCGAGCACATTAAACTTCCAAGTGAATTTGCCGCAAGGGGTAAACCATCACATTTACTCGCAATATCAGCTCCAATATTTGTCATTTTCTTAGTTAGTATCGCTCCACCTCGAGATAGTAATTTTCTCTCAATGATGAACCAACAAACGGCATCCGGTAACTTTTCAAGATCATGAACTGCGCCGCCGACAACAGATGCAACTCTTTGACTGCGTGTTGTGATTAATATCTTGCTGCCGAAACCGCCATACATGAGGTAATTCTTTAGTTTTTCCCAATCTGTTTCATTGTCATTCCACAAGTCGTCGATAGCAGATATTTCTTATTAATCAACTTTTCCTTGACTTTTTTTGCCAGTACATCGACGTTTGACGGATCCTCATATTTGTTGCTGGTAATGGACTCGATGACATCTCTTAAAATTTTATAGATATCAAAAGTATCAGAAACACAAACCCAAGCTTTTAGCTCAAAGTTTCTCACTATTAAATCATCTTTGTAGATCATTTGCGCTACTGTCGTCTTACCCAGTCCCCCCATACCCACAATGGATAAAGTGGATACATTTTGTGGTTGAGAAGAAATTCCAGATGATGATGATAATACTGACGCCGACGACTTATTGGTCAATAACTTTATTATTTCTGATTTAACACCCTCCCGTCCTAGAACTGTTGAATCATCCCCAACGGATGAGGTTAATCGATTCCGTCGCTCCCAAGCTTGATTGTCTTGACCCGCAGTAGCATTTCGCAACATATACCTGTCACTGTTTTTGTAAATTTCATCTAACTTTTGATTGATGGTTCGAATCTTACGGGCCATCCTGAATTTAAATAAAAGCGGGTTGGGGGGAGAAACAAGAACTCGTACTTTGTTCTTACGAGGACGCAAGGTTTCATAATGGAACTCATCCATAACATCGTCGACATCATAGATGACATCTTTAAGCCTTCTCAGCCAAAGTCTCACAGGTTTCTCCTCGGCAGTAATCAGAAATTGACTCTAAGGTATCCTTAAGCTTTCTTAAATCGTCTTTTACACCCCATGCAAGAGCAATCTGTTGAGAAACTAGAGAGAACAACGGTTTTAAGATCTCAGTTACACCGTTAACTAGAATACCTCCCATAGCCATAGAAAAACAATGAACCTGGCAAAGAAAAAAGTAGCTGTGTGTTTTTGAGAGAGAGTGAAAAAGTAATAATGTAAAAATGCATATGGTTTAAAAACTGAAATGAGTATTCTCTTGAAGTAATCAATCAGTAATTCGAAATGCAATTGGTTGGCTCTTTACTGCATTCCACTAATAATAATCTCAAAGAGCAGACAGTACGTACGGTTGAACATGAAATAATTATTTATTTATTACAATTGGCCAAAAGACATTGCATTGGGTTCTGCAGAAATTGATGCATAATTAAATGAACCCACCTGATAAAAAGAAAATTATGTCGTCCATGCTTGGGTGCTTATATCTAAAAATGCCCACTGAAACTGCAAAGGAAAAAACACAAAGTATATCTTGCATCCAGCTAGAAAGCCACATGCCGTGCAGGAGCAAAACCTAAACTATGGTGCTATAAAAACTCGTAGTCGGAAATTAAACTTAGATATACGAAGACTGAAATTGCGCAGCAAAAACACAAGAAGTGAAACTCTCACTACTAACATAAAAATATATTCTTCAATAAAAGCATAAGTTACTGCCGATTGTCTTTTTTTTTATTAAACGGAAAGATTAGTTTTCAAAATATTTTTAAAACATAGTTTTAATGGACGAATAAAAATTAATATGGGTGAAATGGACAAAAAAAAAAACAAGAATGAAAGTGAATTCATCCAAACTTAAACTTAAAAATAGCGAGGATAAAACTGGATGTATCCCAATGTAAATTAAAAATAAGAAAAAATATTTTTAAATGAGTATGATGAAACTGTTTACATCCTGGCTATTTTTATATTCTCGTCCATTTAAACAATATCAAATTTTACATGATTTTTTCATCCAGGAATTATTGATGATTTGAGTAAACTAGGATTTGATTTGATTAATAAGAAGATGAGGGAATTATGAATAATGTTGGGTTGGTTGTAGTATGAGCAAAGCAAGAAGTCAGAATCATATGCCTCATTTTAAGAATTTCGATGTAAGGTAATCTTCTCCTCAATTAAAGCGATTTAGTCCATTTGATGAAGTTATTAATATAAATAGTTTTATGTTAATATATAAAGAATTAGTATGTTTTGATATGGGTTTCACAAGCGGATGTCTGAATTGTTGGAATTGATGGTATGAAATGGAAACAATGGATATTGTATAGGCCAGTGATGAATTACAGAGAACAGGAGGTTTAGTAAGTATATGTGGTTTGATGATGGTTGAGGGTTACTTGAAATGGTAATGATGTTGAAGTTGAACTGATGTTGTAGGTGGTTTTGTTGGGTTTCAGCCTTATGGCCCAAACATTTGGCACCCCCTTATCAAATTAAGGAAGCTACCTAGCACATGCCTTGGTTTTTGGTTATAAGACCAAAAGGCATCAAGAGACTCATTTTATGTTCGAGCTCTTCATTTTTGAAG